>SJYV01023704.1:1249600-1296777 GCA_006410875.1 Neotragus pygmaeus
TTCTTCCAGCGCAGCATTTCTCATGATGTACTCTGCATATAAGTTAAATAAGCAGGGTGATGATATACAGCCTTGACATACTCCTTTTCCTATTTGGAACCAGTCTGTTGTTCCATGTCCAGTTCTAACTGTTGCTTCCTGACCTGCATACAGGTTTCTCAGGAGGCAGGTCAAGTGGTCTGGTATTCCCATCTCTTTCAGAATTTTCCACAGTTTATTGTGATCCACACAATCAAAGGCTTTGGCATAATCAATAAAGCAGAAATAGATGTTTTTCTGGAACTCTCTTGCTTTTACCATGATCCAGCAGATGTTGGCAATTTGATCTCTGGTTCCTTTGCCTTTCTAAAACCAACTTGAACATCTGGAAGTTCACAGTTCACGTATTGCTGAAGCCTGGTTTGGAGACTTTTGGTCATTACTTTGCTAGCATGTGAGATGAGTGCAGTTGTGCAGTAGTTTGAGGTGTTAATGACCTCATCAACATTGTTCTGTCTCTGTGAACAGAACTGCTGAGACTCCTGGGCATCTGACTCAAAACAGGAGGCTCTGAAATGGCTGAGAGATGACCTTGGAAGATGCCACTTGACTACTTTTCTCTGAAGTGATAACATGCCTACCAAGGGATTGGAGACCTTGGATGGCTGGAGTGAAGAGTGAGGGTAAGGAGGAAGGAGACACACCATGGCTCCCACCTGCTGCTTGTGTAGTGTGGCCTTCTTCAGGGACTCTGGGAATGGAAGTGGAGCACTCTCAAACATTATTGTTCATAAAAATCTTCTCAGGAGTTTATTAAACTTCATAATGATGGACTCTATCCTCAAAGACTTTGAATATGCGTTAGTTTAGCCTAAGGTCCTAGAATCTTAATTTTAATCAACACTCCAAGTGCTACTAATGCAGGATTCAAAGTGGCTTGAAGGTACATACAATATGGACACATGTTTAAAAATAAGGAAAGATAAAGATTAGACAGTCCTTTGAGAAATACTGGCCTTAAAGGCAGTTCAAAGGTTGAAAGCCACCTGTGTGGGTGTTTAGTAACGGGTGTGGCTTTGTTGGCAGTAGATCTGGTGTTCGCCTTCAGCTTGCATTGAGTAACAGAAATTGCATGAGAGTCAGTATCATGTTTGCTGAAGGTCTGTTGGGGAGCACCCAGCCTGCCACATCACAGAGCTTGCACTGTGGGGATCCAGGGAACAGTGTTCGTGGGATCACTGTGCTGGGAGACCTGTGCTTCTCTTCACTACTGGCTTGCTCTTGCCTGATGGAATATGGGAATCTCCTCCTAACTGATCAGTTGGTTTCCTGGACTGTTCTTCTCTGGGAATCATGGCTGAACTGGTGGCTCATCTTAGCAACTATGGTTTGCACTGTGGAGAAAACCATAGTGATTGTGGGGTAACAGTCACTACCCCCAATCCAGGCTTCATGTTATTCTCTTACCATTTATTTTCCCTTAATGCTTTGGTACAATTTTTTTAAAAAATATATTTTTTAGGTAAAATTCATACATGGACAGAAGAGCCTGGTAGGCTGCAGTCCATGGGATCGCTAAGAGTCAGACATGACTGAGTGCCTTCACTTTCACTTTTCACTTTCATGCACTGGAGAAGGAAATGGCAACCCACTCCAGTGTTCTTGCCTGGAGAATCCCAGGGACGGGGAGCCTGGTGGGCTGCCGTCTGTGGGGTCACACAGAGTTGAACACAACTGAAGCGACTTAGCAGCAGCAGCAGCAGCAGCATATAACATAAAATTCACCATTTTAAACACTTTAAATTATACAACTCAGTGGCTTTTAGTACACTCACAGTGTCATGCAACCATCACTGCTATCTCATTACAGAATATTNTGAACACAACTGAAGCGACTTAGCAGCAGCAGCAGCAGCAGCATATAACATAAAATTCACCATTTTAAACACTTTAAATTATACAACTCAGTGGCTTTTAGTACACTCACAGTGTCATGCAACCATCACTGCTATCTCATTACAGAATATTTTCATCACCCTAAAAAGAAAACCCCTTATCCATTAAGTAGTCACTTCCCTCTTCCTCCCCACAAGCCTAGGCAACCACTGATCTGCTTACTATCTCTGTGGATTTTCCTATTTTGGACATTTCCTATAAATGGAATCGTATGATATGTGGCCATTTATGCCTGACTTCTTCACTTAGCACAATGCTTTCAAGGTTCATCCATGTATCCATATTTCATTCCTCTTTATGGCTGAATAATACTCCATTTAAATGAGTCTTCCCAGGTGGCTCAGCGGTAAAAGAATCTCCCTGCCAGTGCAGGAGATATTGGAGATGCAGATTCATTCCCTGGGTGAAGAAGATCCCCTGGAGAAGGAAATGGGTACCCACTCCAGTATTCTTGCCCAGGAAATCCCATGGAGAGAAGAGCCTGGTGGACTACAGTCCATGGGGTTGCAGAGAGTCAGACATTTTAATAGATACAGCAAATTTTGTTTATCCATTCATTAATTGAGTTGTTCCATCACCTTTTAAAAATGTACTTTTTGTATAGTAATAGTTTTAGCCACCTCTAGTTCTTTTTGTAATAAAACAGAACACAGGCAGTTCAAATTCATTTATGAATAGCTGCATGTGTGATTCTGTAGAATGATCAATAAAAATAAAATATTGTCTTCATTTCTGAGCTCAGATAGTAATACGTGGTTTCTAACTATTCAGCCAAGTATTAATCTGTCATTTGGACCCAGTTCTGAGTCTCTCCTGGGTCCTCTACATCTCACTCAGAGCTCGGGGGAGTTTGGGGATGGGATCCACTTGCCCTGGGGATAGCGCCTCACCTGAGCCACTGTTACTCACCAGCACGGACACTTCTTCCTTCTCAGAGGCAGGAGCAAGAAAAGGGAACTGGATTGGACTGCTCTTCCCGAGTCCATTTTGCTCTTTACAGTGATGGATGGGTTTCAATTAACATGAGGTCATGGGCTATTAAGATGACTGCACAGTGTGTGGGGGAGAGTGAGTCACCTGTGTGCATGTGAAATACCCTTGGCTGTTTGGTAGAACCTGGGCTCCTGTGTGTGTTTTCTTCTGGGGGTGGGTTTAAGAATGGACAGCAGAGGCATCAATGGAAATGAATGAGCTCCGTGCAGGATAAAGATCACCTCTCTGCCTCCACATTTACCCTTGTCCACAGTCTCAGAACAAAACCACGTGAAAACAAGAGAGAAAAAAAGTGGTCAATTCTGGTTATATTCTTGGAGACCTCACTTCCGCATAGCACCCTGAACCAGAGCTTGGTGGTGGGAAATGGGGACAGGATCAGGCAGGGATAGGCAGCGGGTGTCTCTTTAGGCCCGTGCCCAGATCAGCCACACTCTGGTTGGTAATTGTGGTGGGCAGTTGAGGAGCCAAGGAGATTCTGCCCAGCTGTCCTTAGCTGCTGCTGACGGCTGGACATACCAAGAGAGAGCCAGGGTGTCCAGCTGCTTTCTGAAAAAGAACACCTCAAACTTCAGCATCTGAAGTCATTTTGAGATGTACAAGGAGGGGCCAGTTCCTTGTGGTTCTTTTTAGGGGAGGAGGTGAACTAACTAACCTTTGAACTCCTACCAGAAAGGTAGCTATGCAGCCCTGTGATGAGGTCCCTCAGAGTCACTCTGGAGATGCAGAATTCCAGGCTGACAGCACCGAGCAGCTGGCTCCGGTGAGTGAGATCCGTGTTCTGGTCATCTCTGGGACTGTCTGGCCTAGTCGCATGCACCCCCATGGCCCCACCCTTCAACTTTGTGAACAATGTAGTGGTGGAAGGAGAGGGGCCACGATGCTGAACTGGCCGGATTGGTTAGGTTGGGTCTCTGACCAAATGGGAGGTGTCAGAACTTGGATTCTTTAGAGGACTGAGCCAGAACATGGATGTTTCGGATCTGGGTTGCAGATCTCATGAGAAGTAAAGCAAGTTGAGTTAAAAACCTTTAGAGACAGCCATGTTCAAGTTCCAGAGAGCTCAAGAGTAAATGCCAAGTGTAAAGGTCCAGAAGCAGGCCTGAGGGTTAAAGTTTAGGATCACAGAGCCAAGACTTAGAGGGTTAGCAGTCAGGTAGGGAACTGAATTAGAATGTGTGTGTGTCTGTGTGTGCGCACGCACGCCTGCAGGTAGGCACGAGCACACGCACACATAGGGTGTTTGTGTGTGAGCACACATGTAGGCTGAATATGGTGCATATACGTGCATGTAGAGCTGTATGTATAGAGTGTGCTGAATGTGTTCATGTGTTGAGATAGTGTGTAGATACGAATGTGAGTGGTGAGGCCCTAAGCACTTGTCTAGATTTTGTGTGAGTTCAGAGGCCAACAGGTGTGTGATGATGATTGGGTTGTGGTTGGTGTGCTTGTTAACTTGTACTTCACATACAGCCAAGGTCAGCTGGGCTCGGTACCTTGCCTTCTGAGGGTGGCTATTCTTAAAAGGCTGCTGAGAGTAGAGAATCTGGGGCTGCATTTAGAACTTTATAGGGCTGCGTTTCCTAAAATTAAAGGAGTAGTGAAATCTACTGAGGAAGGTAAGGAGAATTACTGGAACCTTAATAATAATTGTGTGCTGACAGTTCCTGGGGAAACATTTCTGCCTCTAACCTCTGACTACCAGTTTTTAGTTTCTGAGTTCATATGCTTTCAATGGGCTACAAATTCAAAGGCCACTGATAGGTCTAAATTGCATCTTCAACCCTTGGTACCTCTGATGAAAGGCACTTGGTGGTGGGGAGAGGGGAATCAGAGCCACCTTCGGGTGGCAAGGGGACTGTGGAGCTACAAATGAACTTGGGTGGGAATTAGGGGTGCTGAGTTCTGGATTAAACTCTGCCAGAGACCGTGGACAGTAGATGCTTCTGGTCCTAATATCTCATCACTAAAACCAGGGTGTTGTTGGGAATGGATTCTCCAAACCCCCTGTAAGTGTGGCAGTGTCAGGATTGCTGGCCGATGACTGGAGGGGGGATTGCCCTCCCTCTAAAGGAGCACTGGAGCTTTCCCACCAGTTTGACAAGTGCAGCAATATGGGTTTCTGGGGGAAAAAAAAAAGATCATTTGCTCCTAATGGACATGGCCCTTTACTTTCCTTGACCAATCAATACATGATCACAAAATCAATAATTTTCCACAGAAGTGTGTGTTTTTTGGTGTTTCAGACTGAGTTAAAAGACATAATAAAATCCGCTGGCACTTTCCATAGGCTGAATAGCTGCTGACCTACATAATAGTGGGTTGTGTACTCTGGGTTAGTAGTTATTCAACCTTCACACACCCTGCCGGCAGGCACTATCTATCGTCTCCCTTTTACAGATGAGAAGCAGAGACTCTGAGAGTCTAAATCATGGAAATTGGTGTGTTTCACCCCTCTGCCGGTTTCTCTTTTAGATTCTCAAGGTCTTGGTTACAGAGCATCCTTTTTTAAAAAAAGAAAAAATTATGCATTTATGCACTTATTTGGCTGTGTGAGGGTCTTAGCTGTGGCATGTGGGATCTAATACTCTGACTAGGGATGGAACCTGGGACTCCTGAAATGGGGACACAAGTCTTAACCACTGGACCACCAGGGAAGTCCCCAGAGCATCCCTTTCTTATTTAAAAATAGGCTTATGGAAAATGCACAGAGTTTGAAGCAAGTTCCCAACAGATTTCATGAAGTGACAAAATCCAGTCCCTTTGCTAGCAGGAACAACCCATAGGCAAGAAACGGTCTCACCAGCCAAACCAGGAGCTGGCTTCCTATATCTGTACCCTCCTGGTGGTGGAGGGGCAGAGCCATGGGTGGGGGCTCCCTGGAGTGCGCCCAGTGGGACCTGTGGTTTCTGATCACATTAGTGTAGCGCTGATCTAGTGATGGGTGGGAGGACTGCAGCCCTCCAGCAAAGACATTTTTACACATTTATTAATGAACTATTAAGCATGATGTTTAGAGATATCTTCCTGTTAAAGAATAATCCTCAAGCCCATGAAAAAGAATCAGCGCCCCTCCCAAGCCCCTTTCAAAATCTTCCTCCCCACCAGCGTAGCTGTGGGGCTCTGTGCTCAGAGACTGAAGGAGGTGTCCTGCTTAGACCGCCTCTCTTTGTTTTTCCCTCCGCACAAGTTAATTTTCCCAGGGTCATGTGGCGACAGTTCACTATGGACACAGCATTTTCCTGCAAGATATTTTCTGAAACCACCAACAGCCTATTGGTGTTCAGGGTCCTTATATAAAGAAATTTGCATTAAGAGCTCATTGGGCCCCCTCATTTCCATACGTGTTTGAAAGGGCAGGAGCTTGGGGAATGCAATGAGAAAAATGTGAATGTGCTGGCTGGTGGTGCCTGCTCTGCAGAGATGTCCACGACTTGTAAAAAGTAGAACTTTAACTTCCAGTTACCTTAAATATGTGCGTGTGCAGTTATGGAGTCTAGGAAAAGGATACATACTGTTTCTTTTTTCTTACCTTTGCTGCTATGATGGTTATTTGCTGTTGATTGTTTAGAAGCGAACAAAGGTTTTTTTTTTGGAGTGGTTTTTCCTGGGGTGGCCCTAACAGGACATTAATTAAGAACCAGTAGAGAATGGAGTGGAATGTGTTCTAAGGAGCCAAAAATGCTTTGCAGTGAGCACTGGACGGAATTTGGTGCAGGGCCCTCCAGGCAAGATTTCTTTGGGTTTATGATTCTGAAAAAGATGGGCCCATGGGTCAAATACGATATTTTTAAGGGGTTGCGATTTTTCAGGCAATATCCACACAAAAAGACTACATATATTCTATCACCAACACTTACCTAGGAATTATTTTTTTTATTTTTTAAATTGTGGTGAAATATACATAACATCAAATTTAGCATCTTTATCACTTTAAGTATCCAATTCAATGGCGTTGAGTACATTCATATTGTTGTGCCACCATCACTACCATTCACTTCCAGAACTCTTTCCAGCTTTCAAAGTTGAAACTTTGAAATACAATTATTTTTAAACAATTATGTTTTACATTTGGAAATTAGGTTGGATCTATTACATTTGCTGAGACCTATTGAAACACAAATGTGAATATGTTTTGTGTTTCACATAGTAGATCCTAGAGTAATTACTGAGTCACAAGTATACTCATTCCAAGTTTTAAAATGAATAAAAGAGAAAAGAAAGTAGGGAATTATGCAACCATGTTTTAAAAAGGACCATGAAAAATAAGATGAAAATGTAAATTTGAGTGGCATGAAGATTTATTTAGACTTGTTGAACCTGACTTAAACTGGGGTCTATGTTTAGAATTCTGAATATCTCTAATTGAACATTGGTGTTTCCTTTAATTACTAATATAGGTGGCAAACCACAGCATTAGCCAACCTGTGACTGTCAGCAGTAGAAATCACAGCCACTTTCTTAGCACATTGAAATTACTTCAGTTATATCAAAATATGGTTTATTTCACTATTTCAAAATGATGGCAGTTAGTGGATCAGTCCCTAGGTTTTCAGTGTTTTAATATATAGTAATATTTTGTCATCACTATGTGTTATTGTAAAAAATATTTTGATAACAATATTTCAATGCAGTTGATTTTCTTTTTATCCTGGGTATTTTACATCAAGCACTGAAAAACATTATTCTGAGAAGAGGTTCAGAGATTGCTTCAGCTTGCCCCAGGGTCCACGGCACGAGAAAGTGAAGAAGCTGGGGCTTCATCCCTTCTTTGTCCTCAGCGAGACTGGAGGGACAGGGGGTGAAGGCATACAAGGGCAGGCGGCATTTCCCTACCTCCGTTCCCAGTACACACGCTGCTGCTCATGCCCAGTAGTTTGGGGCAGCTGACCCTCTCTGAGGCTGTGTGTTCTGGTGTCTAAAATAGCAACGACGGTAGTAAAACCTTTGTTGTTTTTAGGAGGTCCGACTGCATCTGCACATGTAAAGTACTGAAAATGACTTCTGACTTTCCTTTCTTGCTAAGCTGCTGCTGCTAAGTCGCTTCAGTCGTGTCTGACTCTGTGCGACCCCAGAGATGGCAGCCCACCAGGCTCCCACATCCCTGGGATTCTCAAGGCAAGAACACTGGAGTGGGTTGCCATTTCCTTCTCCAATGCATGAAAGTGAAAAGTGAAAGTGAGGTCGCTCAATCNCTCCCGCCCCACCCCACCATGCAGTGCTCGAGAACGGCGGAGTACTGGGTTGAGTGCCCACTTGGCAGGTGACTATGAGGTAGCTAGCACAGGGGCCTCCAAGGACATTCTTCCTAAGAGATGATCATTAGTCTCTCACTCACAGAACACTTGTGTGTCAGACATGGTCTTGGCCATGGGGTCACAACCCAGAAAAACTCCCCCGTCATGAAGCATATATTCCAGTCTGAATGCTGCCCGTGACGGCAAGCTCAGTTCTGGGAGAAGCCCTTCTGGATGCATAAGTGAGCTCTGCTGAAAGAAGTATAAAAGCTTCACCACAACCACACTTTTTAAGTGTCTTCTTCTGCTAGGACCCAGACTTAACACAACACTCAGATGTGGTCCAACCCATACAACATGGAGGGTGCAACTACCCAAATGTTTATTCAGGCTGCTTCTCGATTTTAGCAAACCTTCATACCAACAATCCATGCAAAGCGAGCGCTCCATGCAAAGCCCCAGGTGTTATTCATTTACTTCGTGATGAACCGCTGCCCAGTCCATTCTCCAAGGTGCGCACTTATAAAGCTGGTTTTTTTTTACCCTGTATGCAAAATCACTTTAATAACCTCCCCTTTTTTTACTTTTATCCCTTTTCAATGTCACCTTACTGGTGTGGGCCAATCTTTCTGATGTCTAGTTTTCAGTTAAAAAGAAACATGCTCTATCACATGTTTGTAAGCTTGGAAAAAGCCATAGGTATTCCAAAGGCTTTAGGTTATGCTAACATCTTCTGCCACAGTAATTTCTGAAGGAATAAGGAATGTTGTTCAGAAAGTAGAAAATAGGTTAAGTTCAACAAAGAAAAACAGTACTTGTATCACTCAAGGAAAATTATCCACAGCCACTAATACACTGGCTACATCTTCAAAGGCAGATCATTTACTTTTTGCTGCTGCTGCTAAGTCACTTCAGTCGTGTCCGACTTTGTGCGACCCCATAGACAGCAGCCCACCAGGCTCCTCCGTCCCTGGGATTCTCCAGGCAAGAACACTGGAGTGGGCTGCCATTTCCTTCTCCAATGCATGAAAGTGAAGAGTGAAAGTGAAGGCGCTCAGTCGTGTCCGACTCTTAGCGACTCCATGGACTGCAGCCAACCAGGCTCCTCCGCCCATGGGACTTTCCAGGCAAGAGTCCTGGAGAGGGTCGCCATTGCCTTCTCCCATTTACCTTTTACTTCCATCCAAATGAGATAAATACTGACATACTTTCCTTTTGAACCAGTCAGGACTAGAAGCAGCAAATCCCCTATTTTAGGGACTAAAAAGGTGAATTATTGCCTCAGTCCTGGGCTTATATAATAGGAAGTGAGTCTTTATTTTTCATGGATGCCTCATCCTTGTAAATTATGTACTGATAATAGTCTGCTTAACTGTTACAAACATGCACAACTCCAGTGAAATTAAAAATAAATAATAAATTAAAAATACATTGCAAAAAATGAATTATTTACCAACAATGAGTTATTTATCAACAGCCTGATGCATTAAGAATATATTTCAAGAACTGCTTGCAAAAATGCTCAGATCAGTTTCTTGGTAGGCATTTGATAAAACCTGTGAACATGAATCAAAAGAAAGTCAGAGGCTTCCCTGGTGGTCTAGTGGTTAAGAATTCACCTGTCAATGCAGGGGACATAGGTTCAATCCCTGGTCCAGGAAGATTCCATATGCTTTCAACTTCTTTTTTTAAAAAAGTATAGCTAATTTATAATATTATGTTCATTTCAGGCATACAGCATAGTGAGTCAGTATTTTTATAGATTTTATTCTATTAAAAGTTATATACAAAATAATGGCTATAATTCCCTGTGCTGTACAATACATCCTTGTTGCTTATCTATTTCATACAAAACAGTCCACATCTCTTCATCGCCTACTCTGACCCTCTACCCTTTCCTCCCCTCACTGGTTACCACTAGCTTGTTTTCTATATCTGTGAGTCTGTTTCTGTTCTGCTATATATGTTCAGTTGTTTTATTTTTTAGATTCTACATATCAATCAATAATTACTTGTCTTTCTCTGACTTTATTTCACTAAACATAATATTCTTCAAGTACAATCACATTGCTACAAATGGCAGTGTTTCATTCTTTCTTATGGCTGAATAATAAAGAATGTACCAATTCTTTATCCATTCATCTGCTGATGAACACGTAGGTTGTTTCCACATCTTGGCTATCGTGAACAGTGTTACTATGACCACTGGGGTGCGTGTATCTTTTTGAATTATAGTTTTCTTCAGGTATATGCCCAGGACTGGGATTGCAGGATCCCATGGAAACTCTATTTTTAGTTTTTTGAGGAGCCTTTATACTATTTTCCATACTGGCTGTATCAATTTCCATTCCCAACAACAGTATAGGAGGGTTCCCTTTTAATCTACATCCTTACCATCATATCCCATTTGTGGACTTTTAGGTGATGGCCATTCTGACTAGTGTGTGATGATCTATCCCTGTTACTTTGATTTCTCTAATAATTAGTGATGTTGAGCGTTTTTTCACGTGCTGATTACCCATCCGTATTTCTTCTTTGGGAAGATGTCTGTTCAGGTCTTCTGCCCATTTTCTGACTGGGCTGTTTGGTTTGTGATATTGAGTTGGAAGAGGTATTTATGTGTGTGTTAGTTGCTCAGTCGTGCCGACTCTTTGCGACCCCAGGGACTGCAATCCACCAGGTTCCTCTGTCCATGAGATTTTCCAGGCAAGGATAATGGAGTGGGTTGCCATTTCTTTCTCCAGGGAATCTTCCCAACCCAGGGATTGAACCCAGGTCTCCTGCACTGCAGGCAAATTCTTTACCGACTCATTATTAACCCCTTGTTGGTCATCATTTACAGATACTTTCTCACATATGGTAGAATGTCTTTTAGTTTTGTCAATAGATTCTTTTGCAAAAGCTTTTAAGTTTAATTAGGTTCCACTTGATTATGTTTGCTATCATTTCTTTTGCCTCAGGAGACAGGTTCAAAAAAATACTACTATGACTTATGTCAAAGAGTGCTCAGCCTATATTTTTTTCAGTGAGCTTTATGGTCTGCAGGATTTAGGTCTTTAATCTATTTTGAATTATTTTTGCAGATGGTATGAGGAAACATTCTCATCTCATTCTTTCACATGCAGCTGTCCAGTCTTCCAAAACACCAATTATTGGTAAGACTGTCTTTTCTCCACTGTATATTGCCTCCTTTATCATAAATTACATTTGACCATAAATGTGTGGGCTTATTCCTCAGGTCTCTGTTCTGATCCATTGATCCATGTCTGTTTTTGTGCCAGTACCATGCTGTTTTGATTACTATCACTTTGTAGTATAATCTGATGTCTGGGAGGTGATACCTCCAGCTTTGTTCTTTTTCCTCAAGATTGCTTTGGTAATTTAGGGGTTTTCATGGATCCACAGGAATTTTAAAATTATCTGTTCTAGTTCTACAAAAAACATCATGGGTATCCTGATAAAGACTGCATTGGATCTATAGACTGCTTTGGATAGTAGGACCATTTTAACAAAATCCTTCCAATCCAAGAGCACAGGATATCTTTCCATATCTTTGTATCATCTTCAATTTCCTTCATCAATGTTTTATAGTTTTCAGAGTTAAGTTTACTCCTAAATATTTTATTCTTTCAGATGAAATTTTAGACAGGATTGTTATTATTTTTTTAACTCTCTCTTTCAGTAGTTCATTATTAATCTATGGAAAAGCAACTGATCTCTGTATATTAATCTTCTTTTCTGAAGCTTTGCTGACTTCACTTACTAGTTCTAATATTTTTAGGTGGATGTGGGGAGGCCAAGACTGGGGAGAAGCCTTGGCTATGGGACGCAGCGGTGACCCAATCTCAGAGCCTGGGTGAAGCAGCAGCAGTCACCGCTGGCATTTACTCAAGTAGCATCTTAGAAGCAGCCCAAAGCTCTTTGCAGGCTGCTCCACCACAGCTCACTCCACCAACCTGCTCTGTGGGGTAGACTATCTTCTGACGGCCTGTCCCCTCCACACACTGCCCTCCAGCGCTGGGGAAGGAGTCATCCTCCAGGCTGCAGAACCGTCCTGCTCATCAGTTAACTCTGGCGTGCCTTGCCTTATGTGGCATCTTCCTAGTTTGTTCCTCTGTGGCTTTATGCCATTTTTGTAGTCCTTCACCATCAGTTTTTTAGTGGTGTTTGGAAGGGAGAGAGAGAACATGTATGTACAAATGGCCAGTTTAACTAGCATCCCTAAATTCATTTACTCTTAAATATCTACAATTCTCTCCAGTATTCTTGCCTGGAGAATTCATGGGCACAGGAGCCTGGCACGCTACAGCCCATGGGATCACATGGAGTCAGACATGACTGAAGTGACTTAGCATGAGCATCTATAAGTCTAATGAGCCTGATAATCAGTTTCTGACTCTGAGCTTTCCTACTTATTACCTACTTAATAACCTTGGGTCGTTCTTAACCTCAGCACCAACCCCTCACTCCAAATAATACATGTATCATCAATAACCTGAGAAAAGCATTATAGTTGAAGGCAAGAATCCAACTGACAAAAAACTCAGTGAAAAACAAAAAGAGAGCGAACATAAAATGAATACCATTATGGGCATTTTGATTTTTGAGCCCAACACAGCTTGAGTCAAACTGAAGGGGATTCACACTTTTAATCTCAAAAAGTTAATCTGTAATCAGAGGTTACATTACATTCAGGATAGAAGAAAGCAGTGGCATATATAATATTTTACTGAGTAATTTCTATCAGGAATTCTTTTTTTTTTTTAATGTGAATATTACCCTTTCCACCAAAGATGGCAAATTATAGTAAGAAAAACATTTTTTTCCTTTGGGTCCATCTTTCCAAGTCATGCCCCACATTTGTTTTTGACTCTTTTCTCCATTTCTCACAGACACACACTATCTTTTTCTTCCCAAACTTCAAACTTTTTATTTTGTATTGGAAGATAGCCGATTAACAACGTGGTTGTTTCAGGTGAACAGCAAAGGGTCTCAGCCACACACACACATAAATCCATTCTCCCCCAAACCCCAATCCCATCCAGGCTGGCACGTAACACCGAGGAGGGTTCCATGTGCTGTACTTACACTGTTGGCTGCCCATTTTGAATATAGCCGTGCAGATACATGCTTCTGAATGCAAGGAGAGGTGACTTTTCTGCTGTGTACAACCACCACACCTTTGGACTCAACAGTTCTGAGTCCCTGCAACTATTTTCTAAGGAATCTGTCCGTGCTTTCAGTTTCACCAAGGAATACAGCAGGTTACCTGGATGTGTTTCTAAGGAAATAATATTATCTTCTGCTGCACACTGGAGCACTCTGTCTAGCTTTTATATAGGGCATTCCACATATCATGAAGATAAATGCAGGAAAGGTGCTCCCTATGTCTCCACGAGGGAGCCGAGGTAGCCCTCAAATGACACCTGGTCCCTTTCAGGACTGCTCAGCCTGTTCATGTGCATCACAAGAGCCTTGCCCTCTGTGGGACAGGACAATAAGCCCCTCACCCAAGGGGCCCATCTTCATCCCAAGCACCTGATTTCCATAAAACTGCTTCAAGAGAGAATCAAATAAAATCCTTCCTTTGCAGAATAGAAGCTGTGCAAAGACTGTGGGAAAGCTGAATGAAAATCCACATATCATGCAAATAAAAGGCCAGATTAAAAAAAAATCGATTAACAAGATTTCAGTGCAAGAAATGAGATTCAGCACATCGCTCTGGTGCACTTTGTTCAGTAAAGAAAAGAAAACATTCTAATTTGGAAGAGGTGTTTTTTCTTTTTTAAGGGCTGTGTGGAACCTTAGTCCACAGGCTATTTCCAGGCACTGTCAAATCTTAGACGGTAGATGTACTGGGTTCATCCCATGGACCGAAGAGGCAAGGATCCCAGCGCTCCAGGCTGCCGAGGCCAGCGTGTAAGAGAAGCCCTGCGCCTCTCCCTCACGAGGTTTCTCACTTGGTCACGGTGCCGTCACCAAGCCCACCAGAACCACCAGCGATTGGGTCGGGCCCCTTCCCCCTGCACTGGTCAGTGCACATAGCAAAGCTTTCCTTTAATGGTTCTGTGTTCTTTCAACAGTCAGCCAATGATTTCACTGTCAGCTCACTGCCTCTCTGGGTTAAACCCGTGGCTGCAGGTGACTGCTGTCTAAACTCCTACCTATGATGTATCTTCTGTCATCTTCCCCTCCAAACCACTATTTAATCACCTCCTCTCTTCCAGGAGTTATACAGACATGAATAAGGCATGACAAATTCATAAATGAGTGAATGAAGAAAACAATAGGACCTGCTTTCACAGATAATTACATTAAGAATCATTAGAGAACCTCAAGGAACCTCAAACTCCCTGCTAATGTTTTATCAATTAAGTTATCAAATTTGATGAGGAAAACGACACTTTTTGGTTATATGAAGGTTCTTTTGACCAAAATTTAACCAAAGCATCAGTGAAGCTTAAAAAATCCAGTGTATTACAGTGAAAATAACAGTATTAAGGATACCTTACATAAATAAACTCATTCATCTCCATACCTATGAGCAGGTATTCCCATTTCACAGAAAGTAATACTGAAGCTGACAGGTCAATGACATGCTCAAAGTCAGAAGCCCGTGTGACTGGGTCAGGATGCAAGCCTAGGGAATCTGGCTTTAGAGCTCCTTCATGTCAGGCAACTCATGTGTGAACAAACTTATGGGTGCCAGCAGGGAGGATGGGGAGCAGGATAGTTAGGGAGCTTGGGATGGACAGGTACACGCTGCTACATTTAGCATGGATAACCAACAAGCACCTACTGTACAGCAGTGAACTCTGCCCAGTGTTACGTGGCAGCCTGGATGGGCGGGGATTTTGGGGGAGAAAGAATGCATGTATATGTATGGCTGAGTCCCTTTTTGTCCACCTAAAACTAACACACTGTTGTTAACTGGCTATACTTCGATACAAAATAAACAGTTAAAAAAAAAATAAGGCAACTCAAGGGTGATGACATCACTGTGAAGATTTAAATTGTAAAAATCAAGGCATACACAGTAGAATGAACACAATTTAAAGATGGGACAGCAAGCCCCTCCTGGACGTGAGGACGGCGTCTTAGGAGACACAATGTTAAGAAAGCCTTGAATAAAAAGTGTGACTTGCAAAGTAAGGTAGCTGCCAATGAATTCCTTTGATAAGGTATACATTCTAGTATTATCCGCTATAAGAATGGGAAGGAGAAAGAAAATACTACAAGAGCAAGAAAGGGTTTCTGCATAAAAGCTGAGAGGGCCAGTCACTGCTGAGGGGAACAGTTGTCCAGCTGTCCTTTAATTTTTTAAGTGGGGCAAAGAATGAAATAAATTTTGGATCTAAACAAATACAGGGTTCAGTTCAATTCAGTTCAGTCACTCAGTCGTGTCCGACTCTTTGCGACCCCATGAATTGCAGCACACCAGGCCGCCCTGTCCATCCCCAACTCCCAGAGTTAAACTCATGTCTATCGAGTCGGTGATGCCATCCAGCCATCTCAGCCTCTGTCGTCCCCTTCTTCTCCTGCCCTCAAATCCCTCCCAGCATCCAGAGTCTTTTCCAGTGAGTCAACTCTTCGCATGAGGTGGCCAAAGTACTTGAGTTTCAGCTTTAGCATCATGCCCTCCAAAGAACACCCAGGGATGATCTCCTTCAGAATGGACTGGTTGGATCTCCTTGCAGTCCAAGGGACTCTCAGGAGTCTTCTCCAACACCACAGTTCAAAAGCATCAATTCTTTGGCACTCAGCTTTCTTCACAGTCCAACTCTCACATCCATACATGATCACTGGAAAAACCATAGCCTTGACTAGACAGACCTTTGTTGGCAAAATGATGTCTCTGCTTTTCAATATGCTATCTAGGTTGGNTTTTTTTTTTTTTTTGCTGGTAACTTGAACCATCTATGCCAGTGGTTCTCAGAATGTAGTTTCTGGGCCAAGAACACAGGCATTACCTGGGAGTGAGTGACAAATACACCTTTTCTGGCTCCACTGCAGATGTACTAAGACTCATTTGTGATGACAGTGGGGCCCTGCAATCCATATTTACCAAATTTCCCAGGTGACTCTACTGCTGCTGCTGCTGCTGCTAAGTCGCTTCAGTCGTGTCCGACTCTGTGCGACCCCAGAGATGGCAACCCACCAGGCTCCCACATCCCTGGGATTCTCAAGGCAAGAACACTGGAGTGGGTTGCCATTTCCTTCTCCAATGCATGAAAGTGAAAAGTGAAAGTGAGGTCGCTCAATCATGTCCAACTCCTAGTGACCCCATGGACTGCAGCCCACCAGGCTCCTCTGTCCATGGGTTTTTCCAGGCAAGAGTACTGGAGTGGGGTGCCATTGCCTTCTGATCTGCAAATTACTAAGACATGAACTGGAAGCCATTGTACTTGTGTATTTAGAAGGAACAGAACCTGTTTTCATTCCTTTAATCCATGTGTAAACACCATCCATCAGCTCTTCTGTTGAAATCCTCCTTTTTCTTTTCTTTTCTTTTTTTTTTTTTTTGCTGGTAACTTGAACCATCTATGCCAGTGGTTCTCAGAATGTAGTTTCTGGGCCAAGAACACAGGCATTACCTGGGAGTGAGTGACAAATACACCTTTTCTGGCTCCACTGCAGATGTACTAAGACTCATTTGTGATGACAGTGGGGCCCTGCAATCCATATTTACCAAATTTCCCAGGTGACTCTACTGCTGCTGCTGCTGCTGCTAAGTCGCTTCAGTCGTGTCCGACTCTGTGCGACCCCAGAGATGGCAACCTCCCAGGCTCCCCCGTCCCTGGGATTCTCCAGGCAAGAACACTGGAGTGGGTTGCCATTTCCTTCTCCAATGCATGAAAGTGAAGAGTGAAAGTGCAAGCACTCAGTCGGGTCCGACTCTTAGTGACTCAACTCCATGGACTGTAGCCCACCAGGCTCCTCCATCCATGGGTTTTTCCAGGCAAGAGTACTAGAGTGGGGTGCCGTTGCCTTCTCTGCCCAGGTGACTCTGCTACTCCTTAAAATGTGGAGTAAACCATCCCTCCTCCCACCATTACCTCTGGAAATGAATCAGATTGGAGGCAGCTGGTCTCCACGGCTTGATTAGCTACTTGCTCTTGATTGTACCTGTGATAATCTCAGTTTTTGACCCATCTAGGCTTTTGGACTTTCCAGCTTTTTTTGAAATCTGTCTTTGTGACTGAATAAATCTTACTCTTGGGCTGGTTTTCTTTACCATGACTCGAGGTAAATGTGACCCTCATTAGCAGGATTCCAACAGTGGAGGGGGAAGGTGAGAGGCTGGGGTATGGGGAGGTGGGTTGGATGATATGCTTAGAGAGGGTAACTCATTCTCAGCTTGCTTGGTTTCACCTTTGCCGTAGGTGTTCATCTGAGGCCTCCTCCCTGCTCCAAGTCTACCTGTGTGAGGCAGGCTCTACACCATGGAAATTGCAAATGCTACGGTTCCAGGTATTTGTTGTTGTTGTTGTTTCTTTGTTTTTTAGAGAATCTGTTCATCAGCATACTTCTTGAATGCATGATTTAAAACAACACTGTACTTACCAGTTCGTGTGTACTTAGGAATGTTATTCAACCTCTTAGCTATCAGTGTACAACACTGAGAAATCATGTCTAGATAAGAGAATGGAAATTAACCATGATTCTACCTCTCAAACATAACCATGATTAATGTTTTGATGTGTTTCTTTTATGCTGTGCATTTTGCTTAAATATTTGAGATTATATAGTGGGGCATCCTTTTTCTTGCCCACCATCAATCATATCATAAGCATTTCCCTGTATTTTATTAAAATTATTGAAAACATCTTTTTTAATGACTGCAAGGTCCTTTTTCCTGCATTTTCATTGTTTTCTTGGATCATGTTCCCAGAAGAGAAATTACCAGATCAGCTTTTGAGGCTTAAGTACATAGTTCTAAATTGTTTTACAAAATGTTTGTATTATTTTTTATTCCCTCCAATGAAGAGAGTGCAACTTCTTTTAATTACTGTATTAACCAAACTAAGAGCTCTGTTTTAACTTAGAAACCAGCATTTTGGCATGTTGCATTTGGATGTCTGTTTGTTGCCTGATAGTTTTAGAAGGAGATGACCAAATTTGGAATTTTCTTTAAAGGCATGCTATATATGCTTTAGTATATTCTCATTTCTCCCTTTTACTCCCCATAAACAGAGTAGACTTTAAGTGCCTTTCCATGCCATTTAATAGCCTCCTAAGCATCTCTTAAAATGCCTGCCCACTATTCTGTATATGGATGTACTTTTAAAAATTTGAGCCATCCCTTATGGTTGGACACTTCTGCATCATGTGTTTTCCATTATTGTCAATAATACTTTTTATCCACTGACTTCTGGGTTTTATAGCTAGCAGCCTTGTTTGGGAGCAATTCAGGGAGAAGCTGACTCAATTGTAGACGTTCCCAGCTGACCGACTCCAAGATGGATTCTTGTGCCTGCCCTTTGCACTTCTTTCCCGCTGACTATTCCCCTCTCTTCATTTCACAGATCTATAACCAAGGGAAGCACTGGGCACTCCATCTTCCCCAGCTCACTCGGTCTTGCTCTTCATCTCGGGAGCCTCACAGGGCCAAAGCCTGAGATAATCCTAACTGCATCACGCTGCCTCCTCTCCTTGTTTATTTAAAATAATTAGGGGCACAGTTAGAGAGTAAGAGAGTACTATGAGGATCAGACAATAGTGACAGTCACCTGCCTGCCTCCTGACACCCTCCAATGACCTGTCATTCCTCAGAAGTAACCAGTTACACTTCTCTACTTCTTGAGATGCTTACTTGTATATTTTGATTACATGCTTATATAGCAAATTTTCCCCATTTTCCATTTTATCTATTGTTTGCCTTCTATAGATTTAGAGTATTCCAATAACTTGAAAGTGAAAGTCACTCAGTCATGTCTGACTCTTTGCGACCCCATGGACTATACAACCCATGGAATTCTCCAGACCAGAACACTGCAGTGGGTAGCCTTTCCCTTCTCTAGGGGATCTTCCCAACCCAGGGATCAAAGCCGGGTCTCCTGCATTGCAGGCAGATTCTTGACCAGCTGAGCTATCAGGGAAGCCCATTACTATATCCTAGCGTCTCCAGTTCCTTTCCATACAGTCTATTGATGTAGTTATACACCAGTTTTAGTTAGATCAACATTAGGGTTTTGTGTGTGTGTGATTAACAGGTCTTTTGTTGGTAGTAAACTAGAGCAAACAATCAGAATTGTGTATGTGCAGTATTCAGTACACATAATAAAATTAAAGAAATTAAAAACTTATATAAAACAAAACACTGGAGAAAAAATATCATACAGCTCAAGAGATACTCAAGTGGGACAGTCCTCTCCATCCTTCACAGCTTGTGCTCTGTACCCAGTAGAACTTATCACACTTAACAAAATAATACAGATGTTTTAGTACTGGATGTATTTAAGAGGAGTATCAACACTGGTTTTTACATCACTATCACTAATATAGACATTGTTCACAGCGGAGTCAAATAGTGTACCAGAGTTGTCATTCCTTTTCTGTGAAACATTTTATTTTCCTTATAGTTAATAATTGACTTTTTGCTTTTCATTTGCATCTGTTACTAATATATCTCTATAGTCTTTGCCAGAGTTTAAAAGTCCCTCTCAAGTGGGTCAAAACTGTTAGATAATGTATCACTCTTCCTAACCCTCTATTTACTTTCTCCTCAGCTATTCTGGGATTTCTCTTCATCATTATCTTTGTAATTTACTTAGCTTTTTCTCCTAGGTATCTTTGCTATTTCCAGGATCCCTTGTCTTTTTCTTTCTTGGTTTATTTCAGGGATGTGCTGGTAAATGTTTCATGACTACCTTGGGCTAGGGGACAGTTGAAAAGGGAAAGAAGTCCTAGTTTCTAGTGTTGCTGATTTCTGTGGTATCAGTATTCCTCCATGGCTGATTTTAGCTTACGAATATGATATCACTAAACTTGATATATTAGTCAGGGTTCTTCAGATCAACAGAACCAATAAGATACCTATCTATCTGTCAATCAATCATTAAGAGACTTATTATGAGGGATTGGCTCACCAGGTTACATGGGCTGAGAATTCTTCCAACCTATAAGCTGGAGGGCCTGGAAAGCCAGTGGTTTAATTCCAGTCTGAGCATGAAGGCCTGAGAACTAGGGGAGCTGATGATATAAATCCCAGTCTGAGGGCAGGAGAAGATCAATGTTCCAGCTTAGCAGGCAGCCTGGAAGTGAAAGGGGCAAATTTCTCCTTCCTCTGCCTTTTTTTGTTCTCAGGCCCTCTACAGATTGGAAGATGTCCACCCACACTGGGGAGGACAAGACACTTTACTGAATTGAATCCTCCGATTGAAATATTAATCTCCACTGAAACACCCTTCTAGATACTCTCAGTAATGATGTCTGGGCACACATCAGTCGCACTGTCTTGCTTAGGAATGGCAGGAGATGCTCCTGTGGGCCAGTAGGAGCCTGCTCACAGCATGCCACTGGGCAGTCGCCTTGCTTCTGATGCAGCGTCTCTTCTAAGAGCTTCCTGAGAAAGAGTACATGGAAAGTAGATGTTTCAAAAACTTAAAAAAAAAAAAATGACAGTTGTACTCTCATACTTCATTGACATAGTCTTAAAATCTAGGTGGGAAATGGTTTTTACTCAGAAACTGGGGGGTGTTTGTTTCCAGTGTTGCTGGAAAGAACTGCAGTGCCGTCCTGGGGCTAATCCTTTGTATGTGTATTATTTTTCTTCTTTGAACACCTCTAGGATTTTCTCTTTATCCTCGTGGATAGAAAGTTTCATCATGGTGTGTCCCTAAGCCCCAGTTGGTCTGTAGCCTTAGCAGATCCTTGTCAATCAGTGAGCTCACACCTTTCAGTTTGGGGAAGCTTTATTTCTTCGATTTCCTCTCTTTTCTTTTTCTTTTAGTTCTAACAGTTTATTGTTACCAACCCATCTCCCTCTACCCTCATGCATGCATGCTAAGTCATGTAACCCCATGGACTGTAACCCGCCAGGCTTCACTGCCCATGGACTTTTCCAGGCAAGAATACTGGAGTGGTTTCCATTTCCTTCTCTATGATTTCTTCTCTTTTCCTAGAACTCTGGTTTGCTGGATATTAGATCTCTTATTTTGATTCTCTGATTTTCCTTTTCTTGTTGTTGGAAAAATCTAGATTTTATTTCTCAAGTGTTTCCTAGGCCTTCTGAGTAACACTAGCTGTTCCTGCCAGGGTGATGGCACCTTGGATTTGGGGCCATGTCCAATGTCTATGTCTCTTCTGGAGTGCCTGCTTGGCACCACGCTTGACATGATGGAGGAGTAGAAATAGCAGAGACTTTTCATCCAGGCAGATCTGGTTTTGAATCATACAGCATGGACAAATTGTTATTTTTTTAAAATTAATTTTTATTAGAGTATGGTTGCTTTATAATGTTGTGTTACTTTCTACTGTACAGCAAAGTGGATCAGCTATATGTATATGTGTTGTGCTCAGTCACCAAGTTGTATCTAACTCTTTGTGACCCCAGGGACTGTAGCCCACCAGGCTCCTCTGTCCATGGGATTCTCCAGGCAAGAATATTGGAGTGAGTTGCCATGCCCTCTTCCGGGGATCTTCTGACCCGGGATTGAACCTGCATCTCACACATTGGCAGGTGGATTCTTTTACCACTGAACTACCTGGGAAGCCCATTCATATACATATGTTCCCTCTTTTTTAGATTTCCTTCCCACTTAGGTCACCACAGTAGGTTTCCCTGTTTCCCTTATAGTTCCCTGAACTATAAATAGGTTCTCATTAGTTATCTATTTTATAAAATAGTATAAAACATGATATCAATAGTGTAAATATGCCAATCCCAATTTTCTAATTCGTCCCCCACTTTCCGCTCTTGTTATCCATATGTTTACTCTCTACATCTATGTCTCTATTTCCATTTTGCAAATAAGGTCATCTGTACCGTTTTTCTAGATTCCATATATATATGAATTAATATTATGATATTTTTTTCTCTTTCTGACTTACTTCACTCTGTATGACAGTCTCTAGGTCCATCCACGTCTCTACAGATGACCCAATTTCATTCCTTTTAAGGTTGAATAATAGTCCTTTCCAAAGAAGACATAAGATGGCCACAAACACATGAAAAGATGCTCAACATCATTAATTATTAGAGAAATGCAAATCAGAACTACAATGAGGTACCACCTCACACCCATCAGAATAGCCATCATTAAACAATCTACAAATAAATGTTTTGAGAGGGTGTGGAGAAAAGGAAACCCTCTTGCACAGTTGGTGGGAATGTAAATTGATACAGCCACTATGGAGAACAGTATGGAGATTCTTTAAAAAACTAAAAAGAACTACTGTATGACCCAGCAACCCCACTCATGGGCTTGTACCCAGAGAAAACCATAATTCAAAACAACACCCCCCCCACCCCCACCCCCGCTGCCCAGTGTCCATTACAGCACTATTTACAGTGGCCAGGACTTGGAAGCAACCTAAATGTCCATCAACAAAGGAGTAGGTACAGAAGATGTGGTACATATACACCACAGAAAAATCGTTTAACTTCTCTATTCAGAGCAAGGCACATCACCCCATGGGGAGGGAGGCCAGAAGCCTGAGGGGAGTGGTCTACCAGGTCTGGTGAAAGGTCTGCTGGACCTTCCCATTTTCTCACTCTCCCCTCAGCCTGCATTCCAAATAATGCATTGTATCTTAAAAATGGAAAATCTCAGAAGAGATTACATGTTATAGTACTCAGTGTTACAGTTAAATAATTCCATCTGAATACAAGGAAGATTTTGATACGTAAATAGAAGTAGTGCTTTTCAATGATGAAATGAAATTGTCTTCTTTCAGCTACCTTCCACATCCAGTCTCCCTTGACCATAAGATTTATTGAGCATTTACCAAGTGCCAGGCCTTGTTCTAAGTACTTAGCCTGTATTATTTATTTCTACATCAACCCAATGTGGTGGGTGGTATTGTCATTCCTATTTACAATTGAGGAACCAGAGGCTCAGACAGGCCTAGGGTTACACAGCCAGTAAATGCAGGGTTGGGACTGAAACCCTGAAATTAACTGGATTGTACGCTACGATGAAATCTTCTTGGAGAGTTCAATTCATTGATTTATCACTTGAGGTAAGCCAGGGGCCCAGAGAGTCTTTGTAATGGGGATTCTGAGTATCCTAGGACCCAGCTCTGATGCTGGGAGAAGACGACAAATACGCTTAGCAGATGTCCCAGCCCAGGAGGGAGGAGGCTTCTTGGGGCCGACACCCTGTGCAGCTGTCCCTAAGGCCCAGCTGCCAGTCAAGCGACCTCAACCAGTAACACACAGTTTCACCTCAGCAGCCAGGCCCAGCTCCTGGCAGGCCTTGTTTAAACAGGCAGCTCGAAACAGCTGGGGCTGGCTCAGTGGAGCGTGTTGGAACCCGAGGAAGGATGCTCTGAGTGCAGGTGTCTGTCTCTGAATGTGCAATCATGCAAATCCAAGGACCAGAATGACATGCACTGAAGACCTGCTATTCTGTCCCAATAACTCAGCTGTCTATTGCCAGAGCAGCCCAGACACTGGCAGTCTTCGACTCCAAATCAAGTGAGCAGTCCTGGCGATGGAGGGAAAAGTGTGGGGCGAATCACAATCAAGGCTCACTCCCTCTGGGCAGATAGCGTCCAGGAAAGGCTCAGCCACCTTCCTGGGGAGTGACTGTCATCGGGAATGGCTTGGAAGATAGGAGGTGTTGCCAGAGGCGGTGAGGGAACCCCTTTGCTCGTAGGATCTTGGTGATCCATCACCTGTTCTTCCCTCCCCTTTCTGCAGAGGAATCATGTGAAAGCCAGAGAGGGTACAGGACTTGCCCACAGGCCACACAGCTCACCGGAGGGCTGGGCCTGCTGCTTCTGAGTCCTGGTTTCCTGTGACCCGTTCCACCCATCACACCGTCTCCTTCAGCTCACTGCTTTGAGCCTCAGGTCATAAGGGAGCCTACCACCATCCAGTGGCTCTTCCCTGAAGCCTCTTTGGGGGACTGGTGATCACAAAGTTGGTGCAGTGCAAAGAACTGAACAGGTTGTTTGCAGCATGGGAAAGGGGAAGCTGAGGGCAGGCTGTGGCACAAATACCTGGCACTGTCTCGGCTGCAGAGTGGCTGGCAGCCCACAGACTTGTCACCCACTCTCTCTAACACTGTGTTCTCATAGACTCTCAAGGAGCCTTCAGTTTTGATCTTGACTGTCAGGTTTGCTGGGTAAGTTAGGGCTCTCGGGTTGCCAGTAATAGAAAACAACTGTTGCTGATAAAAAGAGAGCCTGAGGCATCCTTTCTCCATCAGCAGAGAAGCATTCCCTTCTCTGGCCCATCTAGCCAACCATGACTAGGAGCTGTGTTACACAGGCCTATGACTGCTCCCCACTTTCCCCCACTATATAGGGCTGCCCTACCCTGGCCTCTAAAGTCCATCTAGAGAGGAGTCTCATCAACCTAAAAGTGCCAGGATCTTGTTATTCCAATGCCACACAGGCCAGTATAAGGGGAACACTTGGGATGGTAGCTTTGAACCACCAATTCAGGAACTTACCTGCAATTCCATCTTTAAAACTCACCTGCGAATTTAGTCTGTCTATACACTTAAGCCACCACACTGTCCCCCCGAGCCAGGAAAACCAGCAGAGAGGCTATTCTGACCCCAGATGTGGTTACACGATTCCAGTTTTTCACCCCACCCCCACTTTGTGTATCATATTCCAGGAGAAACGGTAAACATTGTGTGGGGCAGCCACACCCAGGCAGCTGGAGCTCTGTAAGGATGAACACCTCGGATTTCAACGTTCACACGGTAGAAGGAGACTGGAGGATGAGGATATCTTTTCTGTCTTGATCCAAGAAGCCCACAGATATGTTATAGTTCCAGTTTTATGTGGAAACTGACTCGTAGTCTCACAGTTCCAACTCTGAATTCTGGATGAGAGGATCTGATCGATTCCCCGGGGGCCCAGTGTCTATTGCTGGCCAGTCGTCAGAAGGGGCAGGGTCTCCGGCACTGCTGCTGTTGAAAGCCCACACACATGTACTACTTGGGAGAACGTTTTCAAAAGAAAAGGGGGCTTCTGACAGGCTGTGCAGACAGACACCTGAGAGACATCTCTCGTTGCCAAATACTCAGGCTAAATGGCTTAAAGTATTCTATCTGAGTCTGGGGACTGTTAACCAGTTTTTTTTTTCAAGGCAAGACCACCCTGTATTAAACCAGCCCCTCAGGTGCATGGAGTCCAGGGCATCTGGAATGGTGAGGGGAGCAGTGTCCTTGGAGCTATCTTCTAACAGCTCAGCATGGCAGGCTTTGGTCTGTGCTGCTGCTGCTAAGTCTCTTCAGTTGTGTCTGACCCTGTGCAACCCCAGAGATGGCAGCCCACCAGGCTCTGCCATCCCTGGGATTCTCCAGGCAAGAACACTGGAGTGGGTTAACATTTCCTTCTCCAATAGGCTTTGGTCTAACCCCTTCTTTTTTTACATGAGGAAACTGAGGTTCAGAGAAGATACGTGCCCCGCTCAAGGTCAGCCCACCTCCAACTTTGTAAAGCCACCTTGTCAACCCTTCACCAGCCCTTAGCACACTGTGGAAATGCTGACTGGGTAAATACTGAAGTTCTGTGGCAAGATTTGTGGCCCTCAGAAGCATTCCTGTAACAACACCTAAGGAGGCTTTAATGATCTGCCTCTGGTGCATTGCTGAAGCATTCATTTTAGAGAAGGCCAAGGGGCTCAGACTATAATTCTGAAGCTAATTTCTACCTGGACTCTCATGGCCTGGCAGCATGAGTAAGAAGAATGCCTAGGATTGCACCGACCCTTGATTCTTATCCTATTGACCTTGTGCAGCAGAAAGACAATGGGCTTGGTGTGACTTTTTACACCTGCTTCAAAATGTTTTCATCATGCCATCTGCATCAACACAGAAGGACCTATAGATGATCAAACTAAGTGAAGTAAGTCGGACAGAGAAAGACAAATAACATATGATATCACTTATCTGTGAAATCTGAAACATCACACAAATGAACACATAAAAAACAAATTTGTGGTTACCACAGGGGAATGGGGTGGAAGAGGGATGAATCAGGAGTTAGGGGGTAACAGATACAAACTATTATATATAAAATAGATAAGCAACAAGGCCCTACTGTATGGCACAGGTAACTATACTTGATATCTTATAATAAAACATTATAGGAAAGAATATGAAAAAGAATACATATATGTATGTATATATATATATATTGCATATATATAACTGAATCACTTTGTTGTGCAGCAGAAATTAACACAACATTGTAAATCAAGTATACTTCAATTTTAGAAAGGCATAAAAGTTGAAAAAACGTTTCAGAGGGCGTGGAAGGAGGTGATGAGTGAATCTGCCATCAAGCAGGGCCTCTGCCTGTAAAATATCTTCCTGTAGTTCTTATGCTCTTAACCCTGAGATCAGAGTACTTCCAGGAACCAGTGGAGTATAGAATTGAGCTGGGGTGGAGATGGGAGTGGGCTGATGTGAAGAGGAGGCATGGTCACAGCTTCCTTGAGCCCATTATATCCTAGGCGACAGGCAAGCTGATGGATTAGGGAGGAGTGGATGAAAGGTAAGTCAGGGAAACTAAGTGAAGGAAGTGGGTATTCAAGTAAAAAATGAAATTCATGGGAAGCATGCCCAACGTTTTGTTCACGCCCAACTGGATTAGGAACAGCTGATGAAAGCAAGTAGATTTAATGGGGTAGGGATGATGAATGATGTCTTGCGGTAGGTCAGGAAATGACTTTGTTCAGGAGGAGTGGTACAAGAGGAAATCGAACTTAATTCTTATCTCCTTACGGTGTTTTAGTTGTTTGACTTCTCTGTACACACCTGTAAAACCAGAAGATGAAAAGGTCTAAGGTTTAATGTGTTGTTTGCAAAGTAACCTGAGATATGAATGTCTTGAGTATGTGCTTCAGCACTGTCAAGGACTAGAGTTTTGTTTCTAGCCATTTATTGTAATAAGCGGATGTCCTGTCAGTGTTCCTGGTGACTGGTTAAAAGTCACCTGCCAGTGAAATGAAAGTACAGTTTCTCCCCATCAACTAAGTCCAATCATTTGCTGGCTTTGTAGGGCAGAGGTGAAGTTTCATTCGCACTACGAACTTTATGATGTATCTTCCTTCTTTGGGGTCTTTATAGCGCTTTATTTGCACTACTCATCTTTGTATTTCATCATGTATGGTTTGGCATTGCTAGTGCACTGTAGTGGGATTTGAATTTTTCAGACTGCTCTGATATGGGGACTTGTGGCAGGCCTCCTCCTAAATCCCTGACTGAAAAAAAAAAATCCAAAATATCTTTTCATTTACTCTTTTATATAGCAACTCTCTTTATGGTAAGACTTGTTTTCAGAAAAGATTTTTAGGAGTTTGAAAAGCCCTAGAGATTTAAAATCTAGTAGAGGAAGGAAGAGTAATGGGATCCATTGAATGGTATCAGAAGACAGCAATGGGAAATGGGGGGCTGGGGGACTGAAGAGGGCTTGGGGTATTGAGAAGCATCTTTGGAGGAGATGGAAGGTAAGCCAGGGCTCTAAGAATGACTCTGCTTTGAAAAAAACAGAAGGAAGAACTTATGAGTACAAAGACCTGACATGCAATGAATCAGAGGTGCAAAGAAGCATGCTGTGTTTGTGGGAAGGTGAGGGAACTCAGAGAGTGGTACCAGCTGTCCTCACTCCCTTTAACTAACAGTGATAGAAAGAGGCTTCATCTACGCAGCAACTGGGAGTGCTGCCTGGAGTGCTGTGCTGACAACAGTACTAAGACCTGCTCAGCAGGAGAGAATGTCTGCCATAGATGCAAGAAGGGAGAGGAGTGATGTGTGTTTTAAAAGTATGTCACATTTATTCTAAAAACTGACATATNGCAACCCACTCCAGTGCTCTTGCCTGGAGAATCCCAGGGACAGGGGAGCCTGGTGGGCTGCCGTCTATGAGGTTGCACAGTCAGACACGACTGAAGTGACTTAGCAGCAGCAGCAGGCTTTGAGCACCTCTGCACCTCACTTTCTTTCAGCTACCCATATTGATTCTTCTGGACTACTTGCTGCAAATTGCCCTCTTATTCTTTGTCGCACTCCTTCTCTGAAACCATTCTCTTCTCTTGGTGGTGGAGACAGAAAAGTAGTGGATTTTCTAGGCTTTTCAATGCCTTCTAAATTGTACTGAGAGTATCTTTTCTTTTCATACTACCACCAATTAAAAAAAAAAAAAGAAAAAGAAAACCCATAAGTGGTGAGAGTTGGATAGAAGATGGCCATTGTAATATGTTGTATCTGAAGTGTTTTATAGTTTACAAAGTCCTAGTTTGTACATCTTCTTGAGTCTTCCAGCAGTTCTAGGTGGTCCTTATTGGAATCCTTGTGATATAATTTGCTAGTAAGTTTCAAAGTAGGTTTTTAAAGGATAGGAGAACTGCCTATCCACAGTCATCTGGTGGATTCATAGTTTAGACCCAGTGACAAGCTTAAATATAGCTGCTGTGGGTAAGGAAGGCAGACTGTGTTCTGAATGATGAGCTTCCTGAGGGAAGGGATGATATCTCACACAGAGCATCCCCAGGACTCAGATCAATACATGCTTGTTCAATGAATAAGTGAGGAAATGATGAGCAACAACTTTAACATTCCATTGTTTGAATGACCACAACTCAAATTATTCAAATTTCAAAAATTTAAACCTGTTTGGTTTTCAATGAGTTGCTCACTGTAGAGATAATCAATTTCTGACTTGGAGTCTCTCAAGTCTCCCTCTTGAGAGGGACCCAGCGATATCTATGTTAGGGCAGAAAGAGAGGGTTTTAGGTGAAGGAAGCCTCTCAGTGGGGTCTTTGAAAAGCTGGATTCCTTTTCAAACTGTACATACAAAGGACTCACCGAGAAGGAGTTTCTGACTATGAGACACTGGAATGGGACCCCTGAAGGTGATGTGTGAAGCAGTGGAGCCACGAGTCTCCACAATGGAAATGGACCTGGTTGGTCAGCTTTGGATTTCTTTCCTTGTGTGTTGCTTCACGTTTGACCTAGTTCTCTGGACAGCTTCCTAATGGCTCTTACATTTGTAGGGGAGAGATAAAGGGGAAAAGGAAGGTTTTGGGACCCTTTTGAGTATATGTGCTGCTGAAGCGAGCACTATGGGGCCCTTTTGAAATTCCATTGACAGTTACGTGCTCCTTCTAGAAAATGCATATACCCACATACAGACAACTTTACCCCCTAAATTAGAAGACATGGTTACGTACCTCCTGTCTCTCACTACACTTCCCAGAAAAAAGGATTGATGTCCTTGTTTATGAGCATTCCTCATGTGCTCCCTTTGTTCCTAGCTTTGTCCTCTTTCTGAGAGCAATTGTCACCCCATGGCCCAAATCACTCTGTGTTCCCTGGGACTGCCTTCAGGTTGGCATTTGGTGGCGAGCTCTGGCAGCCACCAGGGAGGGCACAATGATCTTACCTTCAGGCTCCGTTATCTGGGAAGCACCTATTGATTGCCTACTCTCTACACAACAGAATGTAGTCCTTAACTTGGGCTATATGTCTTGAAACATAAAGAAAGAAGGTGTGACTGATGCTTGGAGAATTTGTGGAGGGAATTAAAAAGTCAGCTCTGATAATTGGGGTAGGAGGGTCAGAAGCAGGGGGAATGTGATAGGAAGATTGATTATGTCATGATTGATGGCTGATGACATCATCAAATTCTTTATTGACTTGTCCTTGGAGGGGATGATTAATCAGAGATACTTGAGTTCCATTAGATTGTTCCATCCCCTGGCCCTCTTTTTATTTCTGCTATAGTGATCTACCAGGTTATCTTACTCATGTTGATTCCCAGAGTTCAGAATTTTGGGCCAGTAGAGACAAGGCATGAGGTAAACTTTTGTTACTTACTGTCTGCTGAGTCTCTTGTACAAATTTCCCCACATGGGCTCTTTCTTCTTGAGCTATTGATTGGCTGCCTTTGACACAGGCTCAGTGAATTTGGATTTCCTGAAGCTGAAAAGGGAGAAAGAAATAAAGAAGAGTCTTTGGTTGGGGCTTTCCTCAGAGATACTTGGTGCTGTCCCCTGAGTTCACTGTTCCGACTATTGTTTACCTTTATAAAAATAACATGAAGAAAGCAGATGCATCAGTGTAGCCACCCACATCTGCAATTAAAGCTTATTTCTAGTGAAAATCATCACACCAGAATATTCACTCAAGCAGTACTTGGTAGAATCCATCTCAGCAAGGGCTTGTGTTTTTTTAAGGAAACAAGCTGTTAAACATGTTCACAATGAACTTTTTGTGCTATGTGAAGAGCTCTTGGAGAGTTCTGCAGATGCTCCCAAGCTTCTTTCTGCCTGTCCATCTTGCAGACACTTAAGGGTCTAAAGGCCTGTTGATTTACGCACAACCTCTAAACTTGAACTACTTCCTTGTGTTGGTGGATCACTTTAGAGTCCAAACCTCTAACTTTCCTTTTTTCTGGCATGTTTTCCAGGTTGCTTGCTTGCTTCACAGATAGCCATTGGTCAGTCAGGCACTTTAAGTTTTAGTTTGCCTGTCATACAGCGGTAGAGATATCATGTTTCTGATTTTTAGTGGGTTTTTTATTTTTTTGCTAGTGTTACCTCAATACCCAAAATGGTCTCTAAAGTTTATTGAACCACCCGGGGTCAGAAATATGAGCTCAGCTCTTTGTTGGGCTTGACCTATTGACCCAGGAGAGCAGCTGGGGTGGTTCCTACAGCTGCCCTCAGCTCATGGAGCGTTTTACCCAGAAGAGCTCCCTTTGATGGACTTCTCTGGGAGGAGGGATGTTCCTAAATGAATTCGCCTCTGAAGCCTCTCCTAGGCCTGGCAGAGAAAACAATGTGTATAAGACAGAGCTGAAGGATGGCTTCACAAGAACAACACAACAATGAGGAAGACTGCTTTGAAGCGACGTGAACCCCTGAACTTTAGGAGCAATTCTGCAGCGACTGGAGGGAAAAGATGGAGGAGCATGAACTCTTTCAGTTGTAGGGGAAAGACTGTCTCACGGCAGAGGAGAGCTTAGCATGCTTGGGTCTGGCTGACTGTGGGCCTTTGTTAGGAATCGCCCTGGTGAATCACCCAGTTGTCCGGCAACTTTGACCCCTGGCCCCTCCCCACCCCAAACATACACAAATAGCCACCCCCACCCCAGCTCCTCTGAGTTCCTTTCAAATGTCCACTAAAGCCCTTATCTGCGGATCACGTTGTGCTGAGTTCATCTGTTCCATGGCTACTGAGCTCCTCCAAGAGAAGGACCCCTTGCCTCCTCCCTTTGTATCCCAGGGCCTGGCCTAACATGAGGCCCAGTAAACATGGGTCATCCCGCATCCGCCCCCATCCGGCACTCTCTCACAATATTGTTGATTCTCTTCATTTCTCTGTTTCTGCTGCTCTGTGAGCATTACGGAGACCAGGAACCATTTTTCAATGCCTGTGTCTTCCCAAGACCTAGGGGAGTACCCCAGGCCTAGGAGACTAAACACAATGTGGTGTTTGCAGAGTGTACATGAGGCATAGCCTGAACTGGGTGCTGGCCCCAACTCTTCCACCCACCATGGCTGACATCTGAGGGCAGTCACTCCACTGCCCTGAGCCTATAAAATCACCTTTCCTGTTCTAGAAGTTTCTATAAAAGGTTGAAATTCAGGAAGCTATTACAGATATCCCTGGTGGGGTGAACAATACAAACAGGTAAGAGTGAGAAGGCCTGGGTTCTGGTTCTGAGCTAATTGGCCATATGGCCTTGGATGAGCTGTAGAACACAGTGGCAATAACATCATGGTCTCTACCTCATAGTTTTTATTTTTTATATTTCTACTGACTCTTTTAAATAAATGGAAAAGTAGTATGTTCTTGTGGTAAGAAGTGACACAGGATAGAAGAAAGCAGGGTAAAAGATCAGAGTTCTATCCTCCAACCCCAGTCAACCTCCCTGACACCCAGGCTCTCATTAGGATCTTCTGGGAACTCTGGCGAGAACACGACTTAGCATGGAGATGAAGTGGTGTGTAAGTGTGTCATGCACACATAGATTCCAAGTATTGTTGTTATTACTACTGCTGTTCATAGTAGTATTGGTAATTTGAGACCCAAGATATATATTGGAGGATTCCAAAGTGAAGTAGTGGAGAGATAGGGTAAGTGGCATATAGCAAGGCTGCCTATAACACCAATAATGTGAATCCTCAGACCTACTGCTAAACCTTTCCAGGTTAGGAAGCAGGAGGAATCGGTGTCAATTCAGTGTGGGGCTCAGAAGGCCTGTGACTGACCTCGTTGTGTCCCTCCATGCTGCGGAACTGCTGGAGAGTGACTTTACCTCTGAGTCCCACTTCCTACTTCTGTAAAAATGAAAGTAATAAATGCATTCTCTTTAAGCACTGAGATAGGGATTAAATGAGTGAGTATACTTAAAGCACTTAGCACCTGGGCCAATATACAGTGAGAGCTAAATACCTGTGAGCTTATGGTCAGTGAGCCCCTGAACAGATGGTCATAGGAGACCTGCCAAGAAAGATCTTTGCTTTTAAACTGGGATTTGGTGCCTTGAATGGTTTGGCAAGTATTCCAATAAAGAGATTCCAGGTTTCTTGCATTTGAAAACAGCCCTCCCTGGATCAGTAAGGATCCTCTTGGGGTTTTCACATCTACTGTACTTGACCAGCTCGCTCTCCTGCACAAGTTATCGCCATGCATCATTGCCAGTGTGAAACCCAGTGAAAATTCGCTTACCTGCCACTTGCTCTGGGGAAAGTCAATGACCACCTTGCAAGATGACCTCTTCTATTTTTATTTTTTTATTTAAAGGAAGAAATTAAATTGACAAGCGGATGCTGCCATATATCAGTGTGATTCTATTCCTAATTAATTTATTGGCTTTGGTTCATACAACGTGGGTTTTCTTATTAAAATGGTCAGCTTGGAGGCATGCCTTCTGCTCCTTGAAGTTCCCATTAGGTTTACAAATGAGACTCTTGTCCTGACTGATGTTTTCTGGGGAAGCCTTCCTGCCTTTTGTCTGCTCTCTATCAATTTCCCTGCTGTCAAACTGCTGCTTGAAGTTTCAACTTTCCCCACTGTAGTTTAAAGAAGTCTCTTTCCCTTATGGTCTAGCTATCGGGGGGCGTGGTCTTTGCCTAGAATTCAGGACTGGGGCAGTTCAGAAAGATGGCAGGGGCGGGGTGGGCTCTGCACCCCCTTACAACGCCCTGGCAGGAGTCCTGTGATATGGCATGATGAGGAGACTGGGTGTGTGTTTATTCTTGGTTTCCAGGCTTCAGTGAGGATTATTATCACCTTGTTTCCTGTGGGCTTCCCTAGACCTCCTATCACTTCTGCCTGATGCCCACACCTTTCAGGTCTGTTTTGACATACACCATGTGTCTGGGAACCCTGGAAACACTGGCTTGACCTAACTGGACCATCCCTTTCATTTATGATGAAACAGGGCTTACCAAAGCATAACAGCTGGAGGCCTCTGGACCACCTCAGCACTGTCGAAGCTGAGATTCCAAGCGTCAGTCTTGGCTGCAGCATACATTCCAGTTTCTCCTTCTTGAGAATCTGCTCTTCAGGTAACAGCTAAGGGCCAATTGGTTGCCGGCCTTCAGAGTTTGGTCCGTGGAAGTTTTAAATGGACTGTGAAGTCCGTTCCTTCNAGCGTCAGTCTTGGCTGCAGCATACATTCCAGTTTCTCCTTCTTGAGAATCTGCTCTTCAGGTAACAGCTAAGGGCCAATTGGTTGCCGGCCTTCAGAGTTTGGTCCGTGGAAGTTTTAAATGGACTGTGAAGTCCGTTCCTTCTAAGGAATAAGGAACAGAGCCCAGAAACCCAGCTTTGTAACCGCAGTGGCTTGTGGTGAACCTTTGGGCTAGTTGGACAGGGATGCCGGTGAGAACTTGGAGAGGGGCCGATTGAGGATGTTAGCCTGCATTTCTTGGAAGGTGAAGCACAGAAGCCTTAGAAAACAGCCCAGGTTTGGATGCCAAACAGGTGCCGGCTCCAAGTCTATCCCACAGCTGCCCCAGGACTACACCCAAAGGAACTGGCATTAAAATGTGTGGCTTAGGCAGTGCTCCCCAACCTTGGGGAGTGGTCACAGGTCCCCTTTAGAAAATGGTTGGAAGTTCTGGACCAGATTCCCAGGAATGTGCATCAGCTCACTCAACACTTGCATGGGAGATTTATTTCCATCTTGGGCAGGCTCCCTGGGATCATGTCTTGATCACAAAATCCAGGACACAGGTTGTTTCCTTGCCTCTGACACTGCCTCTGGTCTCCTGTGGGCCGCGTCTGTGCACTGTGAGCAGTCCTGATTAAACCCCAGAGCTGAATGGTCATCAGATACACGCAGCACCCAGTCACTTGGCACTGAGGAAAACTTGATACAGTCATAAACATTTTATGTGGGTCTTTACCACTGTTATTTAATTAAGTGTCACATTACTGTGCGCCGGGAGAGCTGTACTGTACAGCTGGGTGACAGATGGATGGACCAGCCGCAGAAAGGGACCGGGAGAAAATCAGTGTGTCTGAAAGAGCACCAGCTTGGAAATTGAACAGACGAGGGCTTGAAGCTTGGCTCTGTCCTGTAAGTGACCTGACCTCTTGGATCCTTACTTTTCTTACCTGCAAAATGGCATCAGTTTGGTAGAAACTCCAGTAGGTGAAGATTCATGAAATAAGATGTAGAGTTCATGCTATAAGGTTTACATGGGAGCCCTCCTATAGGGTTTACATGGGAGTTCCTGGCTTGCACAGGGCCTGTGACTCATGGTCCATGTGTTGTCCTGGTTTGGATGTCACTCCTGGCAAAAGACTGGCATTTTTTCTTCATATAGCTCATTCACAGGTTTGTTCTTCCTTATTCAAGCTTCCCAGTTTCATATTCAAGGTTTGGCAATGCTAAGAAAATGCTAGCCTCGCTAAACCAAGAAGATTTTGTAAATCCACTGGTGGCATGTGGGTTGGCGGACAAGAGAGATGGGTGAGTCCATCCTCTATTTCTTTCCTGGAGTTTGTTGTAATCAGACCCTGGAAGATTCTGTATGAGAGGAACTGGTAAAACCAACCGACCTGTGTAAGGATGGAAACCTGGTGTTACTATTTTCATGTGTTAAGCAGCTGAGCTTGATGTATATAGGCACAACTCAGGAAATCCCCATTTTCCAGTACTTCTTCCTATTCTAGAGGATTCAGATACAAAGGTCAAAAGACATTCAGAAGTGAAAATTAAATTCATAAAACAGATAAAGAATTGGGTTTACATTTTATCTATCTATTATGAAGAATAAAGGATTTCTGTGTCTAGAAAAATGCCTGTTTATATAATACAGCCCTTATCATGGAGAAAAAGATACTTTGTTGAATCTTCTCTCAAGAGATAGGAAGTTTCTTTGTCTCTATCCAACTGTTGTTCATTCATCATCTGTCAGTCCATCTATCTGTCCTTCCATCCATCCATCCATCCATCCATCTGAATCTACTATAGTCAAGTTTTTCTGAGGACTGAAAATTGTAAGTACCCTAATTGTCTTTTTTGTAGAGCCATGTTAGGGTTTCACTTAAGTTCTTTGGTTTTAGAGTCCAACAGACTGCTTTGGATTTATTTATGTGGGGCTTCCCCGTGTCTCAGATGGTAAAGAATCCGCCTATCATGTAGGAGACCTGAGTTTGNTTTTTTGTAGAGCCATGTTAGGGTTTCACTTAAGTTCTTTGGTTTTAGAGTCCAACAGACTGCTTTGGATTTATTTATGTGGGGCTTCCCCGTGTCTCAGATGGTAAAGAATCCGCCTATCATGCAGGAGACCTGAGTTTGATCCCTGGGTCGGGAAGATCTCCTGGAGAAGGGAATGGCTACCCACTCCAGTATTCTTGCCTGGAGAATTCCATGGACAGAGGAGCCTGGTGGGCTACACAATCCATGGGGTCACAAAGAATCAGATATGACTGAGTGACTAACACTTCGCTTCAAAATCTCTATGTGTTCTTATGGTTTACAGATTTGTGATTTTTAGTGGATAATCTCTGTGATGAAAAGATATTTATTTATCTATTTATTTTTGGCTATGCTGGATCTTTGTTGCTGCTTGTGGGCTTTCTCTGGTTGTAGCAAGTGGAGATTATATGCTTATCCTTCTCATTGTGATGGCTTCTCTTGTTGTGCAGCAGGAACTCTAGGGCACAAAACTGCAGGCTTCAGTAGTTGTAGCATGCAGACTCAGTAACTGTGATTCACAGGCTTAGTTGCCCCATAGCATGTGGAATCTTCCTGGACCAGAGGTTGAACCTGTGTCCCCTGCATTGGCAGGTGGATTCTTATCCACTGGACCACAAGGGAAATCCTGCTTTGGATTTATAGCCCTACTCTTCTTTCCCTAACAAAGGGCATGTCAGTAGGTTGATTACCTACTGACACATCAGTTTCCTCATCAGAAAAATGAGGGTAAGACTATCCTCTTGTTGAGGATCCAGTGAAATAATAAACATGCAGTGTTTTGCATTGGCTGGGAATGTACGAAATCCTTATGAAAAATAACTGGCATAATGTGTGACTATAGTTCATGCTCATTAAATAGAATACAACTACATAATGAAGAAAAAGTACTTCTGAAATGCTTAAATATTATTTACCTTGCAAAAATTCAATGTAGGTGAAAGTTTTAGGCCGATGCCTCATCAGCATGCAAGTGACTTTTCACGCTCTGTGTGTATGTGTGTGTGTGTGTGTGTGTGTAAATCAAGGAATATGTACCTTCTGGGCAAGATTTCTTTCCATGTTTATGGTGATAAATTCTATATCCGTTTAGATTCTCATGTGGGAAATTTAGAAGGTAATGTCTTCCGCCCCAACACTAGTTTTGGTTTTTTTTTTTAAAACATATAAAGCCTTTGGGAATATATATTTCAGTTGTATGGCCTTTGCTCTGTGTGGTTCTTTATGTTGTTCTTGGTTTTACCATTCTTTGTAAAGAATTTTGTCTTCTGTGCCTGGAGTGCTAATGATTATAGGTATTAACAATTCTTTGCTCCTAGTTATTAGTTGGATATTCTTTCTCAATATTCTTATTCCTATTATGCATCTTATAAAGTAATTTTGAAAACTCTCAGTATTCAGGCAAAGGTGAAAAAAGAGATTTGACTTTCAGAAAACAAGGGGGAAATTTTAATGTCTTGATAAAGGAGACTCTGGAAGAGGCTCTGTCTTCAATCAAAATTGATTTGTCCTGGTATAATTGCTGCTGGAGGAAAGGGCCCAGCTCTCATACCAATCTTTCCCATTTATTCTTACCAGCTTGGTTCTAACAGATATTTTTATCTCAAGTGTCTTTACAGCAAATCCTAAAAGCATATCTCAAGGATTATTTAATAATATCTGGAAGCCCAGACCAAAGAGATGATACAGGAAATAAAATAAAGCAAGGGAACGGAACAAGCCTGGGACGGGGCACCCCAGACCCTGATGAGGGGTGGATAATGGTGCTTTTAGCCTGACTGGGGAAAGGGATTAGGAGAAACAGCGAGGGAAGCAGACCACCCAGGCTGAGATGTGTTCATTCTTGTTTCACAATATGAAGTGGAATGGAAATCCAAATTAATTTCTCAGGAGAGCATCAACTCCTTTGTGTAAGGCAGCAAACAGCCGGTCGGATGTGCTATATAAAACCCAATAGCAGCAACTTGATTCTGTGCCGAAGTCCCAGCATGGGAAGGGAACACCACCTCCCCAGCTCCTTGGCATGTTGCTGAGAGGCAGAGCCGAAGACCGTGGGGGTTGGGGCTGGCATCTACTGGGGTCTGCCTTTTCAGCCTCACTGATCAAAGTCACCTGGCCATGTCCTTTAAATTATGGATGAGATGGGAAAGGACCAGAGTTCAGGCTGAGGCATACGTGGCAGTGTTGGGAGGCGTTTAATTAGCAACTTTAAAGAATAGCTATTCCCTTAGTATCATTGTGCAGGTGAAGATCAAGAGGATATTGGATGTATATGTTTAGCTGATTCACTTTGCTGTACAGTAGAAACAAACATAACATTGTAAAGAAACTATACTCCAATCAAGATTAATTTTAAAAAGATGTTGGGAATATGTGCAAGGAACCATATGCCAGAATGTTGACACTATTCATAATAACAAAAACATTGGGATTCACTTAAATGTCCATTAGGAGGAGACTGGATAAATGAATTAGGCTGCATTGATGCAATGGAATAATAGACATTGATGACAAAAGAATAACTAGAGCTAAAGTTGTGAGTAATGTTCAACTTTCCAATGCTGAGCCAAAGAACATCCCAAAGAAAATATGTGGTACAAAACCATTAAATAAAGGTCAAGAAACTGTGAAACAGTACAATATTTTATGTTTGGATATTTACATATGTTGTAAATATGTTTAAAAATTCATGGGAATGATAAACACCTTATTTAGTTTAGTGATAATCTGTGGGTAGGGTTTGTCATCAGAAAGGAAGGGGGACGTGTAAGATGTCAATTATATTGATGTATTATCCCTTAAGGTAGGCAGTAGGTACACAAGTGTTTTGTTCTATTACTGTTTACAGGTTTTTGGCAAGTCTGAAATATTTCATGATAACTTATGTACCTCCTTCCTATGCACGTAGAGTGTATTGAGAATCAGGAGGGAAGATTTGTTTGGGGTGGATAATGTGTATGCGCGTGTGATAGGGAGAAAGTGAAGCTGTGTTTTGCAAGAATAGGTGCTTCGTCCATGTTTGCTGAATTAGCAGAGAGTCAGGAAGTAAGAGAAAGTGAATGAGATGAAAGGAGTCTGGGGAGAAGCAAGTTTGGAGCCAGTGATGTGTGGAAAATAGCAGCATATGCAATAAAGCAAAGGAGGAAGGTGAGTGAAATGGAGGGACGCTGGGACCCTGCTGTGAAAGCCAGCCAAATGCTCCGCTTCCTCGGCTCCACAGGTTGGAAAGAGCTCTCACTGGGTTGGGAATTCCTGCTGCCAGAAAGTCATCCTTTAGTGTTGTCTATTGTAATAACGCCTTAGATGGTTTCTTTTCCTTTTTAAAATATTTATTTATTTGGCTGCACTTGGCCTTAGATGCAGCATGTGGGATCTAGTTCCCTGACCAGGGATGGAATCCAGACTCCCTGCTTTGAAAGAGCGGAGTCTTAACCCCTGGACCACCAGGGAAGTCCCTTAGACGGTTTCTTAAATTATTCTTGCAAAGAGAGAATGAGAAAGAAAATGCATTTGAGTTTGTCCCTACAAGAAAGTAATCAAAAGATGCCACTGTGATGAATGATCCATGATGTATTAATGATGGGCACATGATGGGTTTTTGGGAGGCATACCATATGTCTTCATGATGATTATTTCTTTGCTGCGCTGATTTATTCTTGTGGACTCTGAGAACACAAGTTGGGCTTTTAGCGTTAGCAGGCAGGAAAATGTTCAGGAAAAAAAAATTTTTTTTCTTACCCGACTTAAAACTGGTTACTCAACAAAGTCCACTGTGCTTTGAGCTCCTTTGATGTTGCTCAGTAGACGTTGTGAACATATCAGGCAAATTCATTTTTAACGGCTCACAGAGGCCTTTGTGATTATCATCTAGTTGTTGTTCTAACCATTTGGACCGACCTCTATTGAACAATGTGGAATTAATCACGTGGAACAGAGCTCAGCTCTGTCCACTCCTTTTGTCAGAATGGAGTGAGCCCTGGACTCAATGTATGTGGAATTATGGGGCCGACAAAGTTTCTGCCCCTGCTTCCTTTTTGGTGTTTTATTTAATTTTCAGATTAATTTAGTTTGCCTTCTTCCTCCTCTCTTGCCGCTAGCCACCATGGCTCAGACTACTCAAGGTAGTTTCGAGGAAGGAAATGCAAAATAGCAAGAGGTAGTTCTGCTTGCTAATGGCCCAGGCCCCTTGCTTTCTAGGTTAGAAGGACTGCTTTGAGGGAAATGAAGTTCTGCCTCCCTAATGACATTGTTTAGTTTTGCATCCCATTTCAGTGGGAGGGTAAAGTGAACCGGATCTGTTTCCAGCCACTCTTGACTCTTTGATTCCAGAGCAGGGCATCCTCAACAGGGCTTTATATCCTGCTGGAATGCAAGGCTGTTTTAGGAAATCTGTGTTGGATTGAGAAAAAGTTGCAGCATAATGACAGTGACCAAACCACATGTCCCAGATTTTCCTGAATGGCCCTCAATGTGTATAGTTTGCGCCTTTAATTAAGGCAGTTTATTTTGTGTGTATTAACACAGAACTTGATAAAGGGAATGTTTATGTGTGTATGAAATACATATATATTTATAAATGATGTGTAAATAATTAAAAATATGTATTGCACACACGTACACTCACATATACGTGATTTGTGGGTTTATTTGCATGAAGTCTTCTTTAGGATCTTGTGGCTTCAAAACATGTGTTCTAGCAAGTGTTGTGGAAATAGCTAACTACCTGATTGACCTTCTACAAGTCATTTCCTGTCACCAGATCTTCTCAGTTCCCCACCGCTCCGACACGCAGTAGGATCCCGATAACCGTGCTGGCCAGAACTAAAGGCGGGCCCTTTGCAGAGTTCTCTCTCCGTCTTTGCCCTTTCTTCTCTCTCTGGGTGGGAAGTTCCATAGCCCTGTCCTTTGTACTGTCCCTATCCTCATACCTTGTGACCCGTCACCGTGAGCCCGTTTCCCTTGNACTACCTGATTGACCTTCTACAAGTCATTTCCTGTCACCAGATCTTCTCAGTTCCCCACCGCTCCGACACACAGTAGGATCCCGATAACCGTGCTGGCCAGAACTAAAGGCGGGCCCTTTGCAGAGTTCTCTCTCGTCTTTGCCCTTTCTTCTCTCTCTGGGTGGGAAGTTCCATAGCCCTGTCCTTTGTACTGTCCCTATCCCCATACCTTGTGACCCGTCACCGTGAGCCCGTTTCCCTCGCTCATCTGCAGGAGCCTAGAGGGCTGGGACAGGTCTCTGCTTTTCCTATTCCATTGTTTAGCACAGCGCCAGGCAGGTAGAGAATAAAACAACAACAAAAAAATGACTGGAAGGGAATATACCAGAAAGATAATGGTGGCTGAGATAATGGATAATATATTATTCTTTATACTTTTTTCATGTTTTCTTTTAAAAAATAAACATGAATATGTGTTACATAGAGAATCCAAAAATTTTTTAAAAATAGTTTTTGTTTCCTTCAAGCTCTCAGGATTGGAGAGGAGAGGAACATGTTGAACAGATGTCCAGACTAAAGGCTGTTGCAGCATAACCTCTGCTTCAGCTTCTGACATGCAGGGGCAGCTGACTCTTCCTCGGAGTCTCCCACAAACTGGCCCACACCCCTGTGACAGGCGGCCACGTGGGCATCAGAGCTGACGGCTCTGAGTCTGCGGTGGGCTGTTCCCTTCCAGGGACTGATTTGCGCTGCATCATGATAACCAAGCACAAATTGACATTTGTTTTGAAAGTTTCATGTATGAAATGTCCCAGCAGTTAGATGGCACTCAAGGTTCTTAACCCCAGACTGTGCCCTCTCTGGGGGCTGAGCTGAGCAATGGGCCAGATTCTGTGCTAGATGTGACGAGTCAGAAGAGCCAGGATGTGATTCCTACCTTATAGAAGGATGCTCTATCAATAATAGTTGGGCTTATAATTTGTATGCTTTAGAAGTTAGGCAACATCACAAGGTAGTGTTTATGTTTCAAAGGAATGCTAAAAACAAAAAAACCTAAACCTATAAGAATGTGGTGTTTTGAGGAACTTACCTGGTGGTCTGGTGATTAAAACTTCACCGTGCCAATGCAGGGGGCCCAGGCTCTATCCCTGGTTGGGGAGCTAGTTGCCATATGGTACATGCAACTAAGATCTGGTGCTGTCAAATAATAAGTTAAAAGAAGAAGAATGGTGTTTTGAGACTGGATTTTGGAGGTCTCCACTAGTGAAGAGGAGGTAGCCTCCTAGAGAAGGAAATGGCTTGCAGAAAGGTATGGAAGTAAGGTCAGCTCATGTGTTTAGTTTTACGGGCTAACAGGGAAGTGAATGGGCTTCTCTGGTGGCTCAGGCAGTAAAGAATCTGCCTGCAATGCAGATGACCAGGTTTAATCCCTGGGTCAGGAAGATCCCCTGACTACCCACTCCAGTATTCTTGCCTGGACAATTTCATGGACAGAGGAGCCTGGCGGGCTACAGTCCATGGGGTCATAAAGAGTTGGACACAACTGAGTGACTAACACTTTCATTTTATTTCAGGGAAGTGAGTGATGGGTGGGAATGGGGGATAAAACGTGTATCTAGAATGAAAAGTACTTAGTTAGGAAGACTGGGAAGTTAGGATGGAGAGGTGGGGATCAGCCAGGTCAGGGAAGGCTGTAAGAACAGGACAGTGATACAGCCTTGAACTGGGAGTGGTAGGGAGCTATTGTGGCTCTCAGGGAAGGGGTCATGGAATGTAAAGCAGCCTAAAAATGGTTAAGAACATGAGCTCTGGATGATGTTGCATGGTCCCAAGTTGTGTTACCTATCTGAAACTCAGTTTCCTCATGTGTAAAATCGGTATGGTGATAGCTTCTTCTCGTAGAACTGCTCTAAGGATAAAGGAGATAATCCATGTAAAATATTTATTTAAAAAATTTAAATTTTATATTAGAATATACTTATTTTTCAATAGTGTGTTTGTTTCAGATGTACAGCAAAATGATTCCGTTATGCATATACATATAACTATTCTTCAGATTCTTTTCCCATGTAGGTTACAGAGTACTTAGGAGAGTTCCCTGTGCTATACAGCAAGTCCTTGTTATTTATCTATTTTATACACATGTAAATATTTAGCACATTGCCTGGCACATTGTATGAGCCTAAAAATGATCTGTTATATGTAAATTAATATTGATACAATACTTATTTCATTAGCATAGTAAAATGGTAGTGAGTTTGAAAAGCCAAATATTGAAAACAACTAGAAATTGTTCTATTAAGGGGTGGCGCTTGAGAATACTTCAGGAAAGTCCCACTCCGATCTCACAGTTTGGCTCTGTTTACTGTCACTTAGCTTTTGTGAAATACTTACATTGGTACGTTACTCTGCTATAATTTTTGTTCATTAGCCTCCCAAGCTTGGTGAGGGAGATTAGTTCATTTATCTTATATTGCAGAAGATACACATAGATATAAACATGATGACATTAAGTTACAACATCTCTTCCGTTAGTATTTACCACCGTTATCAACCAGAGCTTCTCTAGGTGAAAGTGAGGGGTGGGAGTGGTGTTCAGGCTATTTATTCTTCCCTCTGAAGAAGAAAGTAGTAAAAAACTAGAGAGAACCAGGCTGATTTTTTAATCAGCCAAACTTAACACCTCAGCCTTGAAGAAGATTCAGAGTGACCAGAATTGCTAAAACAGAGCTGGCAAAGCAAATGAAATAACACACTGTTTAGGACCTTAGTTATTCTTTTGGATACAATAACTTATCTTTAATTAAAATGTATCTGCCTTTGGAAGGGATGTTATTTTTGTGCTATTATCTGCGGACATCTTAGTGGAGAATTACATTCCAAGCCAATGAACAACATCCTCAAACTCAGCTGCCACTCTGATGTTCAAACATGTGGGACATACGTGACGCTTTTTAATTGATTACAATGGTGCACTGCGACAGTCCCCGGAGGATGTGACTCACGGCGAGTCAGGTGCACACGGAGGCTTGGTCCAGCCCTATTGTCTTTTACCAGCGGGTCTTTACTGCGCTCCAGCTGGAATATCAGTGCACTTGTGTGATGTGAATGTGATGGAAGGAAAGACATTCAATACCAGGGCTCCTGCAGGATGCTTGGCAGCAATGGGTGGGTACTCCGGCAGTGACTGGCCTCAGGGCCACATGTGCTGGTGAAGCTGACAAATGATGATGGCAGCTAAGGTAGCTTGCGATCTGGGGTTGCATTATTGGTCTGTGCGTCCCAGAGAAGCAGGTATGGAAGAGGGGCCTAAGAAAGAAGGAAAGGGACCCCCACAACTCTGTCAGTGTTCTACCCAGGGCATAGCCTTAACATAAGCTCCCTTTCTCTCTCCCTGGAACCAGGACCTTTCCATGCAGGAAGGTTCACAGACAAGCTAAGCTTCCATTCCTGACCCATGGAACTGTACTCCTGTGTCTCTTCCCTACTCCACGCTGTCTTCATTACTGGAAGAGAGGCCCTCTGCAGGAGGAAAAGAATGACTCCCTCTCCTTTTAGTTCTAGAAACCTGTTGCAGAGAGCTGGGCCCTTGGCGTTTGGCCCCAAAGCTGGGTAGTGTCTGTCAGTTATTTTCCGTGCACGTATTTCCTTTTCCTCTAGAAGTAGCATTTTAGTTTTCCTTTGGGTTGACAGCCCTCCCTCAGTCTTAGGCCACGTGGGCCACATGAGGCTGACCTCGCCTCCTGAGTCCTGTGCATGTGCACACACATGTGGTGTGTGCTCTCTATTTGGCCAATGAGCATCACAGTACTTGTTGCAGAGACGGATACACATGAGTCAAGCTGGACTGATGGGTATTAGTCCTGGGGTTTTCAATGGCACTATTGGCAAAGAGGTACTTTCTTGTGAGGTTGCTAACTTGGTAAATGGATATAAACTTGGAAAACCTGGTAGAAATCTAAGAACTTCCCCAGAAAATAAAGTAAAACTAAGAGAAAGAGAGAGGCATATTCCTGAACGTAGCAACCGAGCACCTGGATCCAGCTGTTCCTGAAGACATAATTTTTTTTCATTTTATACAGGAGCCAAATAAGTTATCTTTTCTGTTTGTTTGATCCATTTTGAAATGGTTTATCTGTAACTTACAGTCTAAATAATCTTGTCTGATATAGGTCACATTCTAGATCATCCAAAAGTTGTACATTTAAAGTTATAAGCTTATATTTTCCTGATGAATGTGCCTTCACATATCTCTGATATACAAGCAGCCTGCCACATACCCAGGGATCACAGCAATCTTGGGTGACAGGGAAGGGTGGTAGTTTTCCATCTCTAATACTTCTCCCATTTCTAATACCTGTGGCTCTTGGCCACCCAGACATAGAGAAGAGAGTCAAAGAGAACACTGAGTTGCAGAACTTGCCTGAACCAAGATTTTCCAAAGAACCTACATTTTTCTCTATTCTGCAACACTGAAAAATCCCCACATGAAAGTTGACCCTCTGGGCTATGCAGAAAAGATGTAGAAATCATCTGCTGAATTGGAAAGTCAAATGTATCCTGGGTAGTGCTTTTAGGGATCTGAAACATTTCAGAGAATATTACAAAGTTCTGAAATCACAGTTTCAGCCCTTGTCTGAACCCTAGAATTCTCCTTGTTCAACTCCCTCATTTCAGAGGAGGAAAGACTCAGAGACAAAGAAGCTTGGCTAAGGTCTCATAGCCAGTATGGCTGCAGACCACTATTGCCAAGAACTAGCAGAAGAGAGAAGGTACCCCTGAATATCTTACAGAGACCAGAGACTAAACCCTTTGCTCATTGTATTAGGATCCTTCAGCTGCAAGTGATAGATCTCTGCCCCTGAAATCAGATCTCATTTCTCACAGCTGAAAAACCCAAGAGCCTGATCTAACTTCAAGTAAGGATAGATCCAGGAGTTCATAATTATATTATGAAGTCTTGTTTTTTTTCTTCTTAATTATGCACTGGTTTCCTCTGTCTTGGCTTTGATTCTTCAGCAGATTCTAGCCATATAGTGGCTTTTGGCAACAATAAAATTTTATGCTATCAGATTAGTAATTCTGCTTGATAAAGAGCTTCTATTTTCCAGGAGTTCCTTCAGAATTCCAGGGCTTATGTTCATGGGCTCAAAGAGGGTCAGTGTGGACAGGGATTGGCAATGCAGTTTGCACCGAGGGACTATCCCAAAGCCCAGCAGCTTGGGGAGGAATGGGGCTTCACTTGAGCTAGGTGAAGGAAGATTAAGCCTGGGTGAGAGGGGGCAAACGTGAACTTGCTATTGTTACCCGGAGGAGGAATGACAGCTGCCAGAAATGATGGTTGCCCCCTACTCTTACCTTGAGCAGTGAGGGCGTCTCAGGGAGGCTAAGAGTTTTACTTTCGGAGCTAAGTCCCAGGGCTTAGTAATGGTATCTGGCCCTAGGCCTGTGAGTTGCACTTTAAACCCAGCAGTATAACTGCTGGAGTTTTGCTCAACTGCAGAGATGAGGTTTTGCGGAGAGGATGTCAGGGTGGCCATTTCTTTTGGTCTCACCTCTGATAAGTACCCTCAACTTGGCTGCATTTTTCTATTTTCTGTCCGTGACAGGGCGCCAGGCCAAACGTATCTCAGACAAATATCTGTATTGTTTGTGGCGTGACTGTGACTTCCTGTCTTCCAGTTTAAGTGTTCTGCCTCGCTTTTCACCGTCTGGGTCATTTGATATTACATCTGGCGCTTCCTGTTTTTAAGAGTCTCTGACTCTAGTCATCCGACTGTAGAAACCAGGGTGCAGCTTCTTCATCGGTGATGCTGGCTTTAGTCACTTGTTTTGGTATCCTAACTGAGATTTACGTAAGGAAAGCTGTCAGGTGTCCGCTGGTTTTCTCAGCTTCAGATACTTCCTTATTTGTGTTTTTGTTTTTCAGACTCTGGGACTTTCTCTCACTGTGTGGTTGTGGCCGTGGTGGGCTGATCTTCCCCACCGCTGCCACTTCAGTAGCTGTTCTCTTTCCCTAAAGAAGTGCTCCTGAGCGCCAGGGGTCTTGCTCTCAGAACGGGGCCGCTTCAGGGGTGACAGGCTTAGCTATCCTCCTGGTGCCTCCCCCCACCTGTTTTCCCAATCTGGGGTTCACTGGTCTTCCGTTTCCTCTCCTCTTCAAAGCGTTCAGTTCCGTTAAAATGCTTCTAGTCAGGCCCGCAAAGGAAAAAAAAAAAAAAAA
>SJYV01023704.1:1299938-1351423 GCA_006410875.1 Neotragus pygmaeus
AAAAAAAAAAAAAAAAAAAAAAAGTCCCACTTGTTTCATCTGTAAAACAGTTGTTTTGTATGGATTTTTAAGAGTGCTTTGTACCGGCCTGGCACTGAATAAAATGAAGCTATCAATATGATTAATATCCTGCTGGATAAATACAGTCCAGTTTTCTTAATCTGATGTGAAATTCTGGATGAACTGCCACCTTTGATTATTATGATAATTATGATTTTTAAACATCTTCCCTTTCAAAAATATATTTGCGTACAGCTTAACCTAATAGTAGAGCCTCTGGAATGAGACTGGCCTGGGTGCATGTTCTGGCTTTGCCATTTCTCTTTGCTATGTGAAACTTGTCCGAGTCTATTTCCTCCTCAGACTGGGCCTCACATCAGCTCCTTCAGATTGTATTGTATTTATGAAAATTGATGGGAGGGTTTCCATTAATGGTCATCTTTATTACATTTTATTAAATACTGACTGCGTGCTCAGTGCTCTCACACCTGATTTCTTATTTTGTCAACACAATAATCTTATGAAGCTACTAGTGTCGTTATCCCATTTCATGGATTAGGAAACAGGCTCAGAGAGGCTAAGTAACTTGCTTGAAGTCACAGAGCAAGTTCGTAGTAGAAACTGGATCCTTCCACATTGCTCCCCACTTGAGTCCTATCCAATACGTTTTACTCTAAACCGGGGGGTCATGATTTTCCCTTTAGCTTTTGATGTTTCCAGAATTCATTCTGCCCTTAGGTATGTGGCTTTGTCCTCAGCTAGGATGTCCAGAGGCTTCCTGTCCTCACTTCTCTAACCTCTGTGTCTTTCCATGCTTGTCTCTCCTGCCAGCCTCAGGCATTCGTGGGGCTAGGGACTGGGTCATTCCTTCCTTTCTCAGTGCTGGTGGCTTGCCTGACCTGTGGTAGGCCTCCACCCAGTGTGTGCAAAATTAATAACTGCTGAATGCAAGGCAGTGGCTGTGGGCGTTCGAGAGTGCAGGGCCATCCCACGCTGTCTGCCTCTGTATTACCTGTCATAGACGAGCTGCCTGAGATGTCACAAGTGTGTCTGTGGCCTGCAGACTCCACTTCCCCTGAGTCATCATTGCTCTGTGTACTCATCAACATCTCCCTGCAGGATGTCCCAAGCCCACCAGCATGGAGTCTCACATCCTACCCCACCCTGCACACCTTTTCTGGGGTACTAACTCACCCATGGATTCCAGGCCACACCAGCTCCCCAGACCTCAGCCTAGGCCCCTCCCACTGACCACAGCTGCACACAACCTTCCAAACATGCATACCTTTGTTTATTCATTTATTTGTTTCCCCATAGATCTAAGTCCAACAGATATCGAGATAAATAAGGAACAATTAAGGGTAGAGTCCTCTCTGGTGGCTCAGATGTTAAAGAATCTGCCAGCAATGCAGGAGATCTGGCTTTAGTCTCTGGGTTGGAAAGATCCCCTGGAGAAGGGAATAGTAATCCACTCCAGTTTTCTTGCCTAGAAAATTCCATGAACAGGGGAGCCTGGTAGGCTACAGTCCATGGGATCACAAAGAGTTGGACAAAACTGAGCGACTAACACTTTCACTTTCTTTCAAGGGTGGCATCTCTTAAACTTGACTATGCCTTACACTAACCTAGAATAGTGCTTACACATACAGATTCCTAGGCCTCAGCTGAGGCCTCCAGAGGCGAATCACTAGAGTAGTAAACTAGTAACTGTGCACATGTGCTCAGTCACTCAGTCGTATCCGACTCTTTGCAATCCCTTGGACTGCAGTCCACCAGGCTCCTCTGTTCCATGGGGTTTCCCGGGCAAGAATACCGGAGTGCGATGCCATTTCCTTCTCCAAGGGAACTTCCCAATCAAACCTGCCTCTCCTGTATCTCTGGCATCGGCAGGCAGATTCTTTTCCATTGTGCCACTCGGGATGCCCTGTAACTGTAGAAATCTGTATATTTAAGATGTGCTCAATGTGGTTCTGAGACACAGCCAGCTTGGAGGACCTCTCGTGTGGTAAGTTTTCCCTATATAGTGAATTTCCTGAAAAGGCCTGGGAACCGAGACTCAGGGCTGCTGAGGGGGATGTTGCCCTGCTTCATCCCTTCTTTGTATTTGAGCTCAATAGTCTCTAACCATCCTGCACTGCTTACTACTTCCTGGGTAGGAAGAGGGGTTCTTATTTATTTTTATTATTTTTATATTTTTTTGCCATACTGTGCAGCTTGTGGGGTCCTAGTTCCTTGACCAAGGATGGAACCTGTACCCTTGGCAGTGAAAGCATAGTGTACTAACCACTGGGCCACCAGGGAATTCCCAATTCCCTTCCTTGAAACTGCTACCAAACGGTCTGCTCCCTGGGATAGTGGTGACATTTGTCTTTTGTACTGTTGCATCCCCAGTGCTTACACAGTCTGGTATCAGGCAGGGGACCAGTGAATATCTGTGAATGAACTATCCATACACACATGAATGAATCAGTGAGTGAATGCCTAATTTCCTTTAGGTGCAGGTGGGTCCCTCTGCTTGTTGTTTCCATTATCCTGTGACTAGGAGGCAGACAGGGAGGGCACCAGGCTAGGATGAGAGGCCGTCTCAGCTCTGCAGCCCCAAGGGCCTCCTTCCAGCCCTGGCCTCTGTGATCCTGCCTGGACAAAGGAGCGTGTTGGGACAGGAGTGAGCCCAGCCCTCCGGGAAGCATGGAGTTTGCCAGACACGAGATTGGCCTGGGCTGAGCTTCTGAGCAAATGAGAGGCGGCTGGCACGGGACAGTCATTAAATGGTGGTTGACCTCCTGGCAGCTTGAGTGAGGCCCTGGAGCCCTCAGCCCTCCCTGCCGGCCCCCTGGGACCCTCAGAGAGAGGCCCATCCATCACAGGGGTCCCCAGAGAGGGCCACGGGCGTTTCACTGAGAGTTGGTTATGGGGCTCTGTCTTCAGCACAGATCTTGTCAGATTCAAGCTGTCAACCACACAGACCCTGAAAGCCTGTCACAGACCCCTGGGGAGGTGTGTGTGGCAGGGTGACCTTGAGGGGGCTCTGCTGAGTGTGGGAAGCAGCCACCTGGGCTGAGGGCCCATCGTGCTGGTCCACGTCACCGCCCTGTGTCTGTCTTTGAGGGGCGTCTGGGCAGCTGTGCTGAGCATGTTTCTGCCCTCACACCCTCTGTGGCTGTCTCCCTCTGTCCCTCTCTAACAGGGAATGTGGAAGGAGGCAGTGCATGCAGCTGGTTAAAGGTACCAACCAGCTGCCACCTAGAAGCTGTGTGACCTTGGGCAAATTACTTAATCTCCCTGAATGGGTTTCCTCAGGGTGTGGTAAGATCGCATGAGACGAAGCGCTGCTGAGTGCAGGGCCTGGCGAGTGGGGATTGCTCAATGATCATCCGCTATCATTAGCGTTTTTGTGGAGGTGATGCACAAGGAAGCTTGGAGCCCTTATAGATCTTTTCCCTCATTTCGGTAGCATTTAACTCCACGTGGCTTCACACCATCTGGTGCCCATGAAGGTTGAGTGTGTGGAGGCCAGGTTGGGATTGGGGGCCGGATCTCCCACTGGGTTGCTCCTCTTCTTGGTCTTCAGATGGTCTGCTGAGGGACAGGACGGGTCTGCCAGCCTTCTGTGTGGGCACAGCCATCCGGGCTCCTTTCTGAGGAGTGCATGCTGGGCTGTGTGGAGGGCTCTCTCCTTTCTCTGTGTGTGTGTGGTGGGGGTGGTGTGGGCAGCAGCTGGTGTGATGGGTGGGCTCTTCTCAGGGCAGCTCTGGGGCAGGAGAGATCACATCTGGGGCCATGGGGAGCTCTAACTTTGGACCAATGAGTCAAAATTTGAAATCACATTAAAACTATGAAGAAGGCCAAGAGCAGATAGGAACTTTGAGGGATCTGGATGCTGAGGAAAGGAAAAGCTGCTCTAGACAGTGGCAGGGGGCACACACTGATGTCAGTGAGGAGGTTGTTTAAGATCTCTGGAAGTGTCCTTTTTGAAGGGTCAAGAATGTTCTAGAAGGTGCCTTTGAGGGGAAGCCGGGGTCCCTTCACTTTGGCTGCTGGGACTAATCCCAAACCTCCTGCTCTTCAGGAGGACATTTTCCTAGTTAGAGGCCATGAGATGGAAACGGCAGGACTCATACTCACAGGCTGGCTCCTCACAAGCCTTTGTTAAGCCCGTGCTGGGTGAGGGCGAGATAGAAAAAGGTGACTGTTGGCCTGGCCCCTCTGCCTCCCTGGCGGGTCCCTACTGCTTGCCAAGGTGAGGGATTTGCCAGGAGGTTGGAGGTTGTCCTTTGATCCTGTGGAAGGAGGATGTCCTTTGATCCTCTCCTGAGATCAGGAAAGGCTGCTGGGAGAGGGCAGCAGAGCCAGGCTGGGACCCAGAGGGGCCTTGGATTGTGGACAATGGCAACTGCATCCTACCCTACTCCCCGGAAGCAGGGCTGGTGGGTAGAGGGCTCAAGGGAGAGACTGGTGGTTGATGTGGGCTATCAGGTTACAGAAGGGCTCTGCTTGCCTCCACAATTACTCAAAGGCAGAAGCTGTGTTCCCTACAGACCATTTAAGAAAGGCACTGGGCGAGAGAAAACCCAGAGAGCGTGACTAGATGCCAGTCCCTCTGTGCTGATGGTCACACATTTTCCGGTGCAGACCTGCACGTGTTCATGGGGATGTCCCAGTGATCCCAGCCCCACTCACCCACAGAGCTTACCAAACAGCCCTGGGCTGCCTCTGATCCACACAGTGACTGTGGACGGGTCATTTTCTTTCTCTCTGGATATCAAAGTCTTTGCAGTAACTCGTATTTCCCAAGATGTGGCTTTTTGTCCCACCGGCAAAACACAAGCTGAATTTAGGCAGTATGTGGATGAGCTATTTTATATATTTATTTTAGTGCTTATTAGGAAAAAAAAAAACTGGCCCAGTGAGCTTGTGGTTCATAGTTATTATTAGTCTGGGATAAGGCTAAGTTTATTGAAGTAAAAAAGGTAAGTCAAATGTAAAGAAAGACACCCAGTTAAATAATAGTAAAGGTTAGTTTGGGCAGCTGAACTACTGGGAGGCAAACATGCAAACCACATATGTGGTTTAAAATTTTGTTAGTCACGTTTAAAAAAGCAGATGAAAGTAGTTTTAATAATGGATTTAATTTAACCTGTGATATATAAAATACCATTTTCATGTGTAATTGATAGAACAGTTATTGAGAGATATTTTATACTAGTTTTTGGTGATGTCTTCAAAATCGGATGCGTATTTTACACTTTAAGTCACATCTCTGTATGACCTGGCCATGTTTCAAGGGCTCAGTGGCCTGTGTGGCTGTGGCTACAACCTGGCAGCGTAGCTCTGGGTGATAGGTTTGTGAGTGTCATGGGCTCTTCCTGACCCGAGGATTGAACACATAGCTGAATTGGCAGGCAGGTTCTCCACCACTAGCGCCACCTAGAAAGCCTGGGTGATAGGCAGGCAGTGTTATAAAGGAGGCACATGGATTTCTGCTCTCTAGAGCCTCCAGCTCAGCTGGAGCTCTGCGCTTCTTTCACACACTCAATTCTCTGCCGCACTCAGAATTGCCCTCTCTCACTTTCCAAATTGCAGCTACCTTCTTGCCTACATCCTTCCTCCTTTCCTTCCTTACCCAGCAATGTAGTTGACCATAAGAAATTTTATGTGTGGAAGTTTGTATTGCACATGTCCGGTACATCTTTTGCAAGAGATAAATCAGAGACAAGCCCCTTTGAAAGCCAGATAGAAATGCCTTTTGGGTTGTCTCTCCTGCTGTCTCTTCATCATCGGCCAGTGGCTACTTGCAAATCTGTGTTCATCAGTGATGGATCTGCCTTCTCTAATTCAACTGGTGGGTGGCCTGAGGGGATGTGACAGGCTCTTTTGCTAGGCCTTTAACCTCATTTGTTTTCAGTATTTGTATTTATCAGAACTATCTGCAAGACTTCCTAAAAATGCAAGGGTGATTTTGACATCATTGGGTATGGGGAATATGATTCTGGTCTGGGCATGTTATCCTGATATACATGAAGTTTCAGACCCACTGTCTGAAATCTATTCCTATAGTCTTATAGGCTGATAACAGCGTGCTGGCGGACTCCAAATTGGAATTTCATAGGCCTTGTCATTTCAGACATAAGCACCAGCAGAGGACATGGACTGTTTCCACCTCTCAGTTATGGCTAAATGAATTAGAAATGCTCCTGAATTAGCCACAAAGGACTGAGCATCAACCTAAAATTGCCTTAGAAGAAATACCTACTACACTGTAACCAAGCCAGGCATCAGCTCCCTGGGCCCTTGGTGACTATTATTTTCAGAAAGCATTCTCACTCTCGTCTCCCATTTGTTATCCCTGCCATTTTATCCCCTGTAATGTTCTCCAGGGACCAATTAATATTATCTGAATGGAAGCATGAGTCATAAGTGGGAATGAGGTTGTCCAAGATCGGATTTCAATGTGTGTGCACATGTACACCCGTGTGTGTGTGTGTGTGTGTGTACGTGCGTGTGCATGCATGTGCACACAGCATTACATAGGAGGGAAAACTGCCTGTATCCAAAATCTCAGGTCTCATCAAGAAAACCAGCCTCCCATCCCACTTTAGGAATAAAGCCCTCAGAATTCATGAATTCCAGATAGAGAGGCAAAGTGAACTCAATTCATGTGAAGGAGGGGGACTGGAGGACTCTCAGACCCAGATGCAATAATGTTAAGACTAGGACCCAAGAGAATCCTCAAAGTAAGTATATTCAGTAAAGGTGTACTCTGTACCAGGTATTTAACATTTGTTATCTTTAAATGACCATGCTAAGTGATATTTTTAGTCCCATTTAACAGACTAGGATGTTGAGGCTCAGAGGAATAACTTGCCCTGTATCAGCTGGTAGATAAGCAGTAGAGCTGGGGTCTGATTGCTTGGAAGGCTGACTCCAAAGCTCATGTTTTTCTCTGAATGCTAAATGCTTTTTTAATATAGCAATGCTGAGCCCACTTCTGGGCTCACTACAAACTGCTTGACTTACTCCTCGTGAAAAGAGAAGAAGATGATACAGTTAAGCTATGTCTTTGTTGATGACAGAACCCTATTCTAGGTTGCTGTGTCCATAGAGAAGGCTGGTCCTGCCCTGCCAGCATCAGTTTCCATGGTGCACTTATGAAGGTGGCCCTCTCGGTCTGGGAGCTGTGGCATCATTAACGGAGTTCACATACTTTGGACCAGCCAGGGAGCTGCCGGGAGGTAGATGGATTGTTCAAAGGAATAATGAAGAAGGTTTTAATAAAAAAACCAGGCTGGGTAAAGGGAACCAGCAGGGAATAGAAAGGCACCCAGGGGATAGCACTCTGGGCCTGGAGGGGAAACAGAGGGAGTATTTTCTCAAATCCAAGGAGAACTGTAGCCCTGGGAGAGGGACCTCTCTGCAGTAGCTGAGGGCGTAGTTAGAGGCATAGAGCTCCTGTTAAAACTAGGGGGTTATGGAGCAGGGGAATCAGCCCCACAACTTTCGTCTTCTCACCCTGCCATCCTGTGCCTTGGAGACTCACCCGCACATACCCAAAACCTGGAAAACCATGCCTGGCACGTGGTCAGGGACAAGTCAAGGCTGGTCATTATTCTGTCAGTGATTAGCTGCATCCTCTGGTCTGGGGCCTGTCTGATGCTGTTTCTCCAGAGAGTGAGCAGAGTGCTATTTTCTCCCTACTGCAAACCATAGTGAGTTAGTCTGGAGACATGAATTAGCTGCTTTAGCAAAACCTAATGTAGTTCCTCACCCACAGAGTTGGCTGTGACCATGGTCAAATTATAAGGGTAATTCCTACTTGGTTAACTGCTGAGGTAAATGACTGCAAACTGGACTTTCTGCCAAGAAATTTGGAGACTGACCCTTAGGAGCTGTTTGACCAAGAGAGGATTTGTGCTGCTCTCTGCACGTGCCTTCTGACTGAGGGGCACCCCAGTTCAAACTGGAAGCAGCAGGGGGTGGAGGGAGAGCCCCAGTGCTAATTACTTTCCATTGGTGCCCCCATCCCCTCCAGACCTCAGCCAGCCTCCTTTCTTCCCCACTCTGCTCTGTGCTCAACAGGGCCTGACTTGAGGACGCATGATGCAGGTCCCCTTCTCAGATGCCCTCCAGCTGAGTTTAGCAAATGGGAGAACATAGTAGGAGGTCCAGGGCTGGGAAAAGAGAGAGGCTGGGTTGTGTCTGTGTCCTGAGTCTCTGGCAGTGGCTGATCCATCCTTCAAGTCTACTGCTTCCTTGAGTTCCCTCAACCTTAGCACGGTATGGCTTCCTGCTGGTGGCTGGGCCCTGGGTGCTTTGCCGCCCTTGGTCTATTCCCTCAACCTGGCCCACAACTCGATCAGAAGTCCTTTCATTAGGACCATCTCTAATGCTTGTGAACTGCCTACTGGCGGAATCTGACTTACTCATTGGTCACTAAGTCGTGTCTGACTCCGTGACCCCATGGACTGCAGCATGCCAGCCTTCCCTGTCCTTCACTATCTCCTGCAATTTGCTCAAACTCATGTCCATTGAGTTGGTGATAGTATCTCCTGATACTCATCCTCAGCCTCCTTCTCCTTTTGTTGTTAATCTTTCTCAGCATCAGGGTCTTTCCCAGTGAGTCAGCTTTTCACATCAGGGGGCCAAAATATTGGGGCTTCAGCTTCAGCATTAGTCCTTCCAGTGAATATTCAGGGTTGATTTCCTTTAGGATTGATTGGTTTGATAGCTTGTACTAATCAACCCCTTCCTAGCTAGTGCTCAACTAAGAATCTTGAATGGATGAGTTCTCTGGCATTTTGGATATCCCAGAGGGTATGACTAACGTTCTTATGTAAATATACTACTGTGTGTGTGTGTGTGTGTGTGTTGCATGAACATGAGTAAATGGGCTCTAAAACTTACTTCAAAATGCAGGTATTTTATGGTAGATTTCAATGCCAAGAGAGATTGGAAATGACCATCAGTGTCATACATGGCCTTGTCATTCACAAGTCATCATAAATGTTGTGTATCTTGGTCATATTTAATCTTAGAGAGGTCAAAATAGCAAGGGTTAATCCTCATTACAGACACTCAGTGTTTCTAGGTTCTTATTCAATCCTGTCCATTTTGGACTGAGGACTTCACACTCTATGCTCCCATTGTGTCAAATGAAGAAAAGGAGATATTAGGGTCCTGCTGCCTTAGCCCCTCAAGATGCCGTTGTGCAGTCATGACTTGCTGTTCCTCGCTTGTCTCTCTGGAGGCTTCCTTGGTTGTTGTTCTTGGTGTTTGGCTGTACTTGAAGCAAACTGCTCCGAAGGGAAAGTTGGCTTTGAAACTATGGACTTACTGAGGTTAGAGTGGTTTCCTGTCCCCATTAAGAACCATATTTGTCACACACGTTGAGAGAGGATTCTGCTTCTCAGAGTTCTGCCTGGTAGGACATGGAGATATATGGGATTCCCACACCCCCAGTGCCCCCCAAGGAAATGAGTTATTCCCAGAAAGCTTCAGCATCTTTAATATGGGAGATATATTTTGGTCCACATGCCTTGAAGTCCATCCGTCAATCTGGCTTTGTTTAACTTCCCTGAGAAGCAAGGCTATGGGAAAGACTGTTAAATGTTTCCAAAACATCTTTTGAAAAGAAGCCACTAGAAGGAGAAACAATTTGCCAAAAATAAGTCACTCACCCACTGCAGCGCTTTTGTTGTTGTTTGCTCTAAAGAAACGAAAACCCCAAACCCTCAAACCCAAGTGTGGCCCAGATTTTATGATCTGGCCTAAGGAGCTTCATTTAGAAGGACACACACAGTTATTTAGGGCTCTCTGGGCTCACAGTGGAGACTAATGATGGTCAAGGGTACAGCGGTGTGGCTGGCTGAGCTGCCAGAGCATTGGTGACAGTTACTCTCTCTTCCTTTCTGCTCAGCTGCCCCAACCCAGTCTTGCTCCCTCTCCAGCTGCCAGCTGCAAACAACTGTCCTTGTTCTGAGGAAGTAATGTGGACCTTTTCCCATCGATTCCGTCTTTTGATCTTGTCTACGTCTCTGATTTCAGAGTTCATACTCTATCCCTTCTCTGGTTTCTTTCTTTGGCAATCCCTTGGCCTGTCCTTTTGGAATTCAGCCTTCAATTCTGACACTCATCTATGCTTGATCCTTAAATAAAATGTCCCTGCTCTAGCTCTGGGTCTCTGGAACCTTACCATCTGGGCTCCCTCACTCCCCTATGCCTCCACCAAGTGTGTGTGTGCTGGGGGATTGGGATGGGGAGGGGTTGGCTTCTATTTTTGGCCTCAGAAACTATGACTGGTTCTCCATGATAAGAGAAATGCAAATTGAGACAATGAACTACCATTCACATCTACCAGATTAGCAAAAATTAATTAAGTCTGACAACAACAGGGATGGTGAGATGTGGGCATAAAGGAACTCTGGTGGGAGTGTAAATTGGAACAGTTGCTTTGGAGAATAATTTGGCATATCTTTTGAAGTTGAAAATGTGCTTGTGCTATGAAATATCAATTCTGCTCCTAGGTGTAAAACCCAGAGAAGCTATCATCTGTGTGTGCAGATTTGTATTTTGTGTTTATGTATCTCTATACTGTATATGTGTGTATATATACACACACACATAAGCATGTACACATGTATATACATATACATGTGTATATATAGACACACACATATACATATACACACATACACAAAAGAGTGCTGATCACATAGCCCACACGCTGTGGGCTATAAAATGTGTTCATGCAATTAAATATTCTACTGTGTAAAAGCTGAAATGGTGTACTAAGCTAACTTTTTATCAAAATGCATAAATTCTAAAACAATGTTGAGTGAAAAAACAAGTTGTAAAAGGATATATGTGTCTGTTATATAAACATACTTAATATATATGGATGTAATTTATATTAAAATGTTAAAATATGATTTTCATTAATATATTCATGTACATTAAAAAACAAAAACACACATGGGAATGATCTAGGCCAACTGCAAACTAATGGTTCCTTTGGGGAAGAGGAAGGGTAGGGTTGAAGAAATGGAACTGTATCTGGACATTTTTACTTCTTTGAAAGGATAGAGAGAGATCTGAAGCAAATTTGGTAATATGTGTTTTATCTTGGTGATGGATTTCTAAAAATCTAGTTTGTTATTTTCTTTATTTGGTGTGATTGAAATATTTCCAATTTGTCAATTTAAAACAGTAAGCAAACTATTTCTCAGACTTACTGTTGTCTTGGATAACTGACACTAACTTGAAGATTCATAGAAATAGACTACCAGGTAAGGACAAGGTCTTTGAGAATATCTGGTCAACCTCTGTCTGGTTCAAGAATCTCCTCTATGACTTGTCTAAGGCCTTGTGTCAACACCTGTCCTGATGGGGACCTCTAACCACTGGAGCTTCCCCAGATGGAGCTCTTGGAAAGTTATTGCCTACATTGAAATCGACCTCCTGCTGGCATCAGGTCATTGGTCCCAGGTCTAAGCCTCCACCGTCAAGATTCCCACCAAAGTTGCTTGGAATCAGGAGCTTTGGGGGCAGGGAAGGAGAGGAAGCTGAAGGACTGGAGTCCACCCCCAGGTGTTCCTCTTTGGAAAGCTGGCTCTTGAAGGGACTTGCCAGGACCCGACCTCTGAGAGGAGGAAGCCCGGCTCTCAGGGCAAATTTCCGTTGATAAGCAGCAAACTCTGCCCTTACATTGCTTCTTTCCCAGGCTTCACTTCCCCAAATGTAGGCACGTGAACAGTTGCAGCCGCCTGGCTGCAGCACCCTGAAAATTTTAAGGCCAGGCCAGCAAAAGGGTGGGATCTGAGTCAGTGACTCATGGGGACCATCCAGGGTGCCCTCCTCTTCCTGATCTTTTGTGAAGTCAGCTGGAAAAAGGGGTCACATGCCTTCTTCCCCACCCTAAAAAGAAAGTCTGCTTCCAAAAATAGCTTCCTCCGTTTCTCTCGAGCCCTGTTAAAATACAGCCAAACTCTTGTGTCCTATTAAACTACAGCCAAACTCAAGCCCGACAAACAGGTAGGAAAATACTTCATAGGCACAAAGGAGAACCTATTCTCCATATTGCAAACAAAACAGTGACTACCTTCATTTTTCAGGCCTACCATCACTATACTTTTGATGACCTGGATTTTTTTAGGCACTCTTTCTTTATTTCTGTTTTTTTTTTTTTTTTTTGCAGGCGGGAAATGGTAAAGGATTTGATGCCCCAAAATTAGCTGCCAGGGCAAGATTTGGAATTAGCTTAACTTTGGCCTAATCACCTTTGTTCTATTATTTTGGAATGACAAGCTTGAGATCACCAAGAGCAGCTTCTTTCTCAGTAGTGGCCTCAGTGAAGTAAGGAGACAGGCGATGGTGCAGTGGCTCTAAGCTTGGCTACTTGGTGGTCCTTTTCTGACCTGGTCTCTAGTTACAGGTTCAATTCTGTCAATCAGTGGCTGTCAGGTTTTATTGTATGTAGGATCCCTTTGGAGCTGGATGCAGTGGGAGCCATGTCCCAGGTGCACCCAGGGCCAGTGGAACCAGAATCTTTGGGAGAAGGACGTAGACGTCTGTACTTTTCAAAACTCCCCAGGTGATTCTAAACAAGGGTGAAACCAGTGCTGTGCCTTGAAACATCCAAGAGCTGTTCTTAGGATCTTGTGAGAAAGCGCAAACACTAAGGATTTCATTATGTTCTTGATAACATTAAGAGCACTTCAGGACTTGCCTGATGGTCCAGTGGTTAGGAATCTGCCTTCCAATGCAGGGGACACAGATTTGATCCCTGATCTGGAGGATCCCACTTGCCACAGAGCAACTAAGCCCACACCCCACAACTACTGAAGCCTGAGAGCCTAGAGGCCATGTTCTGTAATAAGGACTGTAGCCCACCAGGCTCCTCCATCCATGGGACTTTCAAGGCAAGAGTACTGGAGTGGGGTGCCATTGCCTTCTCCGATAATAAGAGAAGCCACCACACTGAGAAGCCCACACACAGCAGAGAGAATCCCCCCACCTCACTGGAACTAGAGAAAGCCCATGAGCACCAGAGAAGACCCAGCACAGCCAGAAATAAATAAAATAAATAAATAAAAACTTAAAAACACTTAAGGGTTCATCATTGACCAGGCAGGTCCCAAATGTTTTCTGTAGATTATCTAATTAAAACTTTAAAACAGTGTGCTGAGGAAGAGGAAACTGACCTTCAAATAGGTTAAAGAACTTTCCCAAGGTGATGCAGCAGAAATCGATTCCAGGGGCTGTGACTTCAGAGGCTGAGCTTGGCTCTGATGATATTTACTAAGATGGAGATCTCTCTCACACAAACTATTTAGTAACATTTTCAGTAATAAGTATTTTTTAAAAAAGGTCTTGCCAATTCATTTCTTTTTAGTTGCTCTCCAGGCAAGTAAATTCTTGGGGGCACCACAGTTCTTGAGTCTGGAAGTTTCATTGAGTTTACACATCAAGGCAAGGGAGACATCACGTCTGGTATTGGTGTACAAAAGTTGCTTTCATTCCTGCCCTCAACTGAAGGGCAGAGGAGACAGTGAGGCAAACACTTACTTCGAGGAGGCTTGAAAATTTGATGCCATTTCTCATTTTTATGACAATTATGAGGTAAAGGACGGATGAGATCAAGGCTTGCCTTAGTTTTTCCACCCATGAGCTGCATTGTTGAGCAAGTCACTTCCTCTGTGTGGGCTTCCTCATCTGAAAAAAAAGAAAACCAAATCAAGTGTTTTCTAAAAGGCCTTCTAGCTCTAATTTTGATCCAAAGGATAAATATCATCATAGCAGCCTTCCCGATTCTGAGGTCTCAACACACTCGTCTGACATCATAGGTCCATTTAGTCCTGCTGGAGCATCGTATCTGCAAGACTGATGTCCCCAAGTGACTGAGCCAACTTACAGTGAAGGGTCCTTCTTCCCTTGGAAAATTTGCATCTGCCCTCTGGAAAGAATCCTGTGCCCCTATGCAGGGAAGGAGGATTGGAAGTGGAAGGGTGGCCAGGTGAGCATGGAGTCAGGTCAAAGGTCTTAGAAAGCACTTCCTCAGACCATGCTGTGGATATTGACTTGCCCAGTGATCATTCCCACTTTCCAACAGCACTCTAGTTCTCTTCCAGGGATTTTTCCTCTCCTCCATCGTGTTTAACCTTTGGGACTGGTGGGCATTCCCTCCTGTAAGTGAAATGCTCCTTCTAATGGAGCCTTCTGCTGAGAAGGAAGCATTTGACCTCGTCCTGCTCCACTGCCCTCTCTTTCCCAGGGCTGTGCTTCTTCAAAGGAAGTAATGGTTGGAGCTCATTTATTCTGGGTTCAGGACCCAGGAGAGGCTATGTAGTAGCTTCTATGACCAAGACCTTCATAGGAGGCTGGGGTCTCATCTGTTCTAACCCTGGTTTGTCAGCCCCTGTGTTCACCCTCTGTACTTTTCTATGTTTTCCTTTCCAACAAAGCATACCCCTTCCCTACCTCCCTTTTGTCCTAAAACGGTCCAGTGTCAGTTACTGTGCTACAGTCAAGAACCGTGAAAGCTGCAGGTCCTGGTTAGCCCTGCAGAGCCCTCCTTGCCTCTCACAGCATGCAGCCCTCATGATGAGGCTCTGTCCATCGAACTGTCTCTCTCTTTCCCCTGGGGGTCATGAGTAAACACTGCCAACCTCTGACCCCACTGGTTTGCTTTTCTCCGTGAACTCAGCCTCTTTCTGTTTATACAAAACTTTCCCAGGCAGCACACAAAATGGTTGATGACTTCTCCATTTTCTAAAATCCAATTATATTTCAATCCTGTCACCTTGAAGGGAGACTTAGGTGTTCTCAAACCCTGGGCACACAGTTGCAGAAACTCTTTTAGGTTACTCCCCACCTCCCCTTTCTCTTAGTATAATAGCTAGCCTCATCCACTTGTGAATGTGCTTTTCATTCTAACTTTCCAAGGGCAACTGCCCTAACTTTCCAAGGGCAACTGCCTTTCCAAGTTCTTGGAAGTCAGCTTCACTTCTCTTTCTCATGTACCATCCAAATGGTTACATTTGTCTTGAAACGATTAATAACCCTTTGAAAATTCTGTCTTCCACGCTTCCTGACTGTGAGTAGCCTCCTTTGTTCAAGCTCATGTATCAACTCTATTATACTCTATGTCCTGAACGGCAAGCTGGAGGGGGCAAATATATGGGAGACTGGTTTCTTGCCTTTAAGGGTTTAAAACCTATTGGAGGTGAGATTTGTGCCTGTTAAACAGTTATAGGACAACTTAGACCTTTGAGGACTCCTCAGCGACCTGTGATCATGGTTTTCATAGTATGTTTCTGAAGCCCTCCTTGCTGTTTGGTGCCCATTCCCCTGAGGATACCTGGGGGTGTGGTGGTGAGAAGGGGGCCCACCTGTGGTTCTGCAGGATGTCTTCGGAACTGAGTTATCTGACAGTTATCAAGGCAGACAGTTATTTGCCTTGAGATTAAACACAATAATGAGCTGCTGACAATCTTGCTATCTTGCAATGAGGGATCTTTTCCTTCCTGGAAAGAACAGTTTGCATCTGCCATTGGGGAGGAACCCCCTGCCCCCGTCCCCAGGGAAGGCAGACTGGAATTGGAAAAGTGGCTAGGTGAGAATGGGGTCAGGTCAAAGACAGAAGGGCAGAGTCAGAGGACGTTTCCTCAGATATGAGTTTGGGGACTGCAGGACTGTAGGACCCAAGGTCCTTTCCCAGGTCCTTCTCCATCTCCCCATGGCAGCAGAGCCACACACACATGCTGCTGCCCAAACCCCGGGGGCTTTCCTGAGCCTCTGTGCTGCCTGCCCATCGCTGCCCCTGATGTCTGCGCTTTGTGCGCATCACCAGCCTCCCCAAACCACCCCGCACCTCAGTGATAAACCCTGAAGACAGAACCTTGTTTCATCTGTTTGGACCCCCAGTAACTAAGTGAGGACCTGGCCCATGCTTGTTGAATTAAGAACCAGATTTAATATATTAATACATGTTTCCATCCTCCCCCTCCTCCTGTTAGGCTCCCCCTCCCTCCTCAATCGGGTGTATCCATTCAACCCTCTTCCCATCCAGGCTGCCACATAACATTTGAGTTCCATGTGCTGTACAGTAAGTAGGTCCTTGTTGGTTATCCATTTTAAATATAGCAGTGTGTACATGTATATGCATGGCTGAGTCCCTTCACTGAGCACCTGAAACTATCATTACATTGTTCATTGGCTCTACCCCAATATAAAACAAAAAGTTCAAAGGAAAACAAACAAACAGATTTTCAGGTGCCATCTGTCCATGCTATCAGAACTGGAGATGGGGAAGATCTTTACTGGCTGGGGTAGTCTGGGAAGACTTCCTAAATAAAATGCCAGGCTTGTATTAGGCCTTGGGAAATGTGGCATGTTTAGATTTATGAAAAGGAAGAAGGAAGGCATTTCAGGCAAGGAAAGCATTGCTGAGCAAAGGCTCAGAACAAGGTTTATGAATATCCCACAGAACAGTAAAGAGCTGCAGAAAAGAACTGACCAAAGATTATTTAAAATATACATTTGCCTGGACCTGCTGCAGACCCAGTGAATCAGAGTCTCTGAAATGGGTCTGTGCCTCTGGCATTTAAAAGCTTCCTCAATGAGTCTAATGTGTGAAAGGGCTGAGGACAGTTCCAGGACCATCAGGTCATGTGGAAGGTGTGTAAGAAAGTCTGGGTTTGAGGAAAGAGGCTCCTGAGGAATTACTTCCATTTTGGGCCAGGAGTTTTGAACTTGGGCCAGTGCCTATGAGAGTGCTTTCACCCTCTGGTGCTTTTTTTGCTTTGTAAATCAGTTTTTATGGCAGGTTAATCTGGTTCAGATTCAAAATGAGGGGAGGGAGTAGGAGGTTTGGAAAGCCAGAGAAACAGATGACACAAAGTTCCGGAAGTGTCTGTGCTATCAGGTGAGGGAGCAGAAAAGAGTAGATGAATCCAAGAAACACTGTACAGGAAGAGTGAACGGAACACAGTGGAGTGAAAAGGGGAGGACCTGTTTTCTAAACAGCTTCGGTAGCTGTGAGAGAAATCTCTCTTTACATGGACAGTCCCAAAGTTACATAGGCCAGAAAGTGGGGAATGGTATCAAATCTCCACACCCACACTCCTCCCTGCCTCAGAGAGCCTCGGAGAATTCATCCTTTCCTTTGATCTTACCATCTTCCGAACTGGCATTCCATTCAAGTCCCTCATTCCTTCCTTGAGGAGCTTTCTGGAAGGGGAATTTATATTGCTGGCTTTACTCTCTCATCAGCCACATTCTCTCTAACCTGCCACAATCTGTCATCTACCTACAGTCTCTCCTGATGATCTCTGTTGGTCTCCCACTTCCAAAATCCAGTGACCTTTTCACCCAGCCTCATCCCACTCCACCCTTTGGCTGCAGTTTACTCTTAAAGCTTGTCACTTTGGGCTTCTGGACTAATGGATGCTCCTGGATCTCATTCCTCCACAAAGCTGCTCTTTTGCTCATTTGCATTTTCTCTTCCACCTGTGCCAGATCCACCCAGGATCTATCCTGGAACCCATTCTTCATTTTCACTCTCTTGGCACCTCTCAACTCTGCCCAGGTTTTAATTTTTCATTTCTACCAAGATATCAGCCATCTGGATGGCTCATCCATGCCCCCTACTCCAAAGCATTGCCATAACAGTATTTGAAAAATTCTTTATTGGTTAGAAATGTACCCCCAGTGTTTCACTTGAGCTCCATTGCCCTCCAAACTCTGCTTCTTTCACTTTGTTCTTCCCTGAAATTGAATCTGGCTATGTTGGTTGCTAACTGAAGTCTCAGTTTCCCAATCTTTAAAATGGGGGTGGCTCAGCAGTAAAGGATCTGCCTGCTAATGCAGGAGATGTAGGTTCAATCCCTGGGTCAGTAAGGTACTCTGGAGAGGGAAATGGCAACTCACCCCAGTATTATTTCCTGGGAAATCCTATGGGCAAAGTAATCTGGTTGGTTACAGTCCATAGGGTTGCAAAAGAGTTGGACATGACTTAGTAAATAAACAATAAATAATAATCAGTTCAATTCAGTTGCTCAGTTGTGTCCGACTCTTTGCGACCCCATGAATTGCAGCACGCCAGGCCTCCCTGTCCATCACCAACTCTCGGAGTTCACTCAGACTCATGTCCATCGGGTCAGTGATGGCATCCAGCCATCTCATCCTCGGTCGTCCCCTTCTCCTCTTGCCCGCAGTTCCTCCCAGCATCAGAATCTTTTCCAATGAGTCAACTCTTCGCAATACCTGTTACCTAATAATAATACCTAACCATCGGTGTGTTGTGAGCCTTAAACAAGAAAATGTATGTGAAAATGTCAAGTTCACTGTCACAGCCCTACTTCTTTCTTGAAGGTAGGATATGCATATTGTTTTGTGTGTTTGTTTTCTGTCTAACCCCCAAGGGAAATGCTCCTAAAATAATGGAATGAATAAATTCCAAACACTAGAAAGAGAAGTTGCCTAAGTGATGATTTGAATAAATTTTGAGGAAGTGACAAATTTCAACTGAACTGGGTCTGAGCTTATTTTTTCCTTCCAAGTATCTTCTCAAGGGTCTGAGGAAACTATGTTTTGGGCAGTATCACTGGAAGGGTCTAATTTTTGACAAGGCTGATTCTGTGCAATGTACACAGAAGGCAGAATGAATGCCTTTGCTATTGGTGGCTTTGCACGTTAAGGTAACGGTCTATCTTATCAAGAGATATCAAGTTTTTGTTGGCCTCTGAGTTGGGAGATTTGATGGCAAGATTTTTACTGTCTAATCTAGTCTACTAACATCATGTCAATTTTGATTCATGGGTTGTTTTAGGTCTGTGAATTGCTGGACAACCCGATCCATGACTTGCTACTTGGATTTCTCCCTCCAAATATTTGGTAGAGGGAGGGAGGAAGTTGTAAGCTGATAAGGTTCTAAGGAGTATGGTCAATAATCAGACAGTTCCCATGACAGTTGACTTGCTTGTAATATGATGTTCTAGCATAACCATGAAAAATTATCCAGCCTCGAGACCTAAAATGCATCTAGAATCAGTCCGGAACTATGAACACCAGCTCTTTAATGCATCATTCTTAATTTGCCTTAACTTACAGCAGCAGTTTGGGACATTGTCATCAAGGTTTGTTGGACTTGGTTCCATAAGAAAATGCCTGATTGTTTTCTTTTGAAATTCTTTGGTAGACATTGTGAAGATATTGGATCAAATGTGGTACAAAATGAGGAAGTGAACTATATATATATATATATATAGTATATATATATATATTATACACACACATATACATATATACATACACACACATATATATACATTTTGCTTCATGTGTGGGAAAGCAAAAGGCAGTTTTTCAAAAACTGCTTAATCATATTCTGTAATTGTAGTCATGTATTTTCACAATGTGGGTGGATTTCCAATGAAATTGACATGAATACCTGGTGACCAATGGACTGTGTAGATAAAAGCAGTTAATGTCAGGATAAACTGTGCACAATTTAAGTTCAGTTTCAATGATCCTTGTTATTCCTTGCATCATGAGGCAAAATTTATTATCTCATCCCTTGAATCTATGTGGCTCTATGACTTGGTTTTTTTTTTTTAACTTATAAAATGCAATGGAAGATGTATAACTCTGGAGCCTATATACAACCTCTAATTCTTGAGAGACCATAGAACTTCTGCTCTTGTCTTCTTCGGAGTCTGCCACGTGAAGAAGCTGCATGGAGCAGAGACAAGCCATCCCACCTTTGTCCCCCTGGGACAAGAGCCAGTCTCAACCTGCAGAAATAGGAGCGAGGCTTCCTTGGGTCACCTGAGGCTGTGACCAGCCCCACTCAAGCTCCAGATAACTACAGCCACGTGACTAACCACAGGTGAGGTCAGAGGAAGAATCGCCTAGCTGAGTCCAGCTCAGATTGCTAACTCAGAGAGAGACTCATGAGCAAACAAGAAAAAGTTTGAAGGCTGTTCTAACCCCCCAAATTTTGGGATTGTTTGTTACATAGTAACAGACACCTGATACAGCAGAGAAAAAACAAGAAAGCACTATTACTTTTATTTTTTAAATTTAATTGGAGGATAATTGTTTTACAATACTGTACTGGTTTTTGTCATACATCAACATGAATCAGCCGCAGGTATACATATATGCCTTCCATGTTGAACCTCCCTCCCATCTCCCACCATGTCCCACCCCACTAGCTATTTTATGTATGGTAATGTATGCTTCAGTTCTGCTCTCTCAGTTTGTCCTATCTTCTCCTTTTGCCACCGTGTCCACAGTCTGTGCTCTGTGTCTGCATCTCCACTGCTGCCCTGCAGATGGGTTCATCAGTACCATCTTTCTAGATTTCCCACACATATGCTAGTATATAACACTTGTCTTTCTAGATTTCCCACATATACGTTAGTATACAACACTTGCCTTTCTCTTGATACAGCCACTGTGGAGAACAGTATGGAGATTTCTTAACAAACTAGGAATAGAGCCCACCCAACAATCCCACCACTGTGCGTATACCCCGAGAAAGCCATAATTGAAAGAGACGCATGTATCCCAGTGTTTGTTGTAGCACTATTTACAATAGCTAGGACATGGAAGCAACCTAGATGTCCATTGACAGATGAATGGATACAGAAATTGTGGGACATATATAAATGGAGTATCACTCAGCTATAAAAAAGAGCACATTTGAGTCAGTCCTAATGAGGTAGGACTGAACCTAGAGGTAAGTTGGACCTAGAGTTCATCTACCTTGGAATAAGGTAGATGAACCTACAGCCTACTATATACACTATTACTTTTCAATGGTATCTTCACGAGAAAGACAACTTAAATACATTGGACAGTGATTGCTAGACCCCAAAAGTTAGAACAGAAGAGACTTCTGGGGTCACCCCTCTGATTCTTTTGATTCCTGCTGCTCTTTTCATGGAAGCATGTTTTGCTGTCCCCATGACGTGAGCTGCTCTTGAGAGCTGGGCCTGGGTTTTCTGCTTCTTGGCGCCCTGCCAGAGAGCTCAGAGACTAGGTCTTACACAAGAGCTCAGTAAATCTCTGTAGCTTGCTGGATTATATGGGAAGTGGCATGAAGGTCCCAGGGTCATGAGTTCCCCAGGGGTGTAACCCAAGGCCTGTCAGCTTCTTAGATCTGTTTGTGTGTTAGGTTTGTTAGGCATCTTACATACTTTTGCAGGGTGTGTTTTGGCGATACTGGATTTGAGCCTGACTATGCTCATTGGTAGGTTGCTGCCCAGGAGGTCAGAGGAGGCAACCTTTAGCTTTAGAATCATATTTTATGTGTATGGGTATGTGTTAAACTGCTTTGGTCATGTCTGACTCTTTGCGACGCTGTGGACTGTAGCCCGCCAGGCGCCTCTGTCCATGGGATTCTCCAGGCAAGAATACTGGAGTAGGTTGTCATGCCTTCCTCCAGGGGATCTTCCCAACCCAGGGATCGAACCAGCATCTCTTATGTCCCCCACATTGGCCGGCACATTCTTTACCACTAGCGCCACCTGGGAAGCCCCATATTTTATGTACCACTAATTACTTTTGATCATGGTGGTCTTACTGATGCCTTAGTCCAAATGAAGGTATTCCTGTCATTTTTCTGTATCCATGAAGAACACTGAATCAAAACTCAGAAATCTGGCTGGTTTAGAGCCCAGAATCTTAGGCTTTGGGAACTTTTCTACTAGAGGGAACCAAACTGCTGGTTACCATATACAGTTAAGGAAAGTGTGACAGTCATCAGCCTGGGGGTGGTTAAGAGTAACAGTTCTTTGAAGACTCTTGCAAAGTGCTTTTAACTTTTCTAAGAACTCATATAACATTTGATTGTCACTGCAGAAGGGGTTACTGTCTATATTTCTAGGGCAAGGAAACAAGGAAGCAAGTGCCAGGCCTGGGATGAATCCCCAGACCTTCTGGCCATCAGTTCAAGATAATTCCTACAGGCCAGCCCATCTCAGTGACCTTTATAATAGAAAGTAGCATTTGGCCTTTAGAAGGTGGCTTTGGTAACTCTATGACATGCTTGGCTAATTGTGTTACAGTGAGTCTGGAATTTTGATTCTATATTTCTAGACATGAGACTCACTATCCATATATCCACACCAGCCTTCAAGGAGGGACATTATGCCTAGCTGGGAAAGTCTCTAGCACTGAGCTCTCTCAGGATCAGCCTCTGTTGCTAAGAGCTGGCTCGCCCAAGGTCAGTCCCTTCCTAGGAAAATCTGTATCTGATGACTGAGTAAGACAAGATATAATAGTCCATCCATTGGGACTGATGAGAGACAGCTCTGACAAGCAATGCATTTTCATAAAAGAGTATGCTTTTATTGAGGTGTATTGAGGTATAACTTCCATTGAATAAACCTCATCCATTTAAAGTATACCATCTGATGTGTTCTGACAATTGCACACACCTGTGAAACCACCACTGCTGAAGAGACCTTTTCAGTCAAACCTCATGGTGCCTACCTATGTGTAACCATCTCTATGTCCTGAATGCCAGGCAATCACTGGGCTGCTTTATGGCACTATGTATTAGGTTGCACTTTCTAGAATCTGACAAACAATATTTGTTTTTTTTTTTCAAATCTAAATGTTTTTATTTTTAAATTGTATAGAACATTACTATGATCCACATTCAACCTCTAAACAAAAGAATTTTGTCTGAATAAATCAACAATAATTCATGGAGCACTTGAGTGCTGACAAACAATATTTGAACTGGAACTTTTTTCTCAGGTGGCACAGGCTTGGTCAGGCATGCCTGCTTCTCCCTTTGTCTTATCTTCCTTCTGCCCCCTTTCTTCCACAGGTGTAGATTCCCAGTAAACATTCTGTCCCCCATATCCCATCTTCTCATCTGCTGCTGGAGACCCAACCTGTGACAGTTCCCTTTCTATTTACTTTGATTTGACAGACATCACTGTCAGGGTTTATAGATATGGGAAGCTGTAGATAGCCCACTGACATATGTTTTTTAATTAAAAATTTTTGATGTTATATTTATTTGTTATAAACTCAGACTTGACGTTTTATTTTCTTAAATTTTTATTGGGATATAGTTGCTTTACAATGTTGTGTTAGTTTTTGCTATACAATACAATGAATAAGTTATATGTATACCACTGACATACTTTGACTAGCCTGTACAATGACTACAAAAGCGAGTCAACATACAAAAATTGGGATGTCACACATAAACTCTGAGTTTCTAACTTGTATTTTGAAAAGTAGATGATATGGCGACATTGGCCCTTTGTTTCTGCCATATAGTTTGGGGCTGAACAATAGCTGCTCCCTTTGAGAACAGAGTGATGACTCAGGCCCCAGAACTTCCCCCCGACTTGTACCTGTCTGCCTCCTTCATTTATGTTACTTGTCTGACCCCTATGGATATCTGTTTTTTCCTTGACAAAGATAAATGCATCAACAGGTGCCAAGAGAAATCTCCCCATCTCTATTGAATCTTACTGATCCTACACGGGTGTTCAAGAATTGGATTCACCTTGGTTCAAACCTAGAATAGCCTTTTTCATGGACTCTGGTGTTTAGCTAAGTAGTCAGGATCCCCTGATAGCTCAGTTGGTAAAGAATCCGCCTGCAATGCAAGAGACCCTGGTTCGATTCCTGGGCTGGGAAGATCTGCTAGAGAAGGGATAGGCTACCCATTCCAATATTCTTGGGCTTCCCTTGTAGCGCAGCTGGTAAAGAATTTGCCTGCGATGTGGGAGACCTGGGTTCTTTCCCTCAGTTTGGGAAGATCCCCTGGAGAAGGGAAAGGCTACCCATTCCAGTATTCTGGCCGAGAGAATTCCATGAACTATATAGTCCATGGGGATGCAAAGGGTCAGACACGGCTGAGAGACTTTCACTCACTCACTCGGGATCCACACTGATGGTCCAGCCTCACCTTATCCTCTGCCACTGGCCACTCCTAGAAGAAGGCATTTTCATCAGTGAGGTTCCTGTCAGATAGCTCTCACAACATTTATTTCTCTTAAAAAGTATAATGTTTTCACTATAAAAGATGTGCCTATTACTGAATATTTGAGAGAGATGACTTTCCAAGGGTATTAACATTTTGCCAAAAATAAATACATCTCTTAAAGTGCGTGCATGCATGCTCAGTTGTGTCTGACTTTGCGACTCTGTGGACTACAGCCTGCCAGGCTCCTCTGTCCACAAGATTATCCCAGCAAAAACACTGGAATGGGTTACCATTTCCTTCTCCAGAAGATCTTCCTGATGCAGGTATCGAGCCCACATCTCCTGCATTGGCAAGTGAATTCTATACCACTGAGCCACTTGGGAAGCCCCCATGTCTCAAAGAACTCTTAGGTTAGCAGTCAGCTCCTCAAGCCAAAGGAATAGAATAGGCAGGAATCCCTCAAACAAGCCCCCTCCCCTCTTACTACCAATACAGCCTGTGGCCAGGTGTCCTGTGCTTAGTTGCTCAGCTGTGACTCCGTGGACTGTAGCCTGCCAGGCTCCTCTGTCTGTGGGATTCTCCAGGCAAGAATGCTGGAGTGTTGCCATGCCCTCCTCCAGGTGATCTTCCCAACCCAGGGGTTGAACCCACGTCTCCCACATTGCAGGTGGATTCTTTACCAGCTGAGCCACCAGGGAAGCCTGGCCAGGTGTCCAGGGCAAACAAAAGTCCCTTTGCCAGCTAAGTCTGATTCCCACCCCCTGAAATAAAAATTGCTGCTGGTTCTTTGAGGAGGTAGCAATTGTAAGACACTTAATTATATAGAAAATTATATATATAGAGAGAGAGACAGAAAAGACTCAATTATATAACAAATTGCTTTGAAATAATTATTTTAATTGTGTATTGGCAGGAATTGGATATTTGAATATAATGAGTTTCATTGATCATAAAAGTGTCTTCTCTGTGCTGATACAATAACTGCCTCTGTCTGCTGATTGCTGCTGGAAATACCAGCCAGCTGAAAGACTCTAGAAACTCAAATTGTTTGAATCCCATTCAAATACATAAGGCGGTTGGCTTGCTTTGTAGCTTCTGTTTCTGGGTGATAGGATCCCTAGAATAGATCCTTGGCTCCAACATGGGGCAGCCGCTTCAGCATGGCTTCCTGCCAGGGCAGGCAGGGCTGGTTCCCAAGGAACCAGTCTGGTGCAGGGCTGGGGGCCTGCGGTCTGCAAACCAGGAGGTCCCCTTAGTATGGGGATCTGNTGTGTGTATGTGTGTGTGTGCGCGCACCTTCTGTCGCTCAGTCATAGCCAACTCTTTGCAACCCCACAGACTGTAACCCACCAGACTCCTCTGTCCATGGAATTTTCCAGACAAGAATACTGGAGCGGGTTGCCATTTCCTACTCCAGGGGATCTTCCCACCCCAGGGATAAATCAACTATACCTCAATAAAAAAGCCTTGCTCTAAAGCAGACCCTAACTTTGGGGGTCTCCTCCTTTGATGAGGCTTCCCTGCTGTTCCTACCTTCCCCACCCCAGCAAGGTGAGGTGCCTATCACATTTTGTGTAATTATCCCTTTCCTGTCCATGACCCTCAAAAGAATGATGAGGTCCTTGAAGAAAGAGGCTGTTATTCCTGTACCTGTGGTCCTAGAATCTAGCACAAAGCCAGGCACACAGTGGAATTTCAACACATGTCCAGTAAATTAATGAATTCCTTCCTGCAGCTGTTACAAACTGTCCTAGGAGTCTGGCTGAGATGGCTTAAGGATGATCCGGCTTGGAGGAAGGGCAGACGGGGAGGCGGAACAGGGGGAGTGGGGGATATTCTCTTCTCCCACCATCTTCTGCCCACCAAGAAATTTCCAATCCAGGCCTTGCTTTGTCTACAGTAAGTTTACTTTGATCTCCTTTATATTTATATACACATACATTAAATTATATATTATGTATATTACATGTAATAAACATACAATAGAGTATATATGTAGTAGTCTCATGTATATATAACACATCAAATGTAAAGTATAATATGACATATAGATGATCCATAAACAAACATAAAGATATTTTTGCTGAAAGTGTTCTGTTTAAAAAGAAGTTTGAACACTTAAGGCCTTGAGCTCTTAATCCATAGTCTTCTGTCTCCTAGGGGCTTTGGGTTTTGAAGTCGTTACTAATTACCACTTAGAGAATAGAAAGCTTTGTCCAGTTGAAAGTGTCTTAGGATTTTACTGAGCTTTTAGCATAGTGACTTCTTTCTGGTCTACCTTCTGCCCACTCCCATGCCCCCCACCATGTCAGCAACCCTGGCTAGTGGTAAAGAATGAGGAAGGAATTGGATTATCGGAAGCCACAAAGCTGTTAATGTCGTTTATCTCAGAGGGTTTTTGTTGTCGCTGTTGTTTTGTTCAGCACTGGGCCAGCTGGGAGGGCAGTGTTGACTGGGCTGTTTTAGGGGAGGTGGGAGTACTCACAGGTGCAGGCCAAGTGATAGCGTTTCTCACTGGCCTGTAGTTGGTTTTATCAACTCTTGATTGCTTTTCCTCCGAGCCACCTTTTCTTCCCCTCTTTACCCTAGAGTAATCAGCCAAGAATAATCACCCCACCCATCCTACCAGGAGGGCTTTTCCCCAGGCTTGTCATTCCTAGTGCAGGAGTCCTGCACTGGCCCTTCCTTCCTTGCCAATCCTGCTTGCCTCTGCCCCGTGGTGGAAGAGTGGCCAGAGCACAGAGTTGGGATGCCAAGAACCTGGTGTCGAGTCACTTCCCCAGCTGCGGAACCCCGGGTCATCACACGTTCTCCAAAGTCTCAGGTTACTAGTTGGTAGTGGAGATAATCACCCCAGCTTTCCTACCACGAGGTAGGGCTCATCTAAAACCCTTCATTGGTTTTACTCTGCTTTTCCTGCAATTAGAATCTCCTGGGGGAGCTTTTAATATTCCAATTCCTGGGTCATACTCTCAAACCAATTAAATCAGACTTTCTAGGGTTAAGACCCAGACATTAGTAATTTTTAAAGCCCCTCAGGTAATTCTAATATGCAGCTAAGGTTGAGAACCACTGTTTAAGGCCAAAGTCTTCTCGATACTCAAAATACAAGTGGATTCTGAACTTCTATCTGAAAGCAGAAAACGTCTGTTAACTAAGGCAGTGGGTCTCAGTCCTAATTTGGTTCAGTATCTCTTAAAAAAAATCTCACGGTAGTTATGTATCCATTTTCCCAGGAATGGATATACTCACAACAATTCAGCATATAGTAGTACCTTCTTAATGACATCACCTGCTACCCTAACCCAAACTGCACATCACACCTGTCCATACCCACACACATATCCTGTTTTCCTCCATTACTTTATGTTTTCTCTTAGAGTTTCTCAGAGTGTGGTTCCAGGACTGCCTTTGTGTACGATATCCCTGATGAGACCCATGACATTTTAGAATCTCCCTGTCACTCTCTCCTAGACTATCTACTTGCTCCTCCAGACCCTGCCCTGCAGACAGGAATTTTATCTGCCTCAGCATATCCATGGTCTTGGATAGAATCTCTGATATTTCAGAGAAATCCCAGCTATGTTCTAAGTTACCCTGGAGTATGTGGGAATGCGATTATCTCAGCTGTGTGACTTGAGGGGCTTGGATTGAGGTCCCCTGTCTCACGGAAGAGCTTCCCTGGTGGCTCAGATGGTAAAGAGTCTGCCTGCAATGGAAGAGCCCTGGATTTCATCCTTGGGTCAGGAAGATCACCTGGAGAAGGCTGTCTCCTTCCCCTGCCACCGCAGTACTTGGAATTTCACCATGGTCAACCAGCTTGCATTCTCCAGTTCTCATCTCTAATACGATGAATAATAAAAACCATGAACAGTGGTACACTGGAGCCCGGCTTGCTCTCTGTTCCAAGCTTTCCGTTGGTTTCCTCTTGCCTACAGAGAGGGAAGCATATCCCTATTTTCGTCACCAAGAAGCTCGTCAAGCTCTGGCTCACCTTTTGGCCTGCCCACTACCTTTACCTTCACACTCTAACAGGACTTAACCGCCTGTAGTCCCTACTACATCGCATACCATTTCCTTCCCCTGCGTCCTCTGGGAGAGCTCTTACATCTCTTTCCACATGTCACTCCTCTCCCCAAACTCTCAGATGCCTTGGAGAGCAAGCCAAGTCCTCATGTGGCCTCCAAGGCCCCGCAGGATCCAGCCATCACTCTCCTTCCTGCTCTGCCCTCATCTGCTGCTGCGCCCCTGTTAGTTTCCCAGGGCAGCTGTAACGAAGCACCACAGGTTGGGCGGCTTAAAGCAACAGACATTTATTCTCTCATGGTTCTTAGACCTAGAAGTCCAGAGTCAAAGTAGGGTCACGCTCCCTTTGAAACTTGAAGGGGAAGGATCCTTTCTTGCCTCTTTCTAGCTTCTGGCGGTTGCTGCTATTTTTAGCGTTTGTTGCCTTGCAGCTGCAGCTTTGTAACCCCTGCCTCTGTGGTCACATGGCCTTCTCCCTGTGTGTCCCTGTGTCGTCACGGAGCCATCTTCTTATAAGGACAGCTGTTATACTGGACCAGGGCCCACCCTGCTCTAGTATATTGTCATCTCAACTATTACATCTGCAATAGCCCTATTAACAAATAAGGTAACATTCTGGAGTCCTGAGGCTGAGGGCTTCAAAATATCTTTTACTGGGGGACATAATTCAACCCATAACACCCTCTCCTGCTTCTTCACTCAACTTCAGTCACACCAACCTAGAGATTTAGCAAACAAAAATAGAGGACACCCTATTCAGATAAACAATGATTAGTTTTTTAGTATAAATATGTTCTAAATGTTGCATGAAACAGAGTTGTTTTAGCATTAATTATGGCCCATTCAATCTTTGGGATGTACTTATGCTAAAAAATCCTTATGTTGTTTATCTAAAATTCAAAATTTAAAATTATTTAATTTGGCTGTTTCGTGTCTCAGTTGTGGCATGTGTCTCAGTTGAGGGATCTTTAGTTGTGGCATGTGGGATCTGGTTCCCTGACCAGGGATCAAACCCAGGCCCCCTGCACTGGGAGTGTGGAGTCTTAGCCACTGGACCCAGGGAAGTCCCTGAAATTAAAATTTAGCTGAACATTTCATATTTTATGTGGCAGCTTGTACTCCTTGTTTTTTCTCAAACACAATAAGCTGCACGCTCCCATAACAAGACCTTTGTCTTGGCTGTTCCATCTGCTTAGAATACACTTTTCCCAGCTCTCTGGGATACATTTTCTCTGACTGCCTTCAGTGAGGCCCTTCTGGGTGCCCTTCCCTCATACACATACCTTCTGTCCCCGTTCTTGCTTTAATTTTCTTCCCTTACCCCTCTTCACAGTCTAACCAGCTGTGTTTCACCGGCTCATTGTGTTTATTAGCTATCACTGGCAGTAGTATTTAAGCTTGATGCTCTCATTCACTGCCATCTCTCCAGGGCCCAACACAGTGCCTGGCATAGAGCTCGGTAAATATTTATTGAATCGAAATCTTTTCACTTTCAAGCATGGAGAGCGGGCATCTATGGGTTCTGCTTACCCAGCATCCACTTCCACTTCTGGTGAAAGTGTTCCTCCCTCACTCTCAGTTTAAGTAGTTTGGGAAAGTCCTGCCCCAAACCCCAGATTCAGATCCAGACCAGTCTGTTAGTTTCATCCGCTTGGCCACCATCTTTGGTGTGGGGATAAGTGTAGAACCCAAGTCTGCTCATCAGAGCCCAGAGCCTGTCTCACAGTTTCTGCTGGAACTGCTAAGACAGAGTCTTCTCTTCCTAGCGGTGTTTCTGAAAAGCATAGGATGTCAGTCTGGAGCTTCTGCTAGTCATCTCACTGCCACAGAGGAAAAGCGAGGGATCAGAGCCTAGCCAGAAACCTGTGTGTCAATCTTTCAGGCCTTACCATAGGCGATTTTACAAAGATTTTATGGCAGACGGGGTGGCTTGGACAATGCACACTTGTTCTCGCAGTTCTGGGGGCCGGGAAGTCCAAGATCAAGGTGCTGGCAGATGTGAGGCCTACTTTCTGGTCTGCAGACAGCTGCCATCTCCCTGTGTGCTCACATGACCTCTCTGTGCATGTACATGTGAGGAGAGAGGGAGAGCCCTGGTGCTTCTTGCCCCTGTAAGGACATAACCCCATCACTGGGGGCCCCACCCTCACGCCCTAATCTAACCCTCATTACTTCCCAAAGTCTCTACCTCCAAATATTATCAGACAGGGGTCAGGGCTTCAGCATACACATCTGGGGCAGGGGGCGGAGAACACAAACATTCAGTCCATCACACTTTCCCTGGCAGGCCTCAGGGCGGAGAGCTGTCCTCCCCGCAGCAGCCAGGGCATGGCAGGCTGTGAAGGCAGCTGCAGTCTAGGGCTAGGCCCGCAGCCAACCTGCTGTTATTCAGAAAGCATTCCTGGCCCAGAAACCTCCATCAGAGGCCTCTTTACTGGGGATGTGCAGAGGCCTCAGCTGCAGCTTTCTTATGGGGGAAGTGGGGGGAACCTTGTAGACACTTTCTCCACTTGGACGCAGTACTCTGAACTGTTCTCATCCTGGGTGTCCCCAACCTCTCACCCCAGATGCATAGAAAGGCAGGAACCTATTGTTTGGAGATCTCTCAACAGTGAGACAGTTCCCCCGATCTGTGCTGATATGGCTGTCCCTCCCCAGGTGCTGACTCATGGGGATAAATGGAGCACTGGGGGACAAGGGATTTATTCTCTTTCCTATCCTATGTGTGCATGCTTAGTCGCTTCAGTATTGTCTGACTCTTTGTGACCCTATGGGCTATAGCCTGCCAGGCTCCTCTGTCCATGGGGATTCTTCAGGCAAGAATACTGGAGTGGGTTACCATGCCCTCCTCCAGGGGATTTTCCCGACCCAGAGATCAAACCCACATCTCCATGTCTCCTGCATTGGCAGGAGACACTCGTGCTTCCCTGATAGCTCAGTTGGTAAAGAATCCACCTGCAATGCAAGAGACCTGGGTCAGGAAGATCCACTGGAGAAGGGATAGGCTACCCATTCCAATAGTCTTGGGCTTCCATTGTAGCTCAGCTGAGCTACATACATAGAGACTAAATATGTATTTAGTCTCTCTGAATTTAGTCTTTCTGAATCTGGGCTGTTCTGCCCTCAAAGAATCTGCCTGCAATGAGGGAGACCTGGGTTTGATCCCTGGTTTGGGAAGATCCCTTGGAGAAGGGGAAGGCTACCCACTCCAGTATTCTGGCATGGAGAATTCCATGGTCTGTATAGTCCATGGGGTCACAAAGAGTTGAACATGACTGAGAGAGAGACTTTCACTTCCACCTGGGAAGCCCCTTCCTATCCTATGGCAGCAAGTAAATAAAAGCTTGTTACTTTCATTTTGTCAGGTTGTCTTAATCTACTCCTTTGACACCTGGCAGATTAGCTCAGCCTTGTGAAATAGTCTTCTTGAAAAGGAGCCAAGATAGCAGAAACAGAGTCAGAGAGGGGGTGATTGGGTCTTTATAGCATCATCTGGGCTGCCTGAAATCTAGCTGTGCTGAAAACCAGTGTGACACTTGTTGGAACTTTTAGTTATTGAGCATAAGCCAATCAGAATTGGTTTTGTGTCGCTGAGTCCTGAGTTGAGTATACACTCTTAGAGATAACCCAGTGGGCCTCAGTAACTCCTGCCCCTGGGTTCCTATTCTTCCTAGACTAAGCCTTCAGTGTGGTCTGTGTCACCCTGTACTATTCTGCATCACATGCCTTTTTCCCCAAGGGATATCTGCTTTTAGAAACCAGGGGATTTGACTTCTTTCTCTCTCATTTTTTTATCCATACCTCATACATGCCCTTGCACAGAATCAGACAAAAATCTCTGTAGAATGAGGACTTAACTGAATGAAACTGTGAAGGACTGTTTATAATTACTTAGCTAGGTAAAAACATTTTTTATCCCCTTTGAAAATAAAATCTGTAGGAGATAACATCTGTATTAGTCATTTTTTGCTGCATAATTAATGACCCCCAAACTCATCAGCTTAGAATGGCAGACAATTATTATCTCAGTTTCTCTAAGTCTGGAGTCCTCTGGCTCTGGATCTCTCACAAGGCTAAGACCATGATGTTACTGAAGCTGCAGTGACGGCAATGTTCAAGTGGGAAAGGAACCACCTGCAAGCTCATTTGTAGGGCTGTTTTCAAATCTCAGGTCCTCAGTGGTTGTGAGCTGAAGTCAGTTCTTTCTCACGTGGGCGTCTCCATAGAGCTGCTCACAGTATGGTAGCTGGCTCCCCTCAGAGTAAATGAGAGTGCAAGAGAGAGAAATTCAAGACGGCAGCCATGATGTTTTTACAACCTAACCTCAAACTGATATCATAAAGTTTCCTCCATATTCTACTTTTTAGAAACTAAAGTCTATGCCAGCTCAAGGGGGTTACTATACAAAGCCTGGGCAGGAATAATTTGGAGCTACCTTAGAGGTTGCCTTTCATAGTCTTTCCTCTGACCTGCAGTGATTCACATCCCTCTGACATACAAAATACACTCCTCCCCTTTAGGTCCCCAAAGCCTCATCTCATATTATACCTGTTCAAAGTCTCGGTACTCTGTGCTCAGTCACTCAGTCATGTCCAGCGTTTTGTGACCCCACGGACTGTAGCCTGCCAGGCTCCTCTGGCAGGGAGGACAAATCCATGGGATTTGTCAGGCAAGGATACTGGAGTGGTTGCTACTTCCTTCACGGGATCTTCCCACCCCAGATCTCTTGAGCCTCCTGCATTGGCAGGTGGGTTTTTTTTTTTTTTTTTTTTTTTTTTTATTTTTTTACCACTAGCACCACCTAGGAAGCTCCTCAAAAGGAGCTTTGATTTTGCATCTAAATCAAATTCCTGTGTGGGTGAGGCTCCTCAGGTGTAGTACCTTACCCTTACATATAGATCTTCTTGATCTATAGACCTGACTGACCAAAGAGATAAGTGATCTGGCCCCCATATATGCAACATACAGTTGTTGCTCAAGAATATATTCCTGTTTAACAAGGTGGAAAATTGGAGGCACAGGGCCTCATTGGTCCATAGAAATTCTGAAAGTCAGCCAAGCAGATGTTGGCTATTTCTTGATTGCATCCCAAGGCCTGGGGTTATTTCTGCTTGGTTTGTAGCTTTTCTCTCTGGGCTGTTGTTCTGCCCTCTGAATCATTTCTTTTTTTATGGAAAGTAGTACATTTTTGCAGCTGAGTAGCTCTCTTAGCCTGCTTCCTGCCTATAGAATTCTGGGAATCCAAAAGCATCTCCTCATTCTGTTCCATTTCTGTCTCCTTCAGTCAAAGATGGTAATGTTTCCACAAATATAATCTTTTAAGAAGTTTGTATACCTCCTGTGAATCTCTTTGGGGTTCACTCCATTAGGCAAAAGTCGTACTTACAACTTTTTTTTTTTTTTGAGATAAGCCCCTTTGGCTCTTGCTGAGATGGCTGAGGTCCAATACCCTTGACTTTCTAGGAACCCTATAGTTTGATTGAGAGGAATTTGTGAGACACATCTTTAATATCTTGTGATATTATAAGAAATATGTATTTAGTCTCCATCCCTAGCTTCTGACCAGAGCTTCATAGGTGTCCTGAATAATAATAGCATTGAGAGCATCCTTTGCTATATAGTATTTGGTTTTGTCCCTGGTTCCTGAAACAGCTCCAGCGTGCTGAAGATAAAAGGAAAATCTTCCGTCATAACAAGCCTCTTTCAATCACACCTGAGTTTATGATAACAAGACAACTTTTGGAAAACCCCTAGGAATTGGGGGAGGGAGGGGGAGCTGGTTGCCAGTGGAACCAAGCATGTGGCTAGAGAATTGGTGCTTTCAGTCCTAAGCCCTGTTCTCCAGGGGCCACAAATGATTTACTCAATCATGCCTGTGTAATGAAGCCTCCATAAAAACCCTAACTAAAGGGGTTCAGTGGGCTTCCCTGGAGGCGCTAGTGGTAAAGAACCTGCCTGTCAGTGCAGAAGACATAAGAAATGTGAGTTTGATCCCTGGATCAGGAAGATCCCCTGCAGAAGGAAATGGCTATCCACTCTAGTATTCTTGCCTGGAGAATCCCATGGACAGAAGAGCCTGGTGGGCTATGGTCCACGGGGTCATAAAGAGTTGGACACGACTGAAACAACTTAGCAGGCACATACAAAGGGGTTCAGAGAGCTTCTGAGTTGGTGAACACCTGGAGGTGCTGGGAGGTAGATGCCTGGAGATGGCACGGAAGCCCAGTGCCCTTTCTCTCATTCCTTGCTGTCTGCATCTCTTCCGTCTGATTGTCCCTGAGTTGTGTTCTTTATAATATTAATAAATAGGTGCTGCTGCTGCTGCTAAGTTGCTTCAGTCGTGTCTGACTCTGTGCGACCCCATAGATGGCAGCCCACCAGGCTCCGCCGTTCCTGGGATTCTCCAGGCAAGAACACTGGAGTGGGTTGCCATTTCCTCCTCCAATGCATGAAAGTGAAAAGTGAACNTTATCAGTGGGAATCTTCCTTTCTGCTTTGGGAGCCTAGCAGAATCTCTGAAAAAGAACGATGTAACTTGATTTTCCCAAGACTCAACCAGCCAAGGGGGATCCAAATAAGTCTCAAATCTCACTGGTCCCTAGTCATTTCTCAGGGGGAGTTTCCATGGGGGAGCGTCTCATGTGCCCACAGACAAGTTCCTCTGGTCTTCTCTTCTGATTTCCGCTTTGATGGCTACCTTCTGGGAGTGGTTTTATGTCTAGTGTCTAGTGTGAATAAAGCTGCATCTTAGAACAACTCTTCAAGTGAGCTGAGTCGGCCCTTGGTATCTACTGATGGTTGGATCTTCAGATGCAGAACTCCTGGATATGGAGAGCTGAGTGTGCTATGTTATTTATATAAGGGGCTTGAGCATCCTTAGAATTTGGTATCCCTGAGGACTCTTGAACCAATCCCCCTTTGCTGCCTCTTGAGCAACAACAGCTCCACCCAAAAGGGGAAGCTCCCCAAGTTTGTTCCAAGTGAATGTTTGTTGGTTGACTGACTATTTGACTCACTGAACGGATGAATGCCATTTGACTTTCTGATTGTCATATTCACACAAAATTATATAATATTTCAAATTCCAAGGCTCATAGATAGTATTTGCTTACAATGACTAGTTTATTTAAAACTGCAAACAACCTTGGACCCTATAGCCCATATTCATCTTTCCTGTTTTAAGTTTCTCTATGACACACCACCACTGACATCCAATGTATTTTGTTTGTCTGTCTCTCCCCTATAAAGGCAAGAATTTTTCATTGTTTTAGTCACAGGGAACACTGAATATCACTTGAGTGACAGCACTATTTCAGTGTTAGAATAGTGCCTGCAACAAACTGGGGTCTTGATAGCAGTTGAGGAAATGAAAGAGTTATGTATTTCAGGCTTAAATGGGATAGGAGATATGTCCTAGCTTTGGTTCAGAAATATATCCACAGATTTGTGTGCATTACTGGTAGGAAGCACAAAATGAAAGAGCTGCTGGAAGGAACGTTAGCATTTTTCTTATTCCCATTTGTCCTTTTCAGAAAAAGTCATTTGCTACCATCACCAAGATGGTAGTGCCAAAACTAAATCTCCTCACTGGGCAGCCTTCCTTTCTCATATCTCACCCAGTTAGCACGATCAGATCTAGGGACTTCCTTTTGCACTTAGCTCTTTATTAAAGGTCTTCTCAGAAAGCCCCCAACTGGTCTGATGCTGCCCCCATCCCCACTTTGGGTTGCTTCCTGGTTGGCTGACTGCAGGGGCTTTAGAACATCCCTGTTGCTTTGTTGGATGGTGGTGGGGGTGTTGCTGGGTTTTGAAACAGGCCTTCTCATTGCTGATTTCCTCTAGGCATTTGTTTTTGAAGCCAAAGCTTCAAAGGCAAGCAACATTTGAAATTCCTCAGCTATTTATCCGGCTGGAGAAGCTAGATGCAGACCCTCAAGAAGCCATTTGTTACTTTCACTGGGTTCTGTAGATAAGCAGGAAGCTACCATTTGGAGGATGGGCTGACACCCTGCCTTGAGGAGCCGGGCCTCTGCAGAGGGTCTGCTTGGGGTGGATATTTTGACTTGTGGTTTCTCAGAGAGAGGCTTTAGAAAAAAAAAAAAGTGTGGAAATTGCCCTTGTATGGTGTGTATTTGTGTGTGTGTGTGTGTGTGCGCGTGTGTTGAACATAATGTGTGTTTTTTGTTTTTTCCCATGGTGGGTAGTCAAAAGGTTGAGAAGAAATCTTGGCGTTTCCAACCAGTATTAACAGAACAACAATTTTCAAAATGTGGTCCAGGGACCCCTGGTGGTTCCAAAAAACCCTTTTAGGGTTTCTGTAAAGTCAAAACAGTTTTCATAATAACACTAAGATGTTATTTGCCCTTTTCACTTTCATTCCCTCAGCAGTATACTAAGCAGTTTCCAGAAGCTCCCTGACATGTGATGTTGCAACAGAATGAATGCAAAAACAGAGATGAGAAACTGTCTCCTAACAGGCCAGACTTAAAGAGAGTTGAAAACCGTAGGACAACATCCCTTCTTTACTTTTATGTTAACATATAATAGGCTTATTATTTTTAAATGAACTAATAGTTCATTATTAGTTCATATAATAAACTAATACTTCATAGAAATTTTCTTATTTTAATTTCTAATACAATAAAGACTGATATATATATGTGTGTGTGTGTGTGTGTGTGTGTGTGTGTGTGTGTGTGTGTGTGCATATATATATATGCATACCTCTAAAACAAAAGGAATTTTTAGATCCTCAAAAATTTTTTAAGAGTAAAGAGGTCCTGAGACCAAAAAGTTTGAGAATCACAGTAACAGAGCTGTCAAAACTGTCTGAATAGAGGCACAGACAATCATATATTTCAGAACTAGAAGGATCCTTGAAGAGTGATTGGCCCAGTCCCCTTCATTGCTCAGGTAGGCTAAATACCACCCCCTTTTTACAGATGGTACAACTGAGATCCAAAGGGTTCATAGCCTTCCCCAAAGCTCTGCAGCTCTTGAGTGCAAAGTTAGGAGGAGAAGAGAGATTGAGAGAGGGCTGAAACCTGGGTCTTATTCTTTCTGATACAGACATAACTTCACCCACTTCCCCACTCTGCCAGGGACAGGAAGATCCTTATTAAGAAAATGGAAACCAACAAATAGACAAACCTATCTTCTTTCTTTTCTCTTTTCATTTGGCTATTAGGTTTATGTTTGGTAAGTTTGTTGGTGAACAACCTGAAAGTGCTGGAAAGAACCATGTATATGTCTAGCTTATTGGTTTTAGAAACTATCGACTGAAGTTGGTGATGCTGACAATACTGGTTACAAAGACTTGTGGGGCATCTGCTTCCAACCTCATTGGCGTGGCTGCTGGCAAACCATGGCTGGCTGTTCATCAAGAGTTATTTGTTCCTTGCCATGTGGACCTGTCTGTGTGGTAGCTCCCAGTATGGCAGCTGGCTTCTCTCAGAGTGAGTAGAGGGAGAGGGATAGTACACATTTCCCAAATGGAAACTACAATCTTCTTGCAACCTAGTCTTAGTAGTGATACACCATCACTTTGGCCATGTTTTAATTTTCAGACTCAAGTCACTAGGTCCAGCACACATTCAAGGGGAGAGGTTTACATATGGGCCTGAATATCAGGAGTCATGAGTCCTTGAGAGGCACATTAAAGGCTGCCTACTACAGCCTCTAACCTAACCTCTGATCCTCTCATTCATCTAGTGAATCTGCATCAACACCAAGTACCTTCTGACTTTAAATAACATGTGCTTACTGCCTCTGGGCCAATCTAGTACAATAAGTCTCCTACATGCAAATAAGATCCATGCTGAGAATGTGTTCATAAATCCAACAGAGTTAGCCTAGGTGCCCAACTAACACAATCGGCTATATAGTACTGTTATTGTTCTTGTTGTTTAGTCACTGAGTCATGTCTGACTCTTTTGCAACCCCATGGACTATAGCCCACCAGCCTCCTCTTGTCCATGGGATTTTCCAGCCAAGAACACTGGAATATTTTGCCATTTCCTTCTCCAAGGCGTCTTCTTGATTCAGGGATTGAACCCATGTCTCCTGCTTGGCAGATGAATTCTTTACCCAGAGCCATCTGGGAAGCCCATATAGTCCTGTACTACCAACCTAGATAGCATGTTCAAAAGCAGAGACATTACTTTGCCAACAAAGGTCCATCTAGTCAAGGCTATGGTTTTTCCAGTGGTCATGTATGGATGTGAAACCTGGTCTGTGAAGAAAGCTGAGTGCTGAAGAATCGATGCTTTTGAATTGTGGTGTTGGAGAAGACTCTTGAGAATCCCTTAGACTGCAAGGAGATCCAACCAGTCCATTCTAAAGGAGATCAGTCATGGGTTGTCTTTGGAAGGACTGATGTTGAAGCTGAAACTCCAATACTTTGGCCACCTCATGTGAAGAGTTAACACATTGGAAAAGACTCTGATGCTGGGAAGAATTGGGGGCAGGAGGAGAAGGGGACGACAGAGGATGAGATGGCTGGATGGCATCACGGACTCGATGGACATGAGTTTGGGTGAACTCTGGGAGTTGGTGATGGACAGGGAGGCCTGGCGTGCTGCAATTCATGGGGTTGCAAAGAGTCGGACATGACTGAGTGACTGAACTGAATTGATAGGGTTTATAATACTTTTCGCACAAATAATACATAAATGAACAAATACCAAAAAAGTAACATTTTTAATCTTATAGTACAGTACCTTGAAAAGTACAGTAGTACCAGCTACATCATTGCTGCTTTCCTGCTTGCATCCAGACATCTTGGCCTTGAAATAAAGATACTGTACTACTGTACTCTATAAAGTACACAAAAGCACAATCACTTGTAGAGGATACATGCATGTGACAATCTATGTAAGACACCTGAGCTAACTCATGTAATAGGCCACGTAAATGCATGATTGCATCTTTGAAAGTTCACAACTTGAAGGTTCATATGTAGGGAAATTACCATATAGAAGTTAAGAACATGGGCTTTGCAGCCTATCTTCCTGAGTTTGAGTCCTAGCTCTACCACTTGATAGCTGATGAGCTTGGGCAAGCTACTTTTGACTCAGGTTCCCACTCATAAAATGGGGCTAACAGTTGCTTCTTGTTATAAAGATCAGGTCAGTGTGTAATATGGAGTGTTTAAGACAATAGGTGACATGGAATAAGCACCATATAGGTACTTATCACAGCTCTGCACAAGACATATTACATAAATTATCTTGTTATTGTTATTCAGTTGCTGAGTCACGTCCGACTCTTTGTGTCCCCATGGACTGCAGCATGCCAGGCTTCTCTGTCCTTCACTATCTCCTGAAGTTTGCTCAAACTTGAGTTGGTGATACCATCCAACCATTTCATCCTCTGCCATCCTCTTTTCCTTTTGCCTTCAATCTTTACCAGCATCAGGATCTTTTCCAATGAACTGGCTCTTGGCATCAGGTGGCCAAAATATTGGAGCTTCAACTTCAGCATCAGTCCTTTCAATGAATATTCAGGGTTGATTTCCTTTAGGATTGACTTTGATCTCCTTGCTGTCCTAGGGACTCTCAAGAGTCTTCCACAACACCACAGTTCAAAAGCACCGATTCTTTGGTGCTCAGCCTTGTTTATGGTCCAGTTCTCACATCCATACACGACTATCAGCAAAACCATGGCTTTGACTATACAAACCTTTGTTGGCAAAGTGATGCCTCTGCTTTTTAATATGCTGTCTAAATTTGTCATAGCCTTTCTTCTGAGGAGCAAGTGTTTTTTAATTTCATGGCTACAGTCACTGTCCACAGGGATTTTGGAGCCCAATAAAACAAAATCTGCAACTATTTCTACTTTTCCCCCTTCTATTTGTCATGAAGTAATGGAACCAGATGCCATGATCTTAGTTTTTACGTGATGAGTTTTAAGCCAGCCTTTTCACTCTCCTCTTTCACCCTCATCAAGAGACTCTTTAGTTTCTCTCCACTTTCTGCCATTAGAGTGCTATCATCTACATATCTGGCAATCTTGATTCCAGCTTGTGATTCATCCAGCCCAGGGTTTTTCATGATGTACTCTGCATATAAGTTAAATAAGCAGGGTAACAGTATACAACCTTGCCATACCCCTTTCCCAGTTTTGAACCAGTCAGTTAATACTATCCCCAGGAAGTAGGTATGCTCGACCAATAAAAACTNGTGATTCATCCAGCCCAGGGTTTTTCATGATGTACTCTGCATATAAGTTAAATAAGCAGGGTAACAGTATACAACCTTGCCATACCCCTTTCCCAGTTTTGAACCAGTCAGTTAATACTATCCCCAGGAAGTAGGTATGCTCGACCAATAAAAACTAAGGCTGAGAGAATTTAGGCACCTCACCCAAGGTATCATCTGGTAATTGGCATCCTGGTAGTTGGTTGGACTAGGATTCTTCATTAGGTTTGTATCCACCAATTATGGCCTTCTTCTACCCTGCTGCATTGGGGAATGCACCATAGAAAGAAAACCTCTATGTTAGATTTCAGGGAGAGTAAATAAGAACATTGATATAATTATGAATTTAAAGGAAGACACTTTTTGATCATCCCTATGTCCCCCAATGGGAATTTTCCTGGGACTAAATTTTACTTTGAAAATAAATGACTGGTCACCAGGCAGACTCAAAAATAACCAATCGCATATGCTGTGATTGTGTACCATGTGATTTTCTCATCCTTTCCATGGTACTCACCTTGAAATTAAATGATCAATAGCTACCCTGTAAGTAGCAAGTATGGGCATGAAATTTGTGACCTGGAAAATCAACCATTATAAGAGTGGAAGTGTTAAATGGTCTGGAAATGATTAGGGACATCAGATCCACACCAGTGGGAAGGTGAGGCTGCCTCCTCCCTTTGACACATCTATCAAGGCACTAAATCCAGAGATACCCAAATAAATTCCTCCCCTGTGAATTGGCATCAATAGCAGGCCTTTCCATGTAGGAGCTGGAGCTACCTGGGGGCAGTGTTTCCTTTCCAGGCTGGGAGTTTCTCCTTCTTTGCACTTAGGGAGGGAGGTGCAGTTCTCTAGATCCATCAGTAAAAATGCCATAATCAACTCTCAGACTGGTGCATGATTAAGCAAGGCCAATTGTGGCCACTGGCCCACTGAGTTGGTTGCTCTCAGCAGGGCTGGGCATGTTTTCTTGTGTCTTCCTTGAGGAGAGAAGCTTCCCAGAAGGCAAATGTCTGTGGATGGGCCTTGAGGAATTGAGAAGTCTACACTCATTCTAACACTGGCGCAGGCAGCCCATAATGGGGAGGGGACAGTCACTGCTGATCTCTGCATCATCTCTAAAAAGAGATCATTAATTCCACAACTGCTAATTTAGGGGTAAGGAAGAAGTTCAGTTCCTTTCCCTTAAGAACTTGCATCTTTGTTGGGGGCCGATAAAGAATGTTTCAGGACAATGGGACCCTGCCAATAGTAACTGTGATATCAGAGAGCCTGGAACAGGGACACAAGACTAGTGGGAGGGCTAGAGTTTGAGGAACTGAGCAAAGAGGAAGGAGAGATACAAGTTCTTTAGCTTTCTAGGACGTAGATATACAGATTTCTGTATGCTTCTTTTTCGAGTCTCAGATCTAAGCTTCGTGTAGAGAAAGTGGACAGTCTTTGGAGGTGGCAGATGTAGCTAAAATCCTGGCTATGCCAGGCACTAGCTGTTGGCACCTAGAGGAAGTCACTTAATTCCTTTGAAACTCTGTTTTTCCACTCACAAAATAAGAAGAGTAAAACCTATGGAGAGCAGTGATATAGACTATATGATGACATATGGACTTGCACATAGTATATGCTCAATAGAAAAGTTGCTTCCCTTCCTTTCCACTGTCCCTTCAGACCCTTTCCTGGACCTATTAGACCTGCAGACCCAGCCAAGCCAATTCCTGTCGCCACATCATCTTATGCTAGTCTGAGTCTCTTGAAACCATTTGTCAGGGCTTCTACCAAATGCCACCTCCTCCATGAAGCCTTCCTCACTCCCTCTGGCCATAAAGGGTTACTCCTTTCTCCATACTCTCCTAGCCACTCTAGTAAGCATACATCCCATTCTCCCTGAATGTTTGCTACTAAAATCACTTGAGCATATGCTTCATCTCCCTTGCCAGGAAACAGGCTCCTTGAGAGTCTTGGTCATATTGGTTTTATCTTTCTAGATCCACAATACCTAGCCTGGTGCTGAACCACAAAACATGTTCAGGAAATATTTGTTGCATGACCAATTGAAGAACTGAAAAGAGGGCAGAAGGCAAGCCTGGAAAGGAAGTCAGAGAAAGAACAAAGCCACAGAGATGGGCATGACTGTGGCATGTTCGGGGCACAGCGTCAGCCTGGTTGAGCAATGGTTTGGGTCAGGGCATGTCAACACTTGGCAGTTTGGGAGCTTCAAGGCATTCATCCCAATTCCTCTTCCCTAGCTGAGCACATCACCCCCTTCACTGCTTTTGAGGTTGACTTGATATAAATCTGAGTCTAGTTCACTTTAATGTACTTAAATTGGAAACTCTCTTTCCTGCCGAGACAGTTGTATCAGCTCTCTGGAGTAGAGGTGACTATATCTGGGTCACAGTTTTAATTAGGACAGTCAAATCTAACGGAAAAAATCTCGGGGGTTGGGTGTGCGCATCTCTGCCAGTTAGGAAGCAGATCAGGCTGCCCATAGTCATAGGTGCAGTGTTGGTGAAGCCCCCCAGCCTAATTCACATTGCAGCCACTCGGTAGTCATTTGCTCACAGAATTAAAACTCAAGAGAGGGGAACAGAGCTGCCTGGCCCTCTGCTGAAGTGTCCAGTGTCCTCCCCAAAATCAAGATGCTTTCAGGGAAAAATTATAAATCAGATCTGAGATTACCACAGGAGAAAAGTTAGAGAGGAGGGTGGGTTTCACCACTAAAACTAGAAGAAGTAACTCCATGTGATCAGTACCAGAGACCATATTTGTGTTGAACATCATATTAGCCTGACAGAAAGTAACTGGCTGTTTAAAATGTTTCTTTGATCTTTCACAGCTCATAGCATTTTCAGAATAGCCTTTAGCGGTTACATTCGTAATCACTGAGATCGCACAACCAGTTGATAGCAGAGCTGGGCCTATCTATGATATCTTCCATTACTGTGTGTTTTTTATATTTTTCAAGACTTTTTACATATATTTCTCAAAACCAGTTATTTAAGAATACAATCCCCATTTTAAAGACGAGGCAGCTAATGTTGAGAGTCAGAGTCAGCTAAATGGTACAACTGCCGGTTAATCTCTGCTCTCTCTGGTCCTCTCTTCCTCCTGTGATGACTTATTCCACTGAGGTTGAGATGAGTGCTGAAGCCAGGATGGGTGGCTACAGAGATGCTGCTATGAGCCCCTGTTTATATGACAGAACGAGAACCCTAACCGCTTGGAGAGAGTGTTGGGAGCATCACTTAGTCATCACCAGCCCTGGAAATCCCCAGGCAGCAGAGCCTGCGGGATGCTGCGTGCTCCTCAAGTGGTTCCGCTGGAGGCAGCACTCCTGGCAGGCGATGCAAAACCTCAGGCACACATTTCAGACAGCCAATTGCAGGCCACAGAAGTTTCCCCAAGACACTTGGTAAACCTTCCTCAAATCTGTTCCGACTTTGTGGGGGTGACTGGGTTTCGTCAAGAGAGCCTGAAAGCAGCAACGCCAGAGGGGCTGACTCTGGAACGAGCAGCTCCTGGGGTCCTGCCTGCCCTGATCTTCCTGCTTTATGACCCCCCTTCCTGAAATGCAAACACAGGCACCACGTTCACATGTCACACACACTTCTTTATTTGCGAGCTCTACCAGAATGGGATAGTTTGAGATATTATGAGATAGTTTCTTTAAATTTGTGTATAGCTAAGGTTCTCAAGTTCTGCCGAATTATGCATGAAGAGGAATCCACTGCCGGCTCTATTGGTTCTCAAAACACACTTAAGAGATGCCAGGCTCACTGAGCATTGCCCGTAAGTTCAGTCACTTTTCCTAATGATTTCTGCCATTAGGACTGAAAGGCAGATAGAAGGTAGTTCTTGTTTATTAATTTTTTAATGAATGGAGAAGTTTGAAAAAATATCTTTACTTGTCCTCAATTTGCATTTATCATCAAGTTCTAGCTTTCCAAAAAGTTACTGGACCTTGCTGGTTTCATCAACTTGAGAACAACAACAAAAAGCTGCCCTCCAGTTTTCTTTCGGTTCACAGAGTGAGCTGCTGGTAGTTGGAGTTGGCGCCACCAGCACTGTGGCTTTCAAACACTAACCAAATGGGTTCGTAAACAGATTCCCTGGGTGACGGGGGCAGCAGTGAGAGGAGACAATGAAGATGGGGTGTTAGAGCAAAGCTGGAACATTTCTTGATGACAGAAATGGAAAACGGGAAAGCAAAACATCTGACCTGGTGTAAAGGCTAAGAAATGGGGCTACAGGTATCAGACTGTTTGTCTCTCTGGAGGGCCTCAAGAGACACATGTCTAAAGTTCCCATAAGCTCAGATAGATACATCCTCTTGTCTTTCTTCTCCCAACTTTCAAAATCGGCTTTTATTACTCAAGAAAAACCACAAAACTTTGAGCTGGTACTGGGTAGCCCAATTTAAGGTCAGATTTTGCATACAAGATTCAGACACAGGAAATACACTGGTGTAAAAGCCACTAAGAGGGCACTGAAATAATACCATCATTTCCACAGTCTTCACACTGAGACATGCTCTGTCATCTGTGGGCATTCTTCTGATGGTTGGTTTGCAAAATAGACTACAGTGCCTTAGCACTGTCAGCGAGCCTATGTCATGAAATCCCACAGAATGAAAGAGGAGGGAATCTTGCTGTAAACCTGGAGTCTGTTCCCAGGAGGGAGGAGGAAGAAGAAGCTTCTGGTCCCGCTTGTTTTCACGGTTAAACAAAACAGAATATTGGTCTCTTCTCTCATTAGAAGTGGTGTCAAAATTGTTCAAAACAAACTACCACTGTCTTACCATGCACTTTAGTTAACAGATCTTTGGAGCAGCATCTTCACTGTGTATCTTTTAAAGCATCATTCATCTCTGACAGTTCTGCCAGGTTGGCCTGTTAAATTTTAAACTATTGAATTTTCATAATCCTTTTGTAAATGAATATACTCCCAACTGGCTATGACTCCTGAGAAAACTAGGAAGTGATTTGAAAAAAAGATGATAATTTATGATAATGTAAAGCAGGACCATTTGTTCCTCTTGGATTAAACAGTTCAGAGTTGAGCTGAAGTCCAGGGACTTGAATTTCTAATCAGCATTATCCAGTGGTAAAACTTTCTGGGCCAGTTTTGCCATCGATAAAACTTTCATTTAATAACTAATAGATAGTATTTCCTGAGAAAGATTGATTTAAATATGTTAGTTGGCTATTTCAATGATTATTTTTTACATTTTAAAATTATAACAATATATATTAACAAGTTTGTTCTGATTTCAGGTTGAAAAATCAAAGATACTTCCAAAGATATTTCTATATTAAGTCAACATATCTATAAATTAGAATTAATGACATCACAAGAATGATAATATCAAGTGTGATATTTATAAATAAGACTTATTTAAGAGTTTTATGGACCAAACTATTCCTCCCAGAGGCTTCCCACTCTCCATCCAAGTATGCACATTACAAAGTGCCCAGATTTCACATTAGACATACACACACATACCATTTTGTGCAATTTTATAAATTAGATTTTAAAATTATATAGTTATTATAATATTTATTTGTAATTGACTAGAATTACATGATTCATGAATAATTAGGAATCCTCTCAAAGTGAGAAAAATCTAACCTACAAATTCTTTCAAAATATAATTCTGTTTTTACATGTATTAAATTTAGCAGATACTGAGCGTCATGTTTGTTATATTTGTCAGTTCGGGTCAGTTGCTCAGGCATGTTTCACTCTTTGCGACCCCATGGACTGCAGCATGCTAGGCTTCCCTGTCCATCACTGTCTCCTGAAGCTTGCTCAAACTCGTGTCTGTTGAGTTGGTGATGCCATCCAACCATCTCATCCTCTTTTGTCCCCTTCTCCTCAATCTTTCCCAGCATCAAGGTCTTTTAAAATGAGTCAGTTTTTGGCATCATGTGGCCAAAGTATTGGAACTTCAGCTTCAGCATCAGTCCTTCCAGTGAATATTCAGGACTGATTTCCTTTAGGATGGACTGGTTTGATCTCCCTTGCAGTCCAAGGGACTCTCAAGAGTCTTCTCCAAACCACAGTTCGAAAGCATCAATTCTGTGGCGCTCTGCTTTCTTCATAGTCCAACTCTCACATCCATACATGACTTTTGGAAAAACCATAGTTTAACTAGACAGATCTTTGTTGGCAAAGTAATATCTCTGCTCTTTAATATGCTATCTAGGTTGGTTTTAGCTTTTCTTCCAAGGAACAAGTGTGTTTTAATTTCATGGCTGAAGTCACCATCTGCAGTGAGTTTGGAGCCCAAGAAAATAAAATCTGTCACTGTTTCCACTGTTTCCCCATCTATTTGCAATGAAGTGATGGGACCAGAGGTTATGATCTTCATTTTTTGAATGTTGAGTTTTAAGCCAGCTTTTTCACTCTCCTCCTTCACTTTCATTAAGAGACTTTTTAGTTCTTCTTCACTTTCTGTCATAAGGGTGGTGACTGCTTATCTGAGGTTATTGATATTTCTCCCTGCAATCTTCATTCCAGCTTGCGCTTCCTCCAGCCCAGTGTTTCTCATGGTGTACTCTGCATATAAGTTAAATAATCAGGGTGACAATATACAACATTGATGTACTCCTTTCCCAATTTGGAACCAGTCCATTGTTCCATGTGTGGTTTGAACTCTTGTTTTTTGACCTGCATACAGATTTCTTAGGAGGCAGGTCAGGTGGTCTGGTATTCCCATCTCTTGAAGAATTTTCTACAGTCTGTTGTAATCCACACAGTCAAAGACTTTGGCGTAGTCAATAAAGCAGAAGTGGATGTTTTTCTGGAATGTTCTTACTTTTTTGATGATCTAGNCTGCACAACAAAGGAAACTATAAGTAAGGTGAAAAGACAGCCTTCCGAATGGGAGAAAACAATAGCAAAATTAGTCTTTTTAAAGTGTATAATTCAGTGACGTTTTGTGCCATCACAATTTTGTGCTACTACTACCTCTATCATTGCTATTCAGGTGCTGAGTTGTGTCCGACTCTTTGTGACCCCGTGGACGGCAGCCCACCAGGTTTTCCTGTCCTTCACTGTCTCCCAGAGTTTGCTCAGATTCATGTGCATTGAGTCAGTGAGGCCATCCAGCTAGCTCATGCTCTGCTGCCCCTTCTCCTTTAGCCGTCAATCTTTTTGCCAATGCAGGATATGTAACAGCTGTGGGTTTGATCCCTGGGTCAGAAAGATCCCCTGGAGGGGTATGGCAACCCATTCCAGTATTCTTGCCAGGAGAATCCCATGGATTGAAGAACCTGGTGGGCTACAGTCCTTAGGGTCACAAAGAGTCAGACACAATTCAGAGACTTAGCACACACCACTACCGTTATATAAGTCCAAAACAGTTTCATTACCCCCAAAGGAAATCCCAGGCCCCCAACAGGCTCTCCGCCATTTTCCTCCACAGGCCCTGGCAGCTCCCCCACTGTTTTCTGTCTCTATGGATTTATCTATTTTGGATACGTCAAATAAATGTGATCATATGATGTGTGATCTGTGTGTCTGGTTTCTTACGTTTAGAATAACTTCAGATTTCATCTGTTGTAGCTTGTATCAGAACTTTGTTCCTTTTAATGGTTGAGTCCACTGTGTGTTCATAATATTTTATTTATTTATTCATACATCATTTCTATTTTTTTGTTGCCTCTTAAGATCTAGGATGTTGAGGAGTCTGAAACTAGGCAACAGGGGCTTTTCTGCGTTTTTCACAAGAAGCAACTTGTAAAGGAAATGAAGACAGCCCAAGGAGTGATTCTCTAAAGGTGACACCTTCAGATAAAACACACATTTAGCTGGTCAGGAATTTCTCCTTCTTCTGACTTGGTTGTTAATGAAATGTAAGAGAGATCTTTGCTATGTTTAAAATTTTTTCTTGTTCAAGAGAAAGCATTCAACTTGAATCCTCTAATGGGGCTGCCCTTACCGGATTAGATAGCTTCTCAATGCTCTTAAAGGAGACTTTTTAGGCAAGATAAAAAGATGGTTGGTGAACACAGTTCTCCAAATATCTAATGTAAATAGAGCAGGGCTCTGTTGAGGAGGAGGCAAGATCCTGCCTGGTGGTTGGTGTTTGGGTTTGACTTGTCTCCCACCCTTGGGGGCCCAGTCTCAACTTATCTCCAGCCCACCATTTGTGCCAACAGAATTGGGACCAATGAAGGCAAGAGAGCTGCTCTTTCTATGACGCATTTCCTCACTCAGCCACAAATTGCAACAGAGGAGATGAGATAAGGAAGAGGAACCTCAACCGAAAGGACCCAGTAGGGAATGAATGTAAACAGTGGGTTTGTTGTGCAGTGACGAGAAACCAGCCTGAGAAGGGGAAACCGATGAATAGTTAGAACTGGCTGAAAGGCAGGACACCCCTTCGTCCTTGTGCTGGGGACCCTGTGAGACTATTAAAGCTGAGGTGTCAGTCAGGGTGAGTGCCCTTTTGATTTTATCCCCAAACGATGGACTCCTAGATATTAAGGCTGAAATTTACTAGCAGATCTTTCTAGAAGAATCTCCCCCCCACCCCCTTCCCTGGCACATCCCTCCCCCCGAGTCCATTTACCTGAACAAAGTACTTAAAGCTAAGTTCTGAACCTGTTCATTAACAGTGATTAGTGGCCACAACAGCTTTCTGGACCTACAGTATTATAACTGAATTGGCAGTCACTTTCTCCATTCAAAATATCATTCTGTGTTTAATTTACCTTTGATGCTACTCTTAACTTTGATCTCCTACTGGAGTCTTGATGCTTTTGAACTGTGGTGTTCGAGAAGACTCTTGAGAGTCCCTTAGACTGCAAGGAGATCCAACCAGTCCATTCTGAAGGAGATCAGCCCCAGGTATTCTTTGGAAGGAATGAGGCTAAAGCTGAAACTCCAGTATTTTGGCCACCTCATGTGAAGAGTCGACTCATTGGAAAAGACTCTGATGCTGGGAGGGATTGGGGGCAGGAGGAGAAGGGGCAACAGAGGATGAGATGGCTGGATGGCATCACGGACTCGATGGAAATGAGTCTGAGTGAACTCCGGGAGTTGGTGATGGACAGGGAAGACTGGCATGCTGTGATTCATGGGGTTGCAAAGAGTCAGACATGACTGAGCAACTGAACTGAACTGAACTGGAGTCTTAGCTCTTTTCTAGGGACAGGTAACAAGCTCTCCAGCATTGCTTTATCTTTATCCCTATCTAACACTGCAGTGTGGTGTGGTGAGCAAAGAGGCAAGAGGATTGAATTTTAAGTCAGTTCTTGCCATGGCTAAATCATTTACCACCTCAGTACTGTGGTCTCTGAAATGAAGAGGGCAGGGCAGTATATCCCAAAGTGTGTTCAGTATATATCAGCTCCTGTCAATCATTGGTTGGTGGATGATTCCTAGGAGGCTTTGATTCCCAGCATTGCCAGCCTGCCTCCTGCAAGGGCAGAGGAAGTCCTCAGGCAAAGAAATGCAGATCAGTTAAGGCTCTGAAGTGGTAAGACTGGAGGGCATATGTGTTGCATCAATGATACAAATTTCCCTAGTAGTATACATTTAGGATGGGGTCAATTTTTATATGGAAAATAATAGTCCAATCAAAAGTGGATGTGTTAGTAACCTAGTCGTGTCCAACTCTTTGTGACCCCAAGGACTATAGCCCGCCAGGCTCCTCTATCCATGGCATTCTCCAGGCAAGAATACTGGGGTGGGTTGCCATGCTCTCCTCCAGGGGCTCTTCCTGACCCAGGAATTGAACCCGCATCTCTCACATCTCCTGCATTGGCAGGTGGGTTGTTTAACACTAGCCACCTGGGAAGCCTGATGAAGAAAGTTTCCCAAGTAGAGGTGCTGGGGATTGAATCTGGGGCCTTGTGCATGCTAGGCACATGCTCTGTCACTTAGCTACATCCCCCAGTCCAGCTGAACAAAAACTTAACTCATTATTATAGTTATTGTTGTCATTTGCCATTTTAGGGTTGTTTTGTCACCAATGTGTCTAGAAGTAGAATTATTTGGCTAAACAATATTTTAAAACTTGTAATGGTTCAGCAGTTGCTCAGTCAGTTGTGACTCCATGAATCGCAGCATGCCAGGCCTCCCTGTCCACCACCAACTCCCAGAGTTCACTCAAACTCACGTCCATCGAGTCAGTGATGCCATCCAGCCATCTCATCCTCTGTCGTCCCCTTCTCCTCCTGCCCCCAATCCCTCCCAGCATCAGAGTCTTTTCCAATGAGTCAACTCTTTGCATGCGGTGGCCAAAGTACTGGAGTTTCAGCTTTAGCATCATTCCTTCCAAAGAACACCCAGGGCTGATCTCCTTCAGAATGGACTGGTTGGATCTCCTTGCAGTCCAAGGGACTCTCAAGAGTCTTCTCCAACACCACAGTTCAAAAGCATCAATTCTTCGGCGCTCAGCTTTCTTCACAGTCCAACTCTCATATCCATACATGACTATTGCTGAAAGTAAAGGCTGATATACAGTGACAAAATAAAGTGACTTAGTAAAGAAGGAAGTTTTCTTCTCTTTCATAAAACAGACCAGAGCTAGGTGGTTTGGGGCCTGTAGACTCTGCCATGTCTACAGCAGCTTGCACCTCTGGTTATGGTGACTTCTCCAGTTCCTGTCACATCCAGCCAACAGGGAAGGAAAACGTCAAGAGGGCACACGTGCTTTCCTTATGAGGCCATGACCCAAAGTGGCACATATTTTTCTACCCACATCTCTATGTCAGGGCTTAGTCATATGACCAAATAACAAGAAGGCTACAAAATGCAGTTTCCGGCTTCAGTTCAGGTCAGTTCAGTCAGTCACTCACATCTGACTCTTTGCCACCCCATAAACTGCAGCACGCCAGGCCTTCCTGTCCATCACCAACTCCTGAAGTTTACTCAAACTCATGTCCATTGGGTTGGTCATGCCATCCAACCATCACATCCTCTTTCATCCCCTTCTCCCACTTTCAATCTTTCCCAGCATCAGGGTCTTTTCAAATGAGTCAGATCTTCACATCAGGTGGCCAAAGTATTGGAGTTTCAGCTTCAGCATCAGTCCTTCCAATGAATATTCAGGACTGATTTCTTTTAGGATGGACCGGTTGGATCTCCTTGCAGTCCAAGGGACTCTCAAGAGTCTTCTCCAACACCACAGTACAGAAGCATCAATTCTTCAACACTCACCTTTCTTATAGTCCAACTCTCACATCCATACATGACTACTGGAAAAACCATGGCTTTGACTAGATGGACCTTTGTTGGCAAAGTAATGGCTCTGCTTTTTAACATGCTATCTAGGTTGGTCATAACTTTTCTTCCAAGGA
>SJYV01023704.1:1352441-1383758 GCA_006410875.1 Neotragus pygmaeus
CATTCCAGGATGTCTGGCTCTAGGAGAGTGATCACACCATCATGATTATCTGGGTCATGAAGATCTTTTTTGAATAGTTCTTCTGTGTATTCTTGCCACCTCTTCTTAATATCTTCTGCTTATTTTAGGTCCATACCATTTCTGTCCTTTATTGTGTCCATCTTGTGTCCATCTGGTATCTGTAATTTTCTTGAAGAGTTTTTCCCATTCTATTTTTTACCTCTATTTCTTTGCACTGATCACTGAGGAAAGCTTTCTTATCTCTCCTTGCTCTTCTTTGCAACTCTACATTTAATGGGTATATCTTTCCTTTTCTTCTTTACCTTTTGCTTCTCTTCTTTTCATAGGTATTTGTAAGGCCTCCTCAGACAGCCATTTTGCCTTTTTGAATTTCTTTTCCTTGGGGATGGTCTTGATCCCTGTACAATGTCACAAACCTCCATCCACAGTTCTTCAGGGACTCTGTCTATCAGATCTAATCCCTTGAATCTGTTTGTCACTTTCACTGTATAATCGTAAGGGATTTGATTTAGGTCATACCTGAATGGTCTAGTGGTTTTCCCTGCTTCCTTCAATTTAAGTCTGAATTTGGCAACAAGAAGTTCATGATCTGAGCCACAGTCAGCTCCTGGTCTTGTTTTTGCTGACTGTATAGAGCTTCTTCATCTTTGGCTGCAAAGAATATAATTAATCCGATTTTGGTATTGACCATCTGGTGATGTCCATGTGTAGAGTCTTCTCTTGTGTTGTTGGTAGAGGATGTTTGCTATGGCCAATGCATTTTCTTGGCAAAACTCCATTAGCCTTTGCCCTGCTTCATTTTGTACTCCAAGGCCTTCATTTCGTACTCCAATTTGCCTGTTATTCCAGGTATTTATTGACTTCCTACTTTTGCATTCCATTCCCCTATAATGAAAACGAGATCATTTTAGGTGTTATTTCTAGAAGGTCTTGTAGGTCGTNGCCCTGCTTCATTTTGTACTCCAAGGCCTTCATTTCGTACTCCAATTTGCCTGTTATTCCAGGTATTTATTGACTTCCTACTTTTGCATTCCATTCCCCTATAATGAAAACGAGATCATTTTGGGTGTTATTTCTAGAAGGTCTTGTAGGTCATCATAGAACCATTCAGCTTCAGCTTCTTCAGCATTACTGGTCAGGCATAGACTTGGATTACTGTGATATTGAATGGTTTGCCTTGGAAATGAGCAGATATTATCCTGTTGTTTTTGAGACTGCACCCAAGTACTGCATTTTGGATTCTTTTTTTGACTATGAGGGCTACTCCATTTCTTCTAAGCTTGGCTATGCCTACTTAGAATTCAGCAGTCTAAAGACAGGGAGAATGATTGCTGGTGGCCAATCATAGTCTCTGCTTGAAGACTTATACCAAATTATTTCCCCAAAATGATTAGTGCTAAAAGTTCAGCTCTACCAAAGTTTCATGGGCATGTCCAGTAAATGAGTGTTCATTAAGGACCTTTTATTGTGTAAAACCTCTAGACACCATGGAGATATTGACACAGAAGACCGATGAGACGGTTTTGTACACAGGAAACAGCTAGAGACAGGGGTTAACTGAAGTGCTGAGATCTGGGTGTCAGACTCCCTGGAAAGGATTGGTGAAAGTTAGGGTGTACAGGTGTTCCCTGGAGGAGCTGACTTCAGGTGGAGCTTGCAGGATGATGTTGCTAATCATCTCTTGATCATCTGTGCCTTGATCATCAGGGATCATAAAGGAAGTCTTCACTTGACCATCAATGCAATTATAGCCAACTCTTTAACTTTTTCCTAAAATTTTCCACTGCTGACAAGTGGCCAAATGGTAGGGTTTTGAAAGATACTTCCTTTTCCAGATCTTTGGTGGAATATTGAGTTGGAGTAAAGAGATCAAAGGGGTGGTGGGAAAAGAGAGCTCAAAAGTTCAAGGTTATTTACGGGTTCAGAGACTGCAAGTCTTCCAGCTGCTGAGGGTGTGTGCTTCTCCCAAGCCACACACCAACCCTTGTGGACAATCAAGTTCCCTCTAAAGATCTGCCCATGAGTCCAATTACTAAATATCCTTAACTGGACAATCTTTCCTCTGAGTCCTTTTCCCTTACATTCTGTGAGTTGGAGAAGGGATGGTACTAGTGTAGTAGTTGGACGGATGCCTGGAAGGAAGTGATAGTGAATGGCTCTAATGCAACTGATTCTGACTATAAAAAACTTACTCAAAATTGTGAAGAAGATTATCAATTTTATTTAACTCTCCTCGAATTTTCACCTCCACTATTTCCATTTCCATCATTCTCTACCAATATTATCATGGTTTCCATGTCCTCTCCTCTCCTTTCCCAAATGGGTCTTCTTAGGCAATCTCTCATGTTCTCTGTTTTTCTCTTCTCACTTTCTTACCCCTACTGATGTGTCTTAGTCTCCATTTTCTAGAGAACCTAAGCCTGCCTTCTCTCCATCCCTCCATTCCTCCTTCTGTCAATTTATACTTTTATCCACCCATCGATTCCATCATTCAACAGCCAACTAACTGACCATTCAGGAAAGTTAATTTAAACTACAGTGCTAATGGCTTTAACAGTCTTAACATTAACTTTTCCCCATTGAAGGGATTTCTGGCATGATAACAGGCCAACAGGGTAAATATTTGGGGAGGAACATATGGTGAATTTTGCTGTCCTATTCTCTACTTAACCGTAGAGCTACTTAGTTTAGATCTGTTATGTCAGGATGAAAGCAAATTTGAAGATGATTCAGCTTAGTCCAAAGTCACCTCTGCCTAATTGCTGTCATTATAGAATGAAATCACCCTGTAGCGGAGACCACAAAGGCTCTATTGCTGGGAAGGCCCAGGTTTGTAGCAGGTGTAGAGGCCTCTGCAAGGCAGCTGCCTTGGGTCCCACTGTTGACCTCCTTGGAGGGTTTCAGTGGTGGGGCTCCTTCTGTAGTCAGGGTACTCGGATTGTGGGTTAGATCTGTCCTGTCATCACTTTCACTCTGATTAGTCTCACTTGGAAGAATTTTTGACAGCCTTTCACAAGCACAGGTCAGCGTGGGAAAACCAGTTCCTCTGTATGGGACTGATTTAATCTCTGTATGTAGAGGCTGATCTTGGGGTAAAAATGCACTCCTTCTCACATCAAACACATGGGACGTGACGGCCCACAGCTGCTCTTGAGGCATCTTGGGTTTTCTTACTGGGGACAGCTCGCTAAGAGGTGTCTGCCTGGCTTGGGCCCCAGTGCATCACTCAACGCTGGGCTTGATGCCACTCAGCTCCGGGTGTAGTCAAACAATCTATAGCTTAGTGGGACATTCTGCTTGCTTTGGGTGACTCACAGTTCCCTAGCAGCTGCTTGAAGTTTTGTTTATAGCAGCGTCTCCCGCTCACTCCACACCCCCAAGTCCCTATAAGCTACTCCACAGGTGGCCTGACTTTTGGTGCAAAAAAAAGTTTATTAACTGTTCCTTTCTTCCTCCTATGTGTGTGTGTGTGTTTAAACTTATCTAAACAAAATTAAGCTGTGGGGAGTCCATTAATAAAAGGTTTCTATTACAAAATTATTGGCACTCTGCAAGGCACTTTTGAGGAGAGCAGGAAGATCGATTATATCTGAAATAAAAGAGCAGGGCAGACAATACTCAGGGGAAAAGGCTCTTAAGTATGAGAAGGAATATAGATTTCCACCTGGGCAGTCAGTGTTTGAATATGATGAAAAAGCATATTAGAATCCACGGTCTGGCAATTATTTGAAAAGTCTTGGGGAGATTCTAAGTGTACTTTTAAAAAAAGAAAAACAACCCCTCGCCAAAAACTCAGCTAAAGCTTCTCAGAAATAAAGAACAGTTATTTCAACAGAAGACTAGAAACCCCAAATGCAGAGCCTATGATGAAATTGTGGAGGTTTCTAAGGCCACAGAAATGGTGAGCCCACTGTGTTTGCTGGGGGGCATGGGGGTGAGGGAGCAGTCAAGCTAATGAGAAACCATTCCTCTTCTTTAAGCCCAGTGCCTTCACTTGTTTCTTGGAAGCTTTGTGAAAACAGATGGGGAGATTGTTACCCGGAAAGGATCAGTTCAATGGGGGTGCAGTTTACTTTTCATCTCTGTCATGTGAACCAATTAACCTGCAGCAGGCTGGTGAAGGGCAGCTGGCAGTTAATAGGGCCGTTGTTGGAGCGGTGCCTGCCCTGGGAAACTGCTGAGATAGGGATATTTCGATGGCTCTGGGGATGAGAGGAAACCATGTGAGCTACAGCTGTGGTGGGATGTTCACTCTCAGGACCAAGGAATGGCTGTGCATTGCCAGGGAAGGTGGGCAAGAAAAAGAGGGAAATGAAAGGGAACCCCTGGGTTAAGAAAGGGAAGGTAGGTAAAGAAGGAGAGAGGAAAAGGGGCAGTAAAGGAGGGATGGAGGGACTACAGCCCTTCATCTGTATGGCGGCAGGGATAGGTTCCAGGACGCCCTCAGACCCCAAAATCCTTGGATGCCCAAGTACCTTATATAAAATGCAGAGTATTTGCATATTCCCTGGTGGTTCAGACCGAAAACAATCTGTCTGAAATGCAGGAAACATGGGTTCAATGCCTGGGTCAGGAAGATCCCCTGGAGAAGGGAATGGCAATCCACTCCAGTATTCTTGCCTGGGGAATCCACTGGACAGAAGAGCTACAGTCCATGGAGTCTCAAAGAGTCAGACATGACTGAGCAACTAACACTTCTGTGTGTAACCTACACACATCCTCCCATATACTTTAAATCATCTTATAATTCCTAAAACATGATGAAAAAGCATGTAAAACTATGTAAATAGTTGCCTGCACACAGCAAATTCAGGTTTTGCTTCTCAGAACTTTTCAATTAAAAAAAAATATTTTCCATCTGTAGTTGGTTGAATCTAGGGACGGGAAACCTGTAGGTATGGAGTATTGACTTGTAGGTGCTGCCTTTAATCTTCACCAAAAAATAGCTGAAGGGATCCTGCTCTCAGGCCAGCCCTCCCCAAAGTGTATTCAGAGGAGGGGTCATGTTCTGTATGATATTAATTGGTGTTTTAGGGGGGATATTTTTTAATGGATGAGAGATAAACTATGGTCTTATCCATTTGGGAAATGTTTTTGGTTCAACAGGTTTCTTTAATGTGTTCCTTCTCAGAACTTTCAATAAACTCAAGTGTGTTACAGGGCTCCATTACTAGACCATGGTATTATAGCGCCTCCTCAAATTATTTTATGTATTAAAAGTTGATATCCTGGGACAAGCATTCTGAGAAATGGGGTTTTGGAAATAATGATCCAGGCCTGTGCTCTTGCAGCAACACTGAGCTGCTTCCACGCTGGTTCTGTCTTAAAGCTGGACAAACCCCTGACATCTTTCTTTGGTTGGAGCGCAAAATCTTCCTGCCAGGTCACATTCCAGCCTAGTTCGTGTGATACTGTTCATTCGCTCACTGATGTACTCATTCATTCAAACTCCATCCTTGTTTGCTCTTGTTTTGCTGGTTCTGACTCTGGACACTTACTTTGTCCTCAGATTGAGACCCCGTGCCTGGCTCCCATCCATGCAGAGCTGGGAACATCGTGATCCTTCAGGCATTTTGACATCTAGTGCATCTGTGTAGTCTTGGATATGTTCTTTGGCTTTGCCTTCTCTCAATTTATTGTCTCCAATTATCTTCAAGGTCAAGACCATGAACCAGGGCAGTCCCTGGCCTTGTATAGACCTCTTACTCAGTTTTCTCAGCCAGGATAACCTGAAACCCTTACCTCCTCCTCTTGAGGGTGTGGATTTGAGTACCATTCATCCTTTGAGCCTTTCCCAGCATCTCAGCTGCTCCTGGAGTCAGAAAGCTTTTCTCGTAGTGACTTAAATGTTTCTTGGAATTGATGAGTAAGTTACTTCCTCTTGTTTTTCTACAAGAGCAATGGAGGATGAAGGGGATTGGACATTGGTGTGTTTTAGTGCTGTGAGCTTGCCAACTCTGCTTTCTTCTTCCTGGAAAGGAACCACTCCCACCCACATGCAGCCCCTCAGAAGCTCTCTGAGGACCACCATGGGGGGTGGAAAGGAGCCAGCAAAACCTTCTTTGGCCCTGTCCTCATCCCATTGTGTCATTTAGATGGTGACAACCCTCAGAATCCCAATCCCATTGAGAGCTCCTTTTAGAGACGTGGCATCATTGGCATGTGACCAGTGGAGGCAAGACTTGTGTCCCAAGTGAAAGTCGCTCAGTTGTGTCAACTCTTTGTGACCCCCATGGACTATACAGTTCATGGAATTCTCCAGGCCAGAATACTAGAGTGGGCAGCCATTCCCTTCTCCAGGAGATCTTCCCAATCCGGGAATCAAACCCAGGTCTCCCACGTTGTAGGTGGATTCTTTACCAGCTGAGCCACTAGGGAAACCCGATGTCCCAAAGGTCTTACTTTTGTGTTGACCTTACTTTTGTGTCCCTTTAGACACTCACAGGGTCTAGTTCTCCACCTGTTTTATGGGAGATCAACATAGCAGGAAAATTATTCCTACCCAGAAGCTCTGGGTAAACAAAGGAACTGAAGAACTGGAGATTCCCTCATACCCCATCCATGAAGCCTGGGAAGGATTAGACAGTCATTAACCACGCTTATCAGCTTCTTAGATATATTTTCTTTTACTTTCTGCAAATGGCATTCTTTACCCCACCAACAAGTGGGCCCAATCAGGAGCATACAATGTGGGGAACACGTGCATCTTTCTGTCTCCAAATTAGTAGGAGAATAGGCAGTGGGGAAGTGAGGACATGAAGCAATTATGTTTTTAGACAGTTAATTTACCCAAAGTACAACTGCTATCTGTTTATTACAGACATTTTGGAACATACATAAAAGTAGAAAGGAGGACCACTTGTCTATGAAGATAAACGGTGAACATTTCACCCTGGTGCCAGCAACCAAAATGCTTGTCTGCTTTTTGAGCAACTGCCTGATTTTTACCCACAAATATAGTAGTTCTTATATCTAGTCGTATCTCCAACTTTGCACCAGTTTCTAGGAAAGTTTGCACTCCTCATTCATGGAATAACAAATTAGTCTTTGAACACTGTTTATGGAATACCTGCCATGTGCCAGGAACCCTGCTAGGCCTAGCAGGGTGTGAGCAAACCAGACATGGGTCTGCCGGTACACATATGCCACTCCCAGGCGGTGTGATCTGATGGATGTTGACAGGTATTAATAGGACTCACTGAGTGTGTAGCTAGCACTGTGTTAGCAGTTTGCATATGTGCATTTGTGTGCTAAGTCGCTTCAGTTGTATCTGACTCTTTGCCACTCTGTGGTCTGTAGCCTGCTGGGCTCCTCTGTCCATGGGATTCTCCAGGTAAGAATACTGGAGTGGGTTACTATGCCCCTCTCCAGGGGATCTTCCAGACCCAGGGATAGAACCTGCATCTCTTATGTCTCCTGCATTGGCAGGTGGGTTCTTCATCGCTAATGCCACCTGGGAAGCCTAGCAGTTTGCATGTGTCAGGGAAATTTAGTTTCTTTAATTTTATATGTGTATTCTTTCAGAGATTTTCTTTCTACCTACTCCAAGGGCGCTGGGCTGCACTGATGTGCTTCTGCCAGTGACGAAGTTCATGTTACCAGGGACATCTTCTTGTTTTATCTTTTGGGGAGGTCTCTGGGCACAATCTCAGAGGAGATCCTGGCTGGGGCTCCAGAGGAAGAGGCAAGAGGGCACTGTGGTTGGAGGAGGCAGAGGTGGGAACTAAATTTCTACAGAACTGAACAGGGGACAGATGGGGCTAGCTGAGAGTGGTGGGGATCTGTGTCCTTCTCCCTGGGGGAGTCAGAGAGGAAGGCTGGCAGCACATCAAGGAGGAGGAAGACTCCAGTTACTTATGCAAAAGCAACAGCAAAGGCTGTCAAACCCATATGTACAGAGAACATTGAGCCTCTCGGACACAAGAGCCTATGAAGACCTTGACAGTGGCACCTGCTTGCTGACCAGTATGGAGTGATGATTGTTGAGTCCCTGATGTTTAAGAATTCATGTGGTCTTCAGAGCCTTTGTAGAACTGATCTAAGTTACTTTGATCACACACCACTCTAATTCTCTTGCAAAGATGAGAATGAAACCAAATTTAGGTCAAATATTGCCACACAACCGTCACTGAACTAGCATTTATTATTTTTAACTTTTTGGAGAAAATGTTATTAATTTAAGCCAAAAGAAAAAAGTCTTATAACTCTGGAAGGAATATAAGCATCCCTTACTTTAGGAAAGTGATGCTTTAATTAGCCAGAAAGAAAAAGTGAGCTGCTTTAAAAGACTTCCACCAAAGGAGTTTCCACAACATCCCGATGCCTCATTAAGGAATTTTTTCTTACACCTCACTTAAAATCCACTTTCTGTGACAAATTGTTTATATTCCTTACTGTTAAGAAGTATTTACATAGCATCTGCTAGCTTGTATATGAAACACAGGAGGACCAAATCTTTATGTTTAGCATCTGGCCCAGAGTATTAAGAGTTGGCCTGCAGTACTCAGAAGAAAAATGTAAAAGAAACACCAGTGGCACCAGTAGTAAGAATAAGTGAATCTCAGAGATGTGGTGTGTTGAGCAGGTTGAACTAGCGTTTAGTAACGAGCAGTCGGCCTGCGCTTCCTACCGCCTCCTCTTGAACACTTGGGTAGTCCCAGTTCTCTGTTCTATTAGAGGGTTCGACCACTTCCTTACATGTACTAGTCACTTGATACAGATATAATAGTACACCAGAGCTAGGGGCTAGTCCCTGTATAGTTGATTTCAGGCATCCAGAATTTTCCAGATCAATAGCTCAGGAAGGGATTGTTTGTAGAACAAGTCTGTGCATCATCCCTACATGCCCAGGCTAAAGGCCTTGCTAGGTTCTTATGATAGGTTTGTGCAGAGCAGGGGAGTATCTCTCAACTATTTTTTTTCATATAAGTAGATTCTCTTTTTTAGATTCTTTGCCATTGTAGGTTATAACAATATATTGAATATAGTTCCATATGCTATACAGAAGTCCTTGTTTACCTATTTTATATATCATCATATGTATATATTAATCCTCAAATTCTGATTTATCTCCCTCTCACATCCCACCCCACTTCCCCTTTGGTAGCCATAAGTTTGTATTCTATGCCTGTGAGTCTATTTCTGGTTTGTAGATATGTTCATTTGTATCACTTTTTTTAGTTTAAACAAGTAAGTAATATATAATATTTGTCTTTCTCTGTTTGACCTATTTCACTCAATATGACAATCTCTAGGTCTATCCATGTTGGTGCAGATGGCATTAGTTCATTCTTTTTTGTGACTTAGTAATATTCCATTGTATACATATGCACCACATCTTTTTAATCCATTCAACTGTTGATAGACATTTAGTTTGCTTCCATGTCTTAACTATTGTAAACAGTGTTGCTATGGACATTGGGTGTGTGTATCTTTTTGAAATAGAGTTTTCATCTTTTCTGGATATATGCTAAGGAGTGGGTTAGCGGGGCCATGTGGTAGCTATATTTTTAGTTTTTTAAGGAAAATCCATGCTGCTCTCCATAGTGGCTGTACCAATTTACATTCACACCATCAGTGTAGGAGGGTTCCCTTTTCTCTAGCATTTATCGTTTGTAGATTTTTTTTAAAATTATGGCCATTCTGACTGATGTGAGTGATACCTCATTATAGGTTTGATTTACATTTCTCTAATAATTAGTGATGTTGAGCATCTTTTCATATTGTTGGCCATCTGTATCTTTCTTTGGAGAAATTCTATTTAGGTCCTCTGCCCATTTTTTGATTGGGCTATTTGTTTTTTAATATTAAGCTAGATGAGCTATTTGTATATTTTGGAAATTAATCCCATGTCTGTAGCATCATTTCTCTCATCTACTTCAGTCAGTTCTCATAGTTGACCAATGAGAACCTCTTTCTAGCATCTTTATATACTCCAGCGTACTATTAGTGTTATCAGTGTATTAATTTCCTGCGAGAGCTGTAAGAAATGACTACAAACATGGTTTCATAAAACAATAGGAATTTATTCTTTTATGCTTCTGGAGGCCCAAAACCTGAAATCAAGGTGAGCCAGGATGGCACTCTCTCTGGAGACTTTAGAGGTCTATCTGTCTCTTGACTGTTTTCACTTCTCATGGATGCTGGCATTCCTTGGCTTGTGGTCACATCAGTCCAGTTTCTGCCTCTGTCCTGACCCTGACAGGGTGTCAGTGTCCTCACTTCTGTCTGTATAATCTCCCTCTGTAAGGACAGTTGGCACTGGATTTAGGGTCCATCTGGATAATCTAGGACAATCTCCTTAAGATCTCTAATTTATAATCTAGGATAATCTCCTTATCTTCTTATGTTAAGATCTCTAACTTAATTATATCAACAAAGATGATTTTTCCAAATAAAGTCACTTTCACAGGTTCTGGTGCTTCAGACATGAGCATATTTTGAGGGTCACAATCTAACTCATTGTATCAATGATTCTGTTATTTAGGATGCTATACAGCAAGTTTTCTGGTGATCACAATGTAGATAACAAGTCAATGAGCAGTAGTTACCTCTGGAGGGTGGTCTTTCTTTTGAATACTAGCTGACCACCTGTAGAGTGGGCCCTCTGGAAAGAGCAAGTGACAGCCCCTGTAGCTAAACTTAGAGAAACTATCACCTCACAAAGCAGGAGAGAACCCTGATAATGCTTGTGATTGAATTTGCTACTAACTTTTAGGATGGGGATTTAAGGTTAGGTTTACTTTTATCTTAATGAAATATTTCTTGCATCCAAGGTTGTGCTGGACAATTCCTACCTTATACACATGATCATAGTTAATTTTCATAGCATTGTCAAGGTAAAAGCGATTATACACATTTTGTAGGTAAGGAAACTGAAGCTAAGAGATACTAAAATGATCACGCTGATAGGGTAGGGCTAAGAGTTGGCCATGTTTCCATCTGACTCTAAAGTCAGAATGCCTTGCTCTAGAGCTAGAGTGCTTTCTCCAAGGCAGTCCAACCCACTTGGAAATACCTGCCTCTGACCAGTTTCTGGTGGTACTTGCAGTTCTACCTGCTTTGGATAAATACACTATGGAAGAAGTAACATTAATGAAGAGGAAGACAAAGAAAAGAGTATAAAGATAAGAAAGGGGGCAGGAGAGAGGTGGGGGTTCAGAAGAAATCCTCTAACTGTTGCAGTTTATAAAGAAGAAAGTTGAGGGCATGGACAAATATTTTAGTCAGTTTGGGCTGCTGTATAACAAAGTACCGTAGACTGTGCATCTGGCTTACACATAATAGAAATTTATTTCTCATGGTTATGGAGGCTGGAAGTCTTAGATTAGGATGCTCGCACGACTGGGTTCTGGTGAGAGCCCTGTTCTGTGTTGTAGATGGCTTGTTGTACCCTCACATGGCAGACAGCAGAGGGAGGAAGAAAACTCTCCTGTGACTCTTACAAAGGCATTAATCCTATTCCCGAGGATTCACCCCACAACCTCATCTTATTTCAATGACCTCCCAAAGTCTCCATCTCCTAATACCACCACACTGGGAGGTAGGGTTGCAACATATAGATTTGGGGGGAATATAAACATTCAGTACATAACAAGTGGCTGAGAGTTTTTTCCAGGGCCGCCACCAACCAGCAGAATGGCAAACCCTCTAGGCTGCCAAGGCATCAGAAGAGTCAGGACAGGAAGCACTGGGGTCCAGGTACTGCTGTGTCCTGGCGGCCCCCAACCCTGGGGTGATTTTACTCAACTGGTCCCATACTTTTTCCCTGGCTCTCTACTACCTTGTGGTCCTATTTGAATTGTTGCAGACATTTGATGCCTATGCTGGTGGCCTATCAACTATGTGGTAGATTGCACTATTCTTCATCCATTTTCATCCCTCCCTAGAAGCAGAATATCTCCTCATTTCACTGATACTGGGCTTGGTCACATGACTTACTTTGGTCAACAGACTGTTATCAGATGTGATGTAAACCAAAGCTTGAAATGTACCTTGAAATCAAGTTTATGTTTGTACATGTCTGCCATTGGCATGAAAACATAATCTACCTACTCCATTGCTCCAAGGTTGATTAGAGAGACATGGAGATTATACCTTTTAGCAGTTTGAAACCTAGCTGAGTGGAGCCTAGCTTAGGTCAGCCAACCCCTAGTTAAACCAATAGATGACTAAGTAATAATCACTGATCATTGTTTTAAGCTACTTTATTTTGGGATGACTTGTCATACACCACTATTATGGCAAGGTCTGACTGATACATTCTGTCTTACAATTGTCATACCCACCCCTTCCCACCAGTGTCTCCACCATCACTGCCACATTTCTGTTTTGGGGTGCCAGCAACATTGGCAGTAGCTGTAGCTCCAGGTACTAAGGCAGCTTCTCACCACAGAGCTGGATTCCTGAGGGGCACCATGCAGAGCCAGACCTTCCATAGCACATACAGACCTCGGAAAGGAAGGAGTTGGGTCCTCTTCCTACCCTTTACAATGCTGTTACTGCTCTCTCTGGCAGTCTCTCTTGCGGGTGAGTTGGTTCCCAGCCTCTGCCTGAAGCCACATTTCCAAAGGTGCACCTGTACGTCTAGGAAGCCTCCTCATTCCATCTATAGGTTCAGCATCTGCCCAGCTGGTTACAGACACAGATGTTTGCAGCTTAAATTGAATCGGCTAATTTATGTTGATCTTCATTCTTTCTACCTTTGTGGTTATCCACATCCAAGCCTTTGGTTCTAGCATTCTTGAGGCGAATGGCATCATGGCAGAAAAGCTTATGGAGACACAGAAGATGATGATCAGTCTGAAGTGAAGTGAAGTCGCTCAGTCGTGTCCGACTCTTTGCAACCCTGTGGACTGTAGCCCACCAGGCTCCTCTGTCCATGGGATTCTCCAGGCAAGAATACTGGAGTGGGTTGCCATTTCCTTCTCCAGGGGATCTTCCCGACCCAGGGATCGAACCCAGTTCTCCCGCATTGCAGGCAGGTGCTTTGACCTCTGATTAATCTAAATGCCTACAATTTCAATAATGAGTAGCCAGCCAGGCTGGATACCAAAGGTTTTCTCTAGATGATGGGATTATAGATGTTTTGTAAAAACCTATTCATTCTCTTTTGCGTTTTCTATATCTTCCAAATGTGGTATTGTTTGAATCTGAAAAACAATAACCTCTAATTAAAACAACAACAACAACAATGAAACAACCTCCACCACTTTGAGTGAAAACCCTGTGGAGGTAGGGTGAAATGGGAGGGGGCAGAGTGGCTGTAACAGCAGCTGGGACAGTAGCTGGGTGTCAGCACCCAGTGCTTTTGGCATCAGAGGCCCCAGACTGTGGCGTCCAGCCCAGCCTGTCACTTGGTGCTGGCTCCCACTGAGGGTCATGCTTCTAACCTTAGCTGGTAGCTGGCAAAGAACACTGGATAAGGAGATGTGGGGAGACCCTAGGACCTGGAAAGGGAGTATGGCTGGCTCAGTCTCAATCTATCTGCACTATAGGGGTTCCTTGTTTTGTGCAATAAATAGGCTTTCGAAAAATTGTGAGAATCACAATTTTAAATGCAAAAACCATTTAATATGTGCTAGGGGAGTTTCCTGAATAAAAGGCTCTATTGTGAAGCCCTGATTAAAGTGAATAATCCCTACCCATTTTATCTTTGGCATAAATCTGTATTTTCACTTAGGGTGTTTTGGGTTTCCATGAGAAAATAGATGACAGGTATTCTGGAAAAGCATATCCTAGAACTTACGCTGAGGGTTAATGGGCAGTGGCATCTCTAATTGGAAGGACAGTCTGGCCCTGCTTTAGTCCTAGTACTGATGCCAGTATATCACATTCTTCACAAGTCCTGCTCTTCTTGCCTGGAATTCTCTCCTTCCAAAACTGTATATAACTCCCTCCTTCACATCTTTTGAGCTTGTACTCAAATGCCACTCACCTTCCTAGAGGAAACTTCTTCATCATCCCACTTAGAATTGTGACTGTTCATCACTGCCTCTCCCCTTTGTCTTCTTGATGTTTCTCCATGGTACTTAACCACCACCTGTCATACTGTATATTGTCCTGATCTTGTTTACTGCCTATGTCTTTCACTGGATGTCAGTCCTGGAAGACCAGAACTGTAGGTTGTTGTGTTCACTGTTGTGTCCCTGGTCCCTGGAATAGTACCTGGCACAGTCTATGCCTCAGTAAATGCCTGTTAAAATGAATTGAATGAATGAATGACCGTGGGCATGTTACCTAAATTTTCTGCAAGTCAAAACATGAATGAGTAAAGCAGCAGCTGCCCGCTGGCTTGAGAGTTGGGGAGACAGTTGTGGTTGGGGAGGGGGCTGCGTTAAACTTCTGGGAGTGGCTCCCCTGTGTCTGAGGGTGCAGCCACTCTACAGCTCCAGCCAACTCTTGTCACAGGTGTGCTGGCTCAATATTGCCAGATTTTAAAGCTTTTCTTTTAAGAAAGGCCAGAAAATGACTTAAAAAAAGTGAATTCACTTGAGTTTTAAGTGTTGGTAACCAAGTCTCATTTTTACAAAACCCTTGTAATTGTGTAATTCAGACATCTGAGAGTCAGGTCCGAGAGGCAAGCACCGGGATGGGATTTCTGGACTAAACATTCTCCCTCTAGAATTCTATTTTATTCTATCCTGTTCTGTTCTGAAAGTATAGAGACTAATCAAATTCAAACCAAATTTGATTTAAACAGGAAAGATTAGGGCATCATATTTTGCCTTCCCAGCCTGACAGGGAAAAGTTTACTCCCTGGAAAACCACTAGCTGTCTCTTGAATGACATAGAAAAAAATCAACACACAATGTGGCAAGATTGGTTCAAGTAGCAAGGCAATGAGACTCCTCTCACATTATTTTTCAGATTTATAGGATTTCCTCTGTACATGATAGTAACTCCACTGGGCCTCAGCTACAGGTTACTCGGAGGGAAAAAATTCACCCTTTTCCAGTCAATGATTCCAAAATTGCATTTTATGCAGTTCATTTTATTCTCATGTAATGATGTCTGCTCCTTGGCTGCTATTANTTTCCTCTGTACATGATAGTAACTCCACTGGGCCTCAGCTACAGGTTACTCGGAGGGAAAAAATTCACCCTTTTCCAGTCAATGATTCCAAAATTGCATTTTATGCAGTTCATTTTATTCTCATGTAATGATGTCTGCTCCTTGGCTGCTATTAACAATCCTTAATGCATGTATCTGATAACTTGTGAAATGTCCCAGTGAGTCCACTGGGATCTGTAAAGGAGTGTGATGAAGGGGTGCCTGAAACAAACAGGAAAATGTCCAATAAATGGAATTGCTCTGATGACCTCCTATACCACGACCATGGTGATGAATGACTCTCTTTTTCCAATTATATGGGTTGTAATTGGACTCCTTCCTGCCACAGAACAAGTTATTTTATGACTGTGATACGCTGTAAGATATGGAAATATGGGCCTTGGGACTAATAGGGAGCTGAAGTTGCTGGACAGGGTCAGACAATACGAGGTGTGAGAGAGGAGACAGGAAATGCTGGTATGTGCTAATGCAGAGGGAAAATGGGTGGTGAGCGGGCAGAAGAGGTGAGAAAAGATTAGAGATAAGAAAAAGCAGTCATCATGGTAGGCAAGATTGGTCATGAAGGAGCATAAGGAGACTGGTTTTAAACCCANGGTGTTCATTGGAAGGACTGTTGTTGAAGCTGAAACTCCAATACTTTGGCCACCTGATGTGAAGAGCTGGCTCATTAGAAAAGACCTTGACGCTGGGAAAGATTGACGGCAGAAGGAGAAGGGGACGGCAGGGGATGAGATGGTTGGATGGCATCACTGGCTCAATGGACATGGGTTTGGGTGGACTCTGGGAGTTGGTGATGGACAGAGAGGCCTGGCATGCTGTTGTGGGGTTGCAAGGAGTCAGACACGACTGAACGATTCAACTGAGCTGAACTGAAGGGTGCATATAGGGCTTCCCTGATGGCTCAGATGGTAAAGAGCCTGCCGGCATCGCGGGTGACCCAGGTTCAATCCTGGGTCGGGAAGATTCCCTGGAGGAGGTCATGGCAATCCACTCCCCTGTTCTTGCCTGGAGAATTACAAGGACAGAGGAGCCAGGCGGGCTACAGCCCGTGGGGTTGCAAAAAGTTGGACATGACTGAATGACTAACACTTACTTATTTAAGCGTGTATTCTTAAATGCTTATAGAGTTGAGACAGGTAATATAAATGAGTGAAAGCATCCAGGTATAAATACTGCTGTGACTAAGAAACAGGGCACCTACTGAGTATAGCCTATTAGCTCTGCTGTGTGTTAGCAGATCTTCAGTGTTTCAAGGGAAACTTCATTCTGGTCTTAAGGTGAAACCTCCTGAGTAATAAATGTGGGAACCTAACTCCTCCCCCACTTTTTAGAATGTATTATTTGGGTTACCAGTGTATATGCAGGTCAGATAAAAGTTGGGTTATTTCTAGCTTGTGGACCACCATTTCACAGCCTCTAAATTAAGAATTTAGAAGGATTGTACAAGGATTGTTTATCAGGGCCCAAGTAAATAATTCTGGGATCAGATGACCACAGAGAATGTAATTTTAACTTGGAACCCAAACTGTGCCTTGAACTCAACAGAAAAGTCAGAAAACTGATGCTCCAAGGTCTGAGATTCAGAGAGGGTGCATCCTCTGTGGACTAGGGGCACAACTGAAAAAGCTGGATATACACCAAATAAATGATTTTCCATCCTCAACCAATTGCATCAGCATCTCCAGGGGCTGAAGCTTCTCTGTGAGATTTAATAACAGCTAGTTTGAAAACTGCTGTAGCAAAGTTTTGCAAAGGTAATCTGTGATTAACTAGAATAATAATTCTAATTTATCTAGAAACACAAATTTTGGGAAAAAACAAGCAAATTTTCTTTCTAAGATTGTTTAATTTTGTTTTGTAGTCTTAGCTTTCAAACTGGAAAATAGCTAATATACCTGCCCTCCTCCTTTCCTTCCTTTTTAGTCAACATATTTATATTCATGAACATGTTAACATATATGTAGCTCTGTGATCAGTGGATACAACTAAAAATTTTTTTATTGCCATTACAGAATTGTATTTACATTTCTGACAATTTTAAACTATGGGGACTGCAAGTATCTTGGGTGATAGATTAAACTTGGCCAGAAATTAGTGAAAGTTTCTTTCATCAGGAGGTAGAGCCTATTTCCAGACATCCTGAAGCTGGGCTGGCCTTGTGACATGTTCTAGCCAACAGAATGTAGGAAAGTTATGTGTGACTTCCATGCTCAGACCTCAGGAGCTTTGAGTCTTACCCTCTTGGAATTCAGCTGCCATGTGCAGAAGCTGAGCTGCCTGCTTGAGAGGCCATGAAGGAGAACCGAGTCATTCTCACTGACAGGTCAAATCTCAGACATGTAAGCAAGACCATCCTGGATCAGCCAGCCTTCAGCTGACCTGTCAAATGAAGGTTAACAATGGATTGAAAATGCAGAGTGAATGAGTCCAGCTGACATCTTAGGAAGTAGATATCCATAAGCTGTCCCAGCTGAGCCCAGCTCAAATTACTGACCTAGAAAATTGTAATTCATTGTCATTCTAAGCTATTAAGTTTTGTGATGGTTTGTTACACAGCAATAGGTAACAGATACACTATGGTTGTCTTTTAGACATTTTTTTTTTAAAAAAATCACAAGAAAGCTTTCAGAGAATTGGAGAAATGCTCATTCATTATTTTCTAGGAGGCCCCAAAATTGGTGAAGTATTTAAAAATTATTCTTAAGACTGGGAAGTTATGTGTACTTTGAAAAATGGAAAATCATTTGAAGGAGGGGAGGAAGGCTGTGAGGCCTGAAGGGAATATAAAACTTTCTGGGTATAATGCTTTCAGCTGTAAATGGCAAAACATGCAAATAAAAGTTTTTAGAAAAAAATATAGACACTTGATCCAATCAGTCCATTCTGAAGCAGATCAGCCCTGGGATTTCTTTGGAAGGAATGATGCTAAAGCTGAAACTCCAGCATTTTGGTCACCTCATGAGAAGAGTTGACTCATTGGAAAAGACTCTGAGGCTGGGAAGGATTGGGGGCAGGAGGAGAAGGGGACGACAGAGGGTGAGATGGCTGGATGGGATCACTGAGACGATGGATGTGAGTCTGAGTGAACTCCGGGAGTTGGTGATGGACAGGGAGGCCTGGTGTGCTGCGATTCATGGGGTCGCAAAGAGACGGACACGACTGAGCGACTGAACTGAACTGAACTGAACATCTCACTTAAAAAGGCAGGAAGAAAGTGAATACAGGGTTCATGCAGTAGTTCAAGTTCCCAGGCTCTACCTTTCTTTCTACCCTCCCATCCACAGTCAGTCAACAGTGTTTCTCCTCATGGCTTAAAGATGGCTGCCGCAGCTCCAAATTGTCCTACATGCTGCCCTCAGAAGGAAGGGAAGCTTGTGGGGGAAAAAAGCTCTACTTCTGTGTGACTCTTCTTGTGAGGGAAAAAATGCTTTCCCCAGGAATTCTCAGCATAATTTTTCTTATACTTCTGGGCCAAAATGGGATCACTTGCTCACTCTGCTGTGAGAGAGGCTGACCAAGCCGCAGTCTCTGCTGTGGGGGGCAGACTGCCTACAGGGAAGAAGGGTAATGGTGGCAGCTGGAAGGCAACAAAGAGAGGTGGAACCAGCCTTTCCCCTTCCACAGAGGACAATGGCAGAGAGGACTGAGTGCCCTGGGATCCTGAAACTGGGCTATGAAGCCAGGACACCATTTGGGCTATATAACAAATGTGATATAGAGAGCACATAAGAACATCCCCAAATTATCCAGATCTTAGATCTGTGAGAAGTGACCTAAAAAAAGAGAAATATTTCAGAGTTTCCACTGAGATGTCCAGATGTGGATATTTCATAGCCTTTTGCTTTCGTTGTTGTTGTTCTCCACTGTGCCAAGAAGAAGCAAGTTTTACTTGAGTTATTACTATTACAGCAAATTCATTTGTCACTTGTGTACATGTGGAAATGCAGGTTACATATATCAAGTATAAAGCACTTTTTCTGACATACAGTAGATATCCTTTAATGATTTTTATTTTAAAATTTTATTTTATACTGAAGTATCTATACATTAACATACATTTTGTTGTTGAGTCACTCAGTTGTGTCTGAATCTTTGCAGACCCCATGGGCTGCAGCATGCCAGGCTTCCCTGTCCTTCACCATCTCTCCAGAGCTTGCTCAAACTCATGTCCCTTGAGTTGGTGATGCCATCCAGCCATCTCATCCTCTGTTATCCCCTTCTCCTCCTGCCTTCAATCTTTCCTAATATCAGGGTCTTTTCCAACGAGTCAGCTCTGCATCAGGTGGCCAAAGTATTGGAGCTTCAGCTTCAGCATCAGTCTTTCCGATAAACATTCAGGGTTGAATTCCTTTAGGATTGACTGGTTTGATCTCTTTGCAATCCAAGGGACTCTCAAAAGTCTTCTCCAATACCATAGTTTGAAAGCATCAATTCTTTGGTGCTCAGCCTTCTTAACATAAAGTATCTGCATTAACAATGTTCTGGTAGTTTCAGGTTTACAATAAAGTGATTCAGTTATACATGTATCTATTCTTTTTCAAATTCTTATATACACTGCTGTATTTAAAATGGAAAGCAAACAGAGACCTACTGTATAGCCCTGAAAACACTGCTCAATGTTATGTAACAACCTAAATCGGAAAAGAATTTGCATAATAATTTTTTTTGTATAATGTTATTTAAATGGAGACTTTCAGCCTCTAATTTCCTTCCTCCATTTCTGATCTCTGAGTATGAGGTTCTTGAGGGCAGGAATATACATGTAGTTATATCTTTGTTTCCTTAATGCCTGTCATGCTTCCTCATATATAAAAGGTATTTTTATGAAGTGCTTATTCTGAAATTACTCAACGGTGACACTGAGCCGTTAGCTGTTGTGGTAAATGGCATTAAGAGTTTGAATATCTGGCTGACCACATTAGTGGACTATGGAGTGGAGTCACAGCCTGAAGTAACAACTTCCTTTTGCTCCTTTGCGTCTTTGTGACAGAGGCAGAGAGAGAAGGGGGAGTCTCTGTTGATATATGAGATTCGTTGGGAGGTTGTGTCAAAACCAAGATGGTGTCTTCAGTAACCTGTGGACCTTGAATTATGTTAGGAAAGTAATTCTTCACATCTTTTGAAACAACCTCTTCTTTCAGGATGCCTGGTGATAGAGCTGAGAATGGATTTGGAACCTGAGGGAGACGTAATTCCTCATTTCTGTCAGACCTGCTTTAGGCCACCAAGGTGGTAATGCTCCTTCTAGACAGACTAGAGGCCTGACCTCTTCAAACCAATACCTTTAACTTGCATCTGACTAATTTTCTTGTTATTTTTAAAAAGAGTTGGCAAAGCTTTACAAATCACCTGTTAACTCTGACCAGTTACATTTTATACCAATGCCAATTCTTTTACTTTTTTCTTCCCTCTCACTTTTTTTTTTTTAAACCAAAAACATCTGCTTGTCAGATTAAATTATTTGGAAGTCATCTAAACACAAAACTCTGAGACACTGAAAAGTTGGAGAAATCATTGTATTATAAATCAAGACGATGATGAACAGAAATAAGACCAATAGCAATTTTTAATCTCTTATTTTTAAATCCCTTCAATTTATAGACTTTTATCTGTGGACTCTTTCTCTACAGCTTTTTGCATGACAATACCTGACATCATCCAAATGGCCTTCTCAGAGTGCAGTTAAGGATCAGAAAATTCAGTCCTGGGGGATATTAACAGCTAACCGAGATCTGCCTGGGAACAGTCAACATAATCAACTTAGACATTCTGAGGCCAACCCCATGGTAGGCTTTAAAAAAATTCTCTTTTTAAACTTTAAGGGATATGGACCAATAAGAAAATAGATAAAAATAATTTATAATTGTAGCTCTCAGAGATAACCATCCTTTCTACTTTGGTGAATATCCTTCCAATCTTTTGGGGAGGGGGAAATAGGTAATATATATTTACAAAATTGGAATCATATCAGACATACTTTTCCATAAGGTTTTTTACATTTAACAATGTCATGAACATATTCCATGAACATTTTTCTAATGAACATTTAACTATTCTTTAACCATATTTTTATAATGATTATGCCATAATATATTGAATTAATCTTTTATTTTGAGACATTTCCATCGTTTCCATTTTTTTCTATTATAAGCAATTCTATGATAAATAGCCTTAGAGCTAAATATTTGATTGTTAAACATTGGTGATAATGTTTTTAGACTAAATTCCCAGAAGTGGGGTTAGTGGTTCTCCAACAAACCTACTGGCTTAGAAGTGCAGTGAAGCAGTGTTCATGTAACGTGGCCAAGGGCTTATCATTGAGGGGCATTTGTATGAGGGCTACATTGGGGATATTAGACATGAAAAGACTGCCTGGAATCCTCCAAAAAGGTCAGTTTGAAATAGTCAAAACTCAGTGAACAGGGGTTATGAATGTTTTTAAAGTAAATTTTGCTAAACTAGTTTCTATTTAGTCACAATACTTGCTTGGTCTCAGCTTTGTGCTGTGGTAAACAGCAGAACAAAATCATACGGTGGAGTAGAATATAGATTTCCCTCCCCCTACTCCCTGTAGTCTCATGTGTATGGTTGGAAAGAAGAAGAAGAAAGAGGAAGCAGAGGAAGCCATCTGTTCTAGAACAAGAGTGGGAAGATTTAATGCTCAGAAGGATGGCTTGGTGAAATTTTTGGCCAGTCAAGCCTCTGTTTTATGATTTTAGGCTTATAATCTAGGATCCATGAATCCAAAAAGTCAATAATTTAATCAAATAAAATAGACACTCAGTCAAAGTGCTGGTGAATTCTACTCCTGATTGTTATTTTGCCAAAAAAAAATTTTTTTTTTTTGGCACTTTCCGGACTGGAACCACTGTTTGCATTTCTTTGCCTCTTTTTTACTCCACCATGTGTTGTAATGTAATACATAATTTAGTAAGAGATTTGCTAGTTAGTTTCTTGGGACATTTAATAGAAATGGATAAATTTAACAATTAGTCTAGGTCTCTGGGAGCTTTTAAACCTTTTTAAACCTATAGAGTGTGGGAGTTAATAGTAACTTTTAAATTTCTCTTCANGTGTTGTAATGTAATACATAATTTAGTAAGAGATTTGCTAGTTAGTTTCTTGGGACATTTAATAGAAATGGATAAATTTAACAATTAGTCTAGGTCTCTGGGAGCTTTTAAACCTTTTTAAACCTATAGAGTGTGGGAGTTAATAGTAACTTTTAAATTTCTCTTCATACCATTCAAAACATATAAATATGTATTAAAAAAAATCCCTTTCTTTTCCTTCTCTAAGTTTTCTGAGCTCCCAGGAGGATGTAAGGGGTACAATATCACATGAAGCCACACGTGCTTGGCTGTGCATCTGCTTTGCCTTCTTATGGCTCTGGAGACCTTGGGTCAATCGTTTACTTCCACTGTGCCTATAAAATGAACACTTCATTAACTTTTTATTGTAATAAATGAAACTGACTCTGATTAATGTAATCCAGAAAAAGACCTATAGGTAGCCTGTTGGGTAGCTCATGAAATGGGAAAAAGAGCAAAACCAAGTTTTAGGAAAAGCTGGCTCACACATTCAGCTCTGGGAAAACAGGCAGCACCTGCCCTTGGCCCTAACCTGTCTCCACTCAAGGCTGGCTCCCAGAAGGAGGAATCTGATTGGCTGGGACTGAGTCACATATCCTCTGATTCCTCCCTCTCCCTATGGGGGAGGTACTGGCAATTTGATTGGCAGCCTCACTTGAGTCACATGAAATGGGGGAAGCACACTCTTAGCAGAGGGAGGGATGCTGGGAGGACATGTATGAACCCAGAATAGCATGCCACAGCTCTTAGGAAGATTCCAGACACTGTCCTTATGGTCCTGGAATTTGGTATGTGCTCAATAAACAATAGTCACTGTGATTATTCTTGCTGTCAGAAGATTACTCATTGTTTTAGTAGGAAAAAAAAAAATTGAGTTTTGAGTTTGTTTTTTTCTTTTTTGAGTCCAGTGAATTCTCTTTACACTCAGTTCAGTTCAGTCACTCAGCTGGGTCTGACTCTTTGTGACCCNGAACTTGCTGATTCGCACAAAACTTTCTAGAGTCAAGTGTGTGAGACTTGTTTCCCCCATCCCTTTGCTATTTGGAGTGAAACCTATTTTCCCTCCCAGACTCACTAATACACTTAAGCCCTGGACCAGCTAATGAGATCAGAAAATGATTAGTCCACAAGTGAGATTGATCAGTGATGGTTTCAGGCTAAGGAAAGCAAATGCCCCCAGTGACAGTCCACAGACTTTTCTGATATTTGTGCTCCTCTTTATCATCTCTGACGTTTTTTACGGTCTGTTGTCTCTACAAGGTCGTCTGCAGAGCCTCCTGGTAGCCCTGCCCACATTTAAGTGCATGCACATTTAAGAAAGCCCATGGTAACTGTTTTCAGATACTGAGCTCAGGGTAAGGCACAACTTTGAGGGTTTGCTATAGCTGAGATGCTTTTGTGTAAGAACCAAATACCCCTTTGTAGGAGGCCGCATGGTATAGTAGAAACAGTCAGACACACAAACTTGGATGTGATTCCTTGGTTCTTGCTCTCCCATGCTCTGTGACTTCAGTAAACCATGTACCTTCTCTCAGCAGCCTCACTTCGCATATCTGTAACATGGGGAGGCCTCCTTTGTAGGCAGAATGCCTAGCAGTATCCAGATGAATAAAGAAAAGAGGCTGACTGAAAAATTAGTAATCATTACTGATTTCATTTGTTTTTGTTTCTAACGCCATCCCAGCCTGGTGTTAAAATAAGGATACTTTGTTTCAGTAACTCATATTTCTAGAACCCCTGATGTGATGGGTCCCTGTCTAGTGGGGCAGTCAGCCTCCACTCCGGGCAGGGCTGCAGAAAGCTTTTGGGGGCCCTCCTTTCCACGAAAAATGTATTAAAAATGATATTTTATGACTCTGTAAAAGATTAATCTAGGCTGGGTTAAAAAAATACTTCAACTCAAAGGTTTTTTTTTTAATTGAGGTAACTTCACACGACATAAAATTAACCATTTTGAAGAGTATATTTTATTGTATTTAGTATATCTACAATGTTGTGTAGTCATCTCTAATTCTGAAACGTTTTCATTACTCCCAAAGATCTTGTACTCATGAAACAGTCCCCATTCCTTCTTTCATTTTGCATAGTCTTCAAGATTTATCCATATTGTAGCATGTATCAGTACCTTGTCCCTTTCTATGGCTGAATAATATCTCATCATATGGATATACCACATTTCACTTATTCATTCATTAGTTAATTTGTTGGTTGTTTCTACATTTTTTGGCTATTATGAATAATGCTGCTATGAACATTTGTGTACAAGTTTTTGTCTGGAAATATGTTTTTATTTTTCTTGGGTTAATACCTGGGAATGAAATTGCTGAAGACTCTCATTTCAACTTTTGAGGAACTGTCACTATAGTCCAAAGCAGCTGCATCATCTGACATTCCTACCAGCATTATATGGAGGTTCTAATTTCTCCATATCCTCCCCAACACATTATTGTCTTTTTATTATAGCCATGTCAGTGGGTGAAAAGTGGCATCCAGCTCATTTTAAGGATAAGTTGAGGACCAGATATGATTGTACAGTCTCCTGTGATGCAGAGTTAGACTCTGGACAGCAAATCTGTTTAATGTCCCATTTGATGCTTATTCTCATCAGGCCAGATGTCCTTTATCTCTGACATTAAAGAGAAAAGTAGAGTCAGACTGGTGGAGTGATGCTAGAATAGAGTCAGGCGGCCCTCACTAGCTATGAAAACTCCAGCAGCTTACCAAGAGTAGAGTGGCAGCTGTGGGCTTCAGGCGGGCAGGAAGGTCTTCCCACCCAGCCAGCCTCTAGCTGGGACTGGCCAGGCCCTTGCAGGACTAGCTTTACTTTCTGAACTTTCCTTTGATGGGAGAGAGCTTCAGCAGTGACATACATCTCTTTACCTACATATCTATTGAGAACCTATTAGATGCTAGTCATAGTTTACACGTTGGAGGTACAAAGATAAATAAGATGCCGCTTAAACCTAATATATATTCACCTATTATCCTCATATTTCTCTGTTGAATATTAATAATAAAGGTGGATACAGGACACAAGGGGAGTACAGATAAGGGCACCAACTTGTCTGGAAAAGGGGATCAAGAACTGAGTATTAAAGGCTCAGAGTGACTGTGGGAAGCACACCAAGTCTGCTCTGCACACAGAGGTAGATGAAGTGTGCAAGCAACTTCTCTGGATGGGTGAGAACAGCTTGAAAGTCACATAGAACACTCAGCCCAGGACTGAAGCCTTTTGGAGCGTTTTGACAGAGCTATGCACAGGTGAGAAACCATTCTAGGGCAGGCCAATCCACTTCGTGGGCAATGCGGCCCATATGATCCAAGCCGAGGATTTTTGCACACGTGGTCAGAGGCAGAGTGAGAAAGGCAACCATCGACTAGCTGAGAAATAAGGTTCACAACCACAAATCAAGTTCTGACCTGGAGTGTGTACAGTCTACAAAGTGCTGGGGCAGCAGGCTGCTCACTGTGTGGGTCACACCTCCCCCACACACAGCCTGAATATTGTTTTCACTAGGTCCTCAAACAGTCATACAAATAGAGAAAAAAACATACATCTATTCATCTTTTCCATCTTGGTTTGTGTAAAGTACTTATTTTTTATATTAGGCTTTGGCTATGTGGTTTCTGCCCAGGCAGTCCTCTGCAAAATTCTGAAACAGGTGAAGTTTCTTCCTTAGGACCATCTGAAGCCATTGCAAACCCCCTGTTAATGGTCTGGACTGGACAGTGATGCATGACAGGCAGTATGTCACAGGTGTGTTGACTGTAGAGCTGAATATGTCCTTGGTTTAAAATCTTGGTCTGGAAATTCTTTACTCTTCAAAGTTGTTTCCACTTCTTTGGGCTGATCAAAATATCTGCCATGTTAGTTTGATATTTTCTTTTGTTTGTTTCTTTATGAAAAGCTCAGAGTTCAGGGAACCAGTGGAAATGGCACACAGATATGAACGTATTTTGAAGCAAATGTCAGCCAATATTTATAATCAGTCACCACTGTGGTAAGAACCCTGGCAGGCACTAGACTTTATACCTGGTAGCATGTAGGAATAGTAATCTTACTGAGCAGTAAGAGAGTGAAAGAATAGGGACCTGTTTAAAGTTTAAATAAACAATCATTAGATTATAAAATTCTGATCAGTGAAGAAATGGTATTTTTCCTAAGAGATATTTAATCACACTTTAAATGAAAATGAGATGACAGCTGTCCATGTCACAGAATGTTATCGTTCTAAAAACCTGGGGTTTCTGGGTGAGAGCCAGAGGCCTTTAAAAAAGCGTCACCATCGTGGTGCTTAGTTTCTTTCTCTAAAGAGAATGAGTGTGACTTTCTCCTGGTTTGGAAGGAGGATTCGTCTCTGGTGCATTAGAACAGACATTTATGTGCCCTGGTCTCCCTCCCTGTTCTCCAAAGGAGGAGGTCTGTGGAAAGCCTCTAGAGGCACTAGCATCTTAGTTTCTCTCTCACCAGTGCTGGGCCATGGACAGCGGTGCAGGAAAACCAGAGGGAGGGTTGGGTGCAGACTGCAGGAGTCTGGTCCACCAGGGAGGGGATGGGCAGGACTGTGTCCTGGGGACCTCTGAAGTGGGAGTCGGGCTGACGGTGGCTCATGGGGTGAGCATCAGAGTGAGGATGAGTAGTGGTCCCTGAAGTAAGCTCAGAAGTGAGGGTGAGGTGTAAGAAAGATCTGAAAGTGGGTGTTTTCCCCTCCTTCCCTCCTTCTGTTCCTTCCCTCAACAATTTTTGCTGAGCACCTGGTACCTGTCAGAGTTTTGTAACATACTGTTGTGTGACAGATGGGTGAGCCAGGACGCCTGCACTTTGCAGCAGGTCAAGCCCGGGATGCCCTGGAGGAGCATCTGTTCTGGGGGAAGGCATAGACCGAGGAGCCTGGGAGGCCACAGTTATGGAGTCCCGAAGAGTCCAACATGACTGAGCACACACACGCGTGTTTTCAGACCATGTTGGGTGCTTTATGGGGGACTGTGTTCACAAGAGCCCTGCACTGCCTTATACGTCTCTTTTCCTGGAATTTGGTTTGCTCCGCAAACGTCTGCTAGTTTTTCCAAATTCAGCTGGAACATCATTTCATTGGGATGATTTGCTGACAGTAGACATAGTTCACAGCACTCCTTGTTTCTCCTGCTGCCTCCTGCATCTAGATGGTGAGGGCCTACAGTCCTCGGGCCTGCCTTGCTCCCCTGGTGTGCCCGCTGTCCAGTGCAAAGATGGTGCTCAGCTATTATTCTCAAGTGAATGAATGAGTAACCTCCAGGTCTTAGAATTTCCTTCTCATGCACCAGTTCTTAAGGTCATTTTCCCCTGTGTCACCACTCAGTCATCTAGTTTAGCCAGGGACACCCGAAGAAGAGGACTCGAAAACCTCTGGTTATACAAGTATATGTCCTACCAGTTTTCTACTGCTGTGGTTACCACAGACTTAAGATGGGCGCCCCAGGTGTAACCGACTGTCAGAGACTATGAAATCTCAGGGGGATTTTTGGTGATGTGCACGGAGCCAAGGTGATAGACTATACATTTAAGTAGAGACATAGGAGGAAAAAAAGTGGAACAGAATCAGAGGCTGGAAAAAAACAGTTATCATAAACAGTGCTTAAATCAGCACAGGTTTATGATCCGGCAATTTTGGAGGTGAGTGGCCTGATACAGGTCTCAATGGGGTCAAATCAAGGTGTCAGTGGGGCTGCCTCCCTTTGGGAGCTCCAGGGAAAGTCCATTCCCCACCTTGGTAGCTTCTCGAGGTCACCCACGTTGTTCACTCACAGCTCCTGTGTTCTTCCTGCGGCTTCTTCCAGCAGCAGTGGGTCCAGTCCTTCTCATGATACCATCTCCCTAGTTTTCTCTCCTCTGCCTCCCTCTTCTACTTACAAACACCCCTGTGATGACATTGGGCTCCTTCCCAATACAAGGTCATCACCTCATGTTAGGGTCAGGTGGTGCACAGACTGAATGCCCTTTGTAGCCTTAATTCCTTTTTGTCAGGTAACCTACTGTATTCACTTTATACTCACTAGTGGACTACTTTGGGGAGTAGATATAGATATCTTCATGGGCTCATTATTCTGCCTATGCTGGCCTGTGATGCATTTTCAAATACCCAACAGGCAATCTTTTGGTTACTTACCTGTTTTAGTCCATTTAGACTGCTGTAACAAAACACCGTGGACTGGGTGGCTTATCAACAACAGACGTTCATTTCTCACAGTTCAGTCGGCTGTAAGTCAAGGTCAAGGCACCAGCCCATACGATGTCTGGTGAGGACCCCCTTTCTGGTTCATAGGTGGCATCTTCTTTCTGTGTCCTCATGTGGAAGAAGGGGTGAGGGAGCTCTCTGGGGTCTCCTTTATAAGAGCACTAATCCTATTCATGAGGGCTCTGCACTTGTGCGAAGTCAAGTGGGCCTTAGGAAGCATTACTATGAATAAAGCTAGTGGAGGTGATGGAATTCCAGTTGAGCTATTTAAAATCTTAAAAGATGATGCTGTTACAGTGTTGCACTCAATATGCCAGCAAATTTGGAAATTTCAGCAGTGGCCACAGGACTGGAAAAGGTCAGTTTTCATTCCAGTCCTAAAGAAGGGCAGTGCCAAAGAATGTTCAAACTACTGCACAATTGTACTCATCTCATATGCTGGCAAAGTAATACTCAAAATTCTCCAAGCTAGGCTTTGACAGTATGTGAACTGTGAACTTTCAGATGTTTGAGCTGGATTTAGAAAAAGCAGAGGAACCAGAGATCAAATTATCAACATCCTTTGGATCATAGAAAAATCAAGATAATTCCAGAAAAACATCTACTTCTGCCTTATTGATTACACCAAAGCCTTTGACTGTGTAGATAACAACAAACTGTGGAAAATTCTTCAAGAAATGGGAATACCAGACCACCTGACCTGCCTCCTGAGAAATCTGTATGTAGGTCAGGAAGGACGAGTTCGAACCAGACATGGAACAACAGACTGTTTCCAAATTGGGAAAGGAGTATGTCAAAGCTGTATATTGGCACCCTACTTATTTAACTTAAATACAGAGTTCATCATGTGAAATGCCGGGCTGGATGAAGCACAAGCTGGAATCATGATTGCCAGGAGAAATATCAATAACCTCAGATACACAGATGACACCACCCTTATGGCAGAAAGTGCAGAAGAACTAAAGAGCCTCTTGATGAAAGTGAAAGAGGAGAGTGAAAAAGTTGGCTTAAAGCTCAACATTCAGAAAACGAAGATAATGGCATCTGGTCCCATCAGTTCACAGGAAATAGATGGGGAAACAGTGACAAACTTTATTTTCTTGGGCTTCAAACTCACTGCAGATGGTGGCTGAAGCCATGAAATTAAAAGACACTTGCTTCTTGGAAGAAAAGCTATGACCAACCAACATAGATAGCATATTAAAAAGCAGAGACATTACTTTGCTGACTAAGGTCCGTCTAGTCAAAGCTATGGTTTTTTCAGTGGTCATGTATGGGTGTGAGAGTTGGACTATAAAGAAAACTGAGCACCGTAGAATTGATGTTTTTGAACTGTGGTGTTAGAGAAGACTCTTGAGAGTCCCTTAGACTGCAAGGACATCCAACGAGTCCATCCTCAAGGAAATCAGTCCTGAATATTCATTGGAAAGACTGATGTTGAAGCTGAAATTCCAATACTTTGGCCACCTGGTGTGAAGAACTGATTCATTGGAAAAGACCCTGATGCTGGAAAAAATTGAAGGCAGGAGGAGAAAGAGATGATAGAGGATGAGATAGTTGGATGACATCACTGACTCAATAGACATGAGTTTGGCAAGCTCCGGGAGATGGTGAAGGACAGGGAATCCTGGCATGTTGCAGTCTATGGGGTTGCAAAGAGTCGAACACAACTGAGTGACTACACTGAACTGAACTGCCCTTATGAGCTAATTACCTCCCAAAGATCCCCCACCTCCTAATACTATCATACTGAGAGTTAGTTTTCAACATAGGAATTTTGGGGAGACATAAGCCTTCAGTCTGTAGTACTAGCACTAGCTGTTTTCCATTCCTTTGAATAGCCAATAATTAACTGTTTAAAGATTTGCTATCCAAGCCAAAGCCTGATGTTTGATCCAGAAAGAACAAGTTAGGTGCCGTGGGACATCACCTTTTTCCACAAATGTTGGTGTGGCTGAGACATGCCAGACTCTGGCTTCTGTCTGGTTCTGAGTCACCACCACAAGGATGCACTTGACCACAAATGAGCCATTCCTAGGGTCCAGATGACTGTTGATAATAGCCACGTGGTAGGCACTCTTGAGTGTATCATCTTAATTACTACCATCACAGAGGGGTGGGTATTATTGTCTCCATGTTCAAGTAAGAAAATAGGGATTGAGTCAAATTGTATAACTGGCCCCAGGTCATATAAGCCTGGACTTACTGATTTCATTCTTTTTATGGTCAGGCCTGAGGAAACCATTTCTCTTCAATTATTGCTGTTAGTTGTTAGGGGAGAGGCTGCACATTAGATTTACCTGCTGTGCTTTTAAATAATAATGGTGACCTGCTTCAAGCCAATTGCATCCGATTGCTGGAGGTGGGGCTTGGTCATCTGTATTTTATTTTTTTAATTTAAATTGACTTAAATTTTAATTTAATTTTTGTGTTCCTTGGTTATGATAATGTGTGGTTTGAGTTAAGAATCACTGCCTTGGGCATGTTGTGTGTGCTCCCAGAACCCAGCTCTGCTTCTCTCTGTACCCTTAACCTGGTGCCAGAGCTACCCTCTCATGTCCTGACACTGAAGAAGAGCTAGGCAGGTGGGCTTTCTCTAGTTCCCTTGCAGCTGCTGGCTTCCTACTTGCTATTGGCAAGCTCTTTGCTGAAGGCCCCAGTTTAGCGGGAGGTGCTCTAAATGTGCTTTTTCCCAGTCCTGACTTGGCAGCTGCAGGTGGATGCCCTTGTGTGGGCATCTATGTTCCCACAGGTGAGCAGGGAAGCAGAAGAACAACCCCACGGAGCTCAGGAGTAATACTCTGCACTTCAGAGGAATAAAAGTACTACATTTTCATTCCCTTACTCCCTCTGCCCTCATTGATTTTATGGTGGAATAAGTCCTCAGGACTAGCAGCAAATAGTGATTTGCCAAGGCA
>SJYV01023704.1:1385164-1395676 GCA_006410875.1 Neotragus pygmaeus
AACAAACTGTGGAAAATTCTTCAAGAAATGGGAATACCAGACCACCTGACCTGCCTCCTGAGAAATCTGTATGTAGGTCAGGAAGGACGAGTTCGAACCAGACATGGAACAACAGACTGTTTCCAAATTGGGAAAGGAGTATGTCAAAGCTGTATATTGGCACCCTACTTATTTAACTTAAATACAGAGTTCATCATGTGAAATGCCGGGCTGGATGAAGCACAAGCTGGAATCATGATTGCCAGGAGAAATATCAATAACCTCAGATACACAGATGACACCACCCTTATGGCAGAAAGTGCAGAAGAACTAAAGAGCCTCTTGATGAAAGTGAAAGAGGAGAGTGAAAAAGTTGGCTTAAAGCTCAACATTCAGAAAACGAAGATAATGGCATCTGGTCCCATCAGTTCACAGGAAATAGATGGGGAAACAGTGACAAACTTTATTTTCTTGGGCTTCAAACTCACTGCAGATGGTGGCTGAAGCCATGAAATTAAAAGACACTTGCTTCTTGGAAGAAAAGCTATGACCAACCAACATAGATAGCATATTAAAAAGCAGAGACATTACTTTGCTGACTAAGGTCCGTCTAGTCAAAGCTATGGTTTTTTCAGTGGTCATGTATGGGTGTGAGAGTTGGACTATAAAGAAAACTGAGCACCGTAGAATTGATGTTTTTGAACTGTGGTGTTAGAGAAGACTCTTGAGAGTCCCTTAGACTGCAAGGACATCCAACGAGTCCATCCTCAAGGAAATCAGTCCTGAATATTCATTGGAAAGACTGATGTTGAAGCTGAAATTCCAATACTTTGGCCACCTGGTGTGAAGAACTGATTCATTGGAAAAGACCCTGATGCTGGAAAAAATTGAAGGCAGGAGGAGAAAGAGATGATAGAGGATGAGATAGTTGGATGACATCACTGACTCAATAGACATGAGTTTGGCAAGCTCCAGGAGATGGTGAAGGACAGGGAATCCTGGCATATTGCAGTCTATGGGGTTGCAAAGAGTCGAACACAACTGAGTGACTACACTGAACTGAACTGCCCTTATGAGCTAATTACCTCCCAAAGATCCCCCACCTCCTAATACTATCATACTGAGAGTTAGTTTTCAACATAGGAATTTTGGGGAGACATAAGCCTTCAGTCTGTAGTACTAGCACTAGCTGTTTTCCATTCCTTTGAATAGCCAATAATTAACTGTTTAAAGATTTGCTATCCAAGCCAAAGCCTGATGTTTGATCCAGAAAGAACAAGTTAGGTGCCGTGGGACATCACCTTTTTCCACAAATGTTGGTGTGGCTGAGACATGCCAGACTCTGGCTTCTGTCTGGTTCTGAGTCACCACCACAAGGATGCACTTGACCACAAATGAGCCATTCCTAGGGTCCAGATGACTGTTGATAATAGCCACGTGGTAGGCACTCTTGAGTGTATCATCTTAATTACTACCATCACAGAGGGGTGGGTATTATTGTCTCCATGTTCAAGTAAGAAAATAGGGATTGAGTCAAATTGTATAACTGGCCCCAGGTCATATAAGCCTGGACTTACTGATTTCACTCTTTTTATGGTCAGGCCTGAGGAAACCATTTCTCTTCAATTATTGCTGTTAGTTGTTAGGGGAGAGGCTGCACATTAGATTTACCTGCTGTGCTTTTAAATAATAATGGTGACCTGCTTCAAGCCAATTGCATCCGATTGCTGGAGGTGGGGCTTGGTCATCTGTATTTTATTTTTTTAATTTAAATTGACTTAAATTTTAATTTAATTTTTGTGTTCCTTGGTTATGATAATGTGTGGTTTGAGTTAAGAATCACTGCCTTGGGCATGTTGTGTGTGCTCCCAGAACCCAGCTCTGCTTCTCTCTGTACCCTTAACCTGGTGCCAGAGCTACCCTCTCATGTCCTGACACTGAAGAAGAGCTAGGCAGGTGGGCTTTCTCTAGTTCCCTTGCAGCTGCTGGCTTCCTACTTGCTATTGGCAAGCTCTTTGCTGAAGGCCCCAGTTTAGCGGGAGGTGCTCTAAATGTGCTTTTTCCCAGTCCTGACTTGGCAGCTGCAGGTGGATGCCCTTGTGTGGGCATCTATGTTCCCACAGGTGAGCAGGGAAGCAGAAGAACAACCCCACGGAGCTCAGGAGTAATACTCTGCACTTCAGAGGAATAAAAGTACTACATTTTCATTCCCTTACTCCCTCTGCCCTCATTGATTTTATGGTGGAATAAGTCCTCAGGACTAGCAGCAAATAGTGATTTGCCAAGGCAGTGATTTAAGTTTCTCCCCTGACTACTTTGGTTTAGTGAATCCACATAACATTTAAAGTGGAAAGAACTTGAACGCTTGCCCAGCATGGCAGACATGTGCTGTTTCCAGAAAGAGCAGGCAATTGAAGTGGAGTGTGGCTGGGCTTGAGCCCATTTCTATTGCAAATTTGCTCTATAACTTTGTGAAGATCATTAACATTCTATGCTTTCACCACAAAAATGCTGACCCTGGAAAGGCAGGAGGAAGCATCTGGGGATTTCAAATTTCTAAGCAAGGTAGTATGTTAATATGTGAAAAAAAAAATCTTATTCCCCAAACACTTCAAAAATACTGAATTTTAGAGGAAACAGACCCTTATATATTCATCACAAAGTTTTAACAATGATTATTATTTTGCTACCTTTGCTCACAGAGTTCTTTAAAAAAGAGAAAGATAAATTAGTACCCACCCAGTTATTGCTCACTGTATCTTTTTCTCATTTCTCCCTCCTTCTTCAAAGGTAACCGCTCACTTGAACCTGATGTAAGTTACTCTTATGAATGTCTTCCTATTTTAACTACAGTGTAAAATGATCCTATTTTAACTACAGTGTAAAATGATCATTCATAAGTGATCATACTATGATTATTTTATGTTTTAAAATTGACCGTATATTTCTTTTTCCTTTTTTTGTTGCTTGTGAGGTCCTTTCCTATCCCAAATTCATGAAAGACATTTTACTATATTTTATTTTATAGGTTTTACTGTTTTGATTTCCCACATCCATATCTTTAATCCATTTGAAATTAGTTTTGGTGAAAGTATGAAGGAGAAGCCTAATTTTTTTTCATTGCTCCTTTAGTAGCTCCTCCTTTCCCTGTATATGTCATCTGTGCCATAAGTCTGCTTGTGTGTATGTAGATCCCTTTTATGCTATGTATTCAGTTCTGTGGATCAAGATGTCTGTTTCCATACCAACACCACGTTGTTTTAATTGCTATAACCCCATAAGTTATTTTTATTGGGATATATGTACTGTAAAATTTACCTTGTTAAATATAAAATTTGGTATATTCCCCAAATCGAGCAACTATAATCACTATCTAATTCTAGAACACTTTAATCACCTCCAAAAGAAACCATCTTCACAATAGTAGTCACTCCCTGCTTCCCTTTAAACCCTAGCTCCTGGCAACCACTAACTTTCTATCTCTACAGATTTTCCCATTCTGGGCATTTTATATCAAAGGAATCATACAATAGGTGATCTTTTTTGTTTGACTTATTTCTCTAAGCATTTTTCAAGTTTTATCCATGTTGCATGTATCAGTACTTCATTCTTTTTATGGCTAAATAATATTCTATTGAATGGATATATAATATTTTGTTTATCCATTCTTTAGTTAATGAACATGTGGAGTGTTCCTTTTTTTTTTTTTTGGCTGTGATGAGTAATGCCACTTTGAACATTCATGTGTAGGTTTTTGTGTGGACATGCTTTCATTTCTTTTGGGCAGATGCCTAGGAGGAGTATTGCTGGCTGGAATGGCAACTCTGTGTTTAGCGTTTTGAGGAACTACCAAAGTGACTGTACCATTTTACATTCTCATTAGTAATTTATGAAGGTTCCAATTTCTCTGCATCCTCACCAACACTTGCTATTGTCTCATTTTTGATTGTAGTCATCTTCATAGGTATAAAGCCATGTCTAATTGTGGTTTTGATTTGCATTTCCTTAATGTCAAGTGATGCTGAGCTTATTTTCATGTACTTGTTGGCTATTTGCATATGTTCTTTTCTTCAAATTTTTTGTTTCATCATGTGTTTTGCTATTCAGTAAATGATACCTTCCTTTTACTTCTTCAAAATTATGTTGCTATTTCTGGACTTCTACTCTTTTATGTGGATTTTATGCTGAGCTTATCCTAGACAAAGATTCATTGAGATTTATAATGGAACTTGAATTTAATATTGGAAAACTGATTTCTGCAAATACATATGAATATGGCATAGTTGCCCCAGTTTCCATACCAGCTCTGGAATACCTACCTCCAAATTATAACTGAGAGACAGAGAAAGAGACTAAGAGTTTATACCACTGTTACTTCAAAATCTCTATTATACCCAATTGAATCCACATCCCAAATAACAAAATGATCTATCTCTCCATTTGTTTAGTTTCTCTAAACATATTCTTAAAATTAAAAAATTTTTTTTTCCTAAATATTTTTACCTCATTTGTTAGATGTATTTCTATGTTCTTCATAACTTTTGCTGTTATTGTTATATGGATCTTTTTCAAAATCACATGTTCTTGAAAAGATGCTCAACATTGCCCATTATTAGAGAAATGCAAATCAAAACTACAATGAGGCATCACCTCACACTGATCAGAATGGCCATCATCAAAAAAACTACAAACAATGAATACTGGAGAAGCTGTGGAGCAAAGGGAACCCCCTTGCATTATTGGTGGGAACTGATACAGCCACTATAGAGAAAAGTATGGCGATTATTTAAAAAACTAGGAATAAAATCACCATATGACCCAGCAATCCGACTACTAGGCATATACCCTCAGGAAACCAAAACTGAAAAAGCTACATGTACCCCAATTTTCATTGCAGCACTATTTACAATAGCTAGGACATGGAAACAACCTAGATGTCCATCAGGAGATGAATGGATAAAAAAGCTGTGGTACATATATACGATGATTCCTCAGCCGTAAAAAGGAATGCACTTGAGTCTGTTCTAATGAGATGGATGAACCTAGAACTAATGCAGAGTGAAGTAAGTCAGAAAGAGAAAAACAAATATCATCTATTAATGCATATATATGGAATGTGGAAAGATGGTACTGATGAACCTATTTGTGGGGAAGCAGTGGAGACACAGACATGGAGAACAGACGTGTGGACACAGTGGGAGAAGGAGAGGGTGGGACGAACTGAGAGAGTAGGGTGGAAACATATGCATTACCATGTGTAAAATAGATAGCCAGTGGGGATTTGCTGTATGACTCAAGAAACTCATCCTGGGGCTCTGAGACCACCTAGAGGGGTGGGTTGGGGTGGGAGGTGGGAGGGAGTTTCAAGAGGGAAGGGACATATGTATATCTGCAATTAATTCATGTTGAAGTTTGGCAGAAACCAACACAATATTGTAAAGCAATCATCCTCCAATTAAAAATAAATAAGTTAAAATAATCACATGTTCTACTTGTTGTGACTGTGTGAAAATATCATTGACTGTGTATATTGTTTGTGTACCAGCAACTTTATTGAGTTTGTCTATAGAGATTTTTGACTTTTCTGTGTTCATCAAGCTTATCTGAGAATTATGACTTTTTAAATCTAATTCTTACATTAAGATTTTTCATTTTCTTATTTTACTGCACTGATTAATAGTATAAGTTTGCACAGAAGTAGTAATAGCTGACATCTTTATATTTTTCCTCATTTTAAAGGAGAAACTAATTTTTCACTATTGTTATATTGGCAATTTGTTTTTGTTAGATTTTCTTTATCTAAAAGAAATTCCTTTTATTTCAACTAAGAATTTTTCCCCCAAAATGTGAGTTGAATTTTATCATTTGCTTTGATTTGCTTTTATAACATCTATTTTTCTTACTTACTTTTTATTGGATAGATTATATAAAAAGATTTTCTAATGTTAAATCTTCTTGGGAGGCAGCCTATAACTGAGGTTTTTTTTGATAGGCTCACTGAATTTAGTTTGATAATAGTTTATAAAAGTTTCCTGTTTGCTTGTGTTTGTGAGGTTGACCAGTGATTTTCGGTTCTTACACTGCCCTGTCTGGTTTGGTATCAAGTAGATGCCACTTTCATAAAATGAATAGGGGGCATTTCCTCTTTTTCTGCTTTGTGAAACAATTTGAATAAGATTGAAAATATCTGTTCCTTCAGTGTTTGGTAGAACTTACTCATGGAATCATCTGAGGTTGCATTTGTTTTTCTGTGGGTATATTTGTGTATGTGTCTGTCTGTGTGCTTGTGTGTGAATAAATTTTAAACTACTGGCTCATTGTCTTTACTGACAATAGATCTATTCAGATTGTGTACATCTTCTTGGATAGTTTTTAGTGAATTATATTTTTCTGAAATATTGTCTGTTGAATCTATTTCGATGTTGTTCATAGTTTTGTTGTGCATAGTATTTTCTTGTGATTTTTGACAATCCCTACTGTGTGTGTAACTAGCTTCCTTCTTATTTTACTTTATTAGTGTTTTATGTGTATGAGTGTAATTTTTTGTTGCTGTTTTTTTTTTTTNCAGTAGTATGGATTGACTGTATGTATCCCTGAATATGTAATGGATGGTTAGACTTAGTAACCAAAATTAAAAATGTTTGGTCTTCAAAAAACAATGTTAAGAGAATAAAAATACAAAGCACAGATTGGGAGGAGAAAATATTTGTAAACCACATATTTGATAAAAGACTTGTATAAAAATGTATTTAAAAACCTTCAAAACATAATAATGTGAAGATTTTTAAATGGGCAAAAGATTTGAAGAGACATTTCACCAAATAAAATATATGGATAGCAAAGATACTCAACATCATTAGTCATTAGAGAAATGCAAGTTAAAACTACAATAAAATACCATGACAGACCCATTAGGTGAAAATGAAAAAGACTGACCATGTCAACTGTTGGCTAGAATGTGGAGAAACTGGAAATTTCATACATGCTGGTGGGAACATAAAATGGTACAATCACTTTGATGAACATTGTTGGTGTCTTAAAAAAAATTCTATTTTTCACCTACCATATATCTGTTACATTTCTAGGTATTACCCAAGAGAAAAGGAAATAATGTCTATAAAGAGATTTATATACAGTGTTCATAGAAGTTTTATTTGTAATATCCCCAAGGAAACAACCCAAATATCCCTAACAGGTGAATAAATAAGCCAAGTATAGTACATCCATACAGTGGAGTACTATTCAGCAATAAAAAGAAATGAGCTATTGACACACATGAGATGGATGAATCTCAGTTATGCTGTGTATGAGAGAGGACAGGCAAAATAGAGTATATGAGTCCATTTAATAAAACTCTAGAAAGTGAAAACTAATCTATAGTGATTAAAAAACTGATCAGAGTTGACATGTGGGTGGAAGTAAGAGAGAGAAACTATAAAGGATCATACAGAAACTTTTAGGGTGGTGAATTTGTTTATTATCCTGACTATGGTGATACTTTCAGGGGTGTATACCTATGTCAAAGATGTATGAAGTTATTCACTTTATTTTGCTTTTTAGTTCCCATGCTATATGGTAGGACATTATTGGTTATATATTTTATACTTGGTAGTATATATATGTTAATCCCAAACTCTTAATTTATACCCTTTCTCTACCACCGGTAACTTCAAGTTTGTTTTCTTTGGTGTGATTCTATTTCTATTCTGCAAATAAGTTCATTTGTGTCATATTTTAAGATATCATATGATATTGCTTATATGTGGAATTTAGAGTATCTATTTTAAATATGTGCAGTTTACTGTAGGCCTCAATTTGTGTTGTTCACTCACTAAGTCATATCTGACTCACTGAACCCCATGTAGCACACCAGGCCCCTCTGTTCTCCACCGCCTCCCAGAGTTTGCTCAAATTCATATCCACTGAGTTGGTGATGATACTATCTAGCCACACTAAGGTTCCTTAAAGATAAAGTGCCTTGGAAATGGTGAGTTCAGAATTCTATCAATAGACAGCACACAGGAGAGTCCCTTAAATGAAATGACCCAGCAGTCAGGGAAGATGGGATGCCTGACCTGAGATTTGGAAGTTGAATCTGTTATTCAAGGTAGGGTGTGAAGAAGGGCAGGAATAAGGGGAGCTCTCCATGTGGAGGCTATACCAAATATGCAGGTTCCAGAGCGCACAAGCGTGTGATGTGTTTAGAGACCTGTGAAGTGAATTGGCTCCGGGAAACTGGATCGGGGTGGTGGATGGGGCTAGAGTAGGGGGGTAATGGGGTATTTGGATAGAAGAGCCAGGCAGTGCTAGGGAAATTAGAAATTCTCATGAAATTCTCACTATAATAGGCCACTCACTGGTGTGACCAGCTTGTCCAGGCATCCCCATCCCTGAACACAAAGTGGGGTCACCTTTCCATTTCTGTGCAAACTGCAGTGGTAACCCCCTGCATGCCCACAGTGTCCCCCAGTTATCCAAGGGAGTCTCAGAATGTGCTTTCGTTTGTTTGCTCCTGGAAGAGTCTTCGTGTTCTCCCTTTTCCTCCCAAGACACTTTGGACATGTATTGCCCACCAAGCTGACCTGAGAAGCTGCATTTATTTTTCTGTTCTTTTTTGGAGTTCTGTCCACTGAGAGAACTCCAAAATTCAGTCCAAACTTACTGAAAGGCTGTTGTTGATTAATCTCTCAGTTGTGTCTGACTCTTTGTGACCTCATGGACTGTAGCCCGGCCGGGTCCTCTGTCCATGGGATTTTCTGGGCAAGCATACTGGAGTAGGTTGCCATTTCCTACTCCAGGGAGGGGAGGGGGGTGTCTTCCCAACCTAGGGATCAAACTTGCGTCTCGTGCATTACAGGAGGGCTCTTTACTGCTGAGCCACCAATGAAACACTGGGTCTGCCCAAACCAGTCTCAGAGCAGGGAGGAAACCTTACTGTGCTTTTGCAAGAATGCCCTTCTGCAGAATCTCCCTTTCTCTATAGGATCAAGGTAGTGCTGCTTATGAGAGACATTTTTCCTGAGGTTTAGAAGACAGGAGGGAAACAGCAGCTATTCTTCCCGCTCCAATGAGAGCATCACAGATCTGCTCTCTGGCTGGGGCAGCTCCCTCTAGGTTCTCTGCTTCTGGGCATCCCTGGCCAGGTGCATATGCAGCTTGGAAGTGAAAGTGGCTCTTGTCTCCTGCAAATCACCCAGGACATGGGAACTGGAACATAGAAGATAGATGCAGGTCCCAGTTAGTTCTTGTAGGTTCCAGTTTGTCCTTGCTCTTGTCCACGTACAGTTTTTCTTCTAGCTGATCTATAGCAACTTCAAGTTTAGCACCAGACACACAGGCAGCCCCTGGAAGAGGCCACAGCAGCCCGCTCCAGTATTCTTGCCTGGAGAATCCCATGGACAGAGGAGCCTGATGAGTTGCAGTCCATTGGGTTGCAACGAGTCAGACATGACTGAAGCGACTTAGCAATATCTCTCCTGTTTCCCACAGTCAGATGAGGTCTGACCCCTGTAATAAATGTCTTATTCCACATCACTCACAGTGATTCTGCTTCTCTGGACCCTAAGACAGGTTCCCACCCAACTTGGGATNCCAGTTTATAAGATACATTTATTTTATTAATTTTATTTTACTTTATATACACTCTACTAACATGCACCAGGCACCATTCTAAACTCTTTACAGACATCATCTCATTTAATCATCACAGAAATGTCTAAAATAGGGAGTATGATCGATCTTACCTTAAAGAAGAGAAAACTGGAATATAGAAAAAGGTTAAATAATCGGCCTAAGTTAACCCAGCTAGTGGTTCTCAATCTATGTGCCACAGCACGCTGAGGTGCCACAGGTTCCATACAACCAAATGCTGATCAAGGCAGTAATTTAATTACATGTGATATGTATTTTCATTGAAATGTTTGTCAGAAGTAGTTATCTCAGTTATCTTCTGTGATACAGATAATTTTCATTTTTTAAAGATAACTATCGATACTGGAAATTTTATTTTTTATATTTTTTTTGCTTTGTAATTTTCCACTTCTTGCCACTAAGTATAAATTCCAGAAAGAATTTCTCTGTCTTGTCCAGTATTCTATTTCTAGAACTTAGGAATAAATGAATGAATGAGAATCCCCTTTCTCAGTGACTTAATAGTAGATTAAACATATTATGATAAAAGAAAGTTTGGAAATAATATGAATAACACTGTCAAAATATCTATATTATGAAAAGTCATAAAAACTCAAGCCACATCTCAAAGCAATCTACATATATGAATTAGTTCTTATCAAAGGAGAAAAGGAAAGATATAAGCATCTGAATGCAGAGTTCCAAAGAAGAGCAAGAAGAGATAAGAAAGCCTTCTGTAGTGATCAATGCAAAAAAATAGAGGAAAAGAACAGAATGGGAAAGACTAGAGATCTCTTCAAGAAAATTAGAGATATCAAGGGAACATTTCATGCACAGATGGGCTCGATAAAGGCCAGAAATGGTATGGACCTAACAGAAGCAGAAGATATTAAGAAGAGGTGG
>SJYV01023704.1:1397289-1454793 GCA_006410875.1 Neotragus pygmaeus
ACACCAGCTGCCTCGGGCCCGCTCCCACCGCCCCCAGTACCCTCCCAGCCTTGAGCAGCTCCTCCCCGAGGCTTTGATTCTCCTGTTCAAAGAGTTCCAGCAACTTGACCCTTTTCTCATATGTCTTTGTTTGCCCTCATTTCCTGTCCGTGGTGGCGTGCCAGAATTCTGGGATGGATTACAAGGCCTCTGTGCAGATGGAGTGGAGTAGGGAAGCGAGTCATTTCCCAGCTTTGGAAGGCCCATGCAACTGTGTATCTGGTAAACTTGAGTCTCCGGTGCCTACAGCAAATGAGAAAATTCTGAGGATAGAGAGGATGGATTAGGAATGGGTCATTAGAGGACCTGCTCTTGAATCTTCCTGTGTGAGCTTCTCAGATTCTGGACAAGTCTCTTTCTGTCCTGTCTCTGCCTGTAAATAAAACAGAGAATGTACTCTGAGACCTGGAAAGCCAAGTTATCTGGTGCAGCCATTTCTTTTTTCTTTTTTTTGGCTGTATCATAAGGCATGTGGGATCTTAGTTTCTTGACCTAGGATCTAACCCATGCCCCCTGCAGTGGAAATACAGAGTCTTAAGCACTGGACTATCAGGGAAGTTCCCTGGTTCAGCCATTCCTAAACCTAACTGGTCAGGACACCCCCTTAGTTGGGTTACTGTACCTGCATATGTGTTAGAAGCCAGCACAACTTTCTGGCTCTCTCTTCCTCTCCACAAGGTTTTAACTCAGCAGTCTGAACTGGGATCTGGAATCCCTCCTTGAAAAAGAAAACAAAGAAACAAAACTCTGCAGGTTATTCTGAGGAAAAGCCAAATTTGGAAACACTGGATCCAGTGAACTAATCCAGTGAAGGCAAGTGGGTTCTGTCGCCAAGGCCGAGGAAAGTGGAAATAATTATTCAGATAATTCCAGCACAAAAAGAGGTGTTTTTAATTAGAATTGTGTGAATCACGAGTAGCTCTTTCTGACATATTTGGGTGGCAGTATACTGGTGAAGCAAAAATCCTACCAATTTCAGCTCTAACCAGGTTTCTGGAAAAGGTGACGGTAGCAGGAGGTTGCAGAGAAGGATGAACTGCATTTTCCGAGCAGTTTTGCTCTCAGTGTGGGCTCTGTGTGTTCTGGGTGAGCTGTGAGTTTCTTCATGTGTGCTTATTGCTAAGTACTCATATTTCACTAACCACAAATCCCCATTTCTGGCATGCAAAATGATGCCTATTGCTTATAATACACCCTGCTTTGGCTTACCACAAGAGGATAGATTTGGGGACACCTTTCCATTTGTGTAGGATGTAAAACTTCTAATGCACCTTTCAATGTATAATTTCAGGTCACCATCAGTTGCTGTGTAATTAAGATGGCTACATGTCCCAGATGCTTTGGGGGGAACCAGAGATCTTATTATGCTGCCCCATTGTCTCTCTGCTCCCATCTGAGCAGTCAGCAGCCCTGTGTTTCTTGTCAAGTGTGAGAAATTGTGGCTCTGTCTTTAGAGACTGAACAGAATGCCCGCAGCCCTACTTTGGGTCTCCGCTCCAGGCTTTGCATTTGCGCGGGGAACCTTCAGTGCCAGGTTTCCTGGGAGGAAGAGCTGTAGCCTATTTTGGTTTCATGAAATATATTAGTTTGTGGCTTATTGTCCTGCTCTGGGTAGTCAGTCCCCCAGAGGATTGGATCCAGCATTTCCTGACTGAGGCCTGCCATCATGCGGCTGGGCTGGGCGAACCCTGATGGCTTTAGAGCAACCTTCATTTGAACCTTGTTCTAAAGGGAACCAGGCATTCAGAATGCGTGTGTTCTCCCTGCTCAGCAGAGAAAACTGACCCTGAACTCCTGACAACTGTCCTTCCCTGTTTGTCTAGTTCCTGAATGAAGAAAGCAGCTGTTGCATTTTGAAGGTCTCATTTGTTCTTTGAAAGATAAAGAAATTCATTCTTGCTTTGGTTTTAGTTCTTTGGGGATCAGACAGTATTTTGAACCAAAGTTTTAAAAGTTTAGGGAGATGGCCTTAAAAACAAGTCTGGTTTCCAAAGCCTGAAAGAGAGTGGAATTGGAAAGAGGCAAATCCTATCTCTGGGGTAGAGGTTCTCAAAGTGTGGTCCCCAAACCAGCTTCAGCAGCAGCGTCTGCATCAGGGAACTTGTTATCATGTGTGTTCTTGGCCCTCAGCCCAGACCTGCTGAGTCAGAAACTCTGGGATGGAGCACAGAAATCTGTTTTCAGATGACTCAGAGGCAGGTTGTATTAGAGCATCACTGTGCTGGGGAATAGAAGCCTCCACTGGAAGGATGGGAAGCAGGTGACACTCTGCATCCATTCGTGTGGCTCTCTATTGTACTCATCCCTCTTCCTGTGCTCAGTGAGCATATTTATTCAGTGGCTACTAATGGGTGACGTGGATGTAAGGTCAGTCTTAGTGAAGGCCTGAGAATTGGCATTTCTACCGATTTCCCAGGTTATAGTGGTGCTGCCAGTCTGGGGACCACATTTTGGGAATCTTGGCTTAGACAAAAGAGCAGCAGACCCAGTAGCCCTTGTAAATTTCAGCTGGAGGGGGCAGTTCAGCTTTTTTTAGGATCCTTGTGGCAGGCAGTAAGACCTGCTTCCGGACCCTTCCTGCCTCTTGGTGATGGCACTCAGGAGACATATTTATTTGAATTGAACTTCAGTCCATTATAAAGAGATTAAAATAACATGCTGTGATTTCATCACCCAAAGGTTAGGCAGTTCGAAAGCCAAAACACACAAGCGATTATTAAAAAGCCTTAGAGAGAATCATCAATATTCGCAGAAATGTCGGCCGTGTGTTTAAAGGCCTGCTTCGTGCTCTGCCTTGTCTCTGCCTGATCAATACTGTGTGCGTGTAGTACATTGTCCTCTGGTTTAATTTGCCACTTGTAAGTTTGGTTGGTCCAATGAAGCTAAACAACCCTAATTCAAAGAATAAATAAGAGGAGCAGCAAATCTAACTGGGTTTGTGGGAACAATTATACAGGAAGAAACCTGAGAGCTGGGAGCAGAAGTCTTATTGCTGATTAGAACACAAATGTCTGCATGTATGTCATATGCAGTCTCTTCTGCGTGCTGTCTATACACAGTGCCCTGGATTGATCTTCTAGCTGGCTAGCAGGGGAGAGCTGGATTTTGCTTTGCAAAATCTTAAGTCTTTTAGAGAGAGTGGATGAAGCAGCTTAGTGTGGTGACTGATACAATAAGTTCTGGGGTCAGGCAAAGCTGACTTCCAAATCCTTTATACCTTCTGGGAAGCTATTTTGATCTCTCTGGATCTCATTTTCTTCATCTGTAAATTTAGGACAGTACTGTGTACTTATGGAGTGTTTTTAAGGGTCAAATGGAAAAAGGAAGGAAGGTTTACAGTAGGTGCTCAATATATCGGAGCTATTTCTAAGCTCTTGGTTTCAGAGGGCTGGGCAGGACAATGCAAGGAGGAAAGCATCTGTACCTACAGCTTTTGTGCTTTGGCCTTCTTCTCAGTTAAAATGTGAGTACAGGAGCCCTGGGTAAGGGGCGCCCCCAGGGCTGTGAGAGTTCTGTTACTCCCAGGATGACAGAGCAGCAGCATTAGATAGTTGTGTTGGAGAACCAAATGAGACTTTACTGCAGAGCTAATCGTAAGACTTGGCTGAAGTGAGATGCACTTGGATTGTAAAGAGATTGTGAATAAGATGTGCTTGAATTGTGCACCTACCATGATCTATATGCAGGGTAGGCACGTGCTAGTTACAGGTGCTGAGTTTGCTGGAGGCACCCCTCCTGGAAAACTGACTGAATTCAAGAGTGGTGGGGAAGCAATTGGAAGGAAGAAGGGAAGACCTGAATGGAGGCCTCTGCAGAGGCATCAAAGGTCCAGTCTCTGATGTGAATGGGAGAGCAAAAAAGAGAGGCCATGTCTGGAAAAAATGGGGAGAGTGGATATGGGACACTGGAGACTGGATTTGTAATTTTTCTGAAGAAAGACCCCTCTGCATGAATCCTCCCATCAAGCACTTTTTATCATGGGTCACTTTTCCTACAATGTAGCCCCATTGCTTAAGGAGTTTGTAACTGAGTGAGTGAGTGAGAAGCTAGGGAAGATGTCATCTCAGTATCTTGCAGGAGAAAGAGTTTAGGCCATGGGGTCAGATTTGGTCCTGAGTTAGAATCCAGGATTTAGGAGCCTGAGTTAGGAGCCACTGGTGGCTCAGATGATAAAGAATCTGCCTGCAGTGTGGGAGATTGGGGTTGGATCCCTGGGTCAGGAAGATCCGCTGGAGAAGGGAATGGCAACCCACTCCATTATTCTTGCCTGGAGAACCCCATGGACTGGAGGAGCCTGGAGTGTTGTAGACCAGGAGGTCACAAAGTTGAACCTGACTGAATAACTAACAGTAGAATCCAGAGCTTTGACTTCAAGCTGAATGACTTTGGGCTGGAGATGTAATGAATCTGTAACTCTCGTTTTACTATAAATTTGGATTAATGATAACTGTATCTCACAGGGTATTGTAACGATTCACAGGATCAAAGTACTGCATAGTAACTCATGTGATGATAAAGAACTTTGCTTTTTTCTGCCCCGTTGTATGGGTTTTTAGCTATGTGACCTTCACAAGGTCACCTCTGCTTTCTGAGAATGAGTTGCTTCAGCTCTTTTAAAANATCACCAACTCCCGGAGTCCACCCAAACCCATGTCCATTGTGTCAGTGATGCCATCCAACCATCTCATCCTCTGTCGTCCCCTTCTCTTCCTGCCCTCAATCTTTCCCAGCATCAGGGTCTTTTCCAATGAGCCAGGTCTTTCCATCAGGTGGCCAAAGTATTGGAGTTTCAGCTTCAGCATCAGTCCTTCCAATGAACACCCAGGACTGATCTCCTTTAGGATGGACTGTTTGGATCTTCTTGCAGTCCAATGGACTCTAAGAGTCCTCTCTAACACCACAGTTCAAAAGCATCAATTCTGCGCTTAGCTTTCTTTATAGTCCAACTCTCACATTCGTACATGACCACTGGAAAAACCACAGCCTTGACAGTATATAATTTTTTTTAGCCCTTGCAACAACTCTCTGGGACAAGCAGTATAATCACTCCCATATTATTATGAGAAATCTAAGCACTGTGAGATTAGGTAACATGTCCAAGGCTAGTGATCACTAAATAGCTGAGCTAGGATTCAAACAGAGTAAACTTTGGACTTTAACCTGTGGCTTATGTTGACTCTTTACACATTCAAATGGCAGTAATTTCTTAATCATAAACAAATATATGTGAATAAAATCAATAAATAGATAAATTGATAGCACTGTGCCATTAGCTCCAGTTTCTCTATTTTCTTTCAATGGGCAGGCTTGCTGACTATCTCTTCTTTGAAAACCACATCAAGCAAGAAAAAAACAGAACAAAACTTGTACTTTAGTTTTTTTCGCACCATCAGACTTGAGTTTTCCTTTAGGATTATTTTGTTTACTTTTATCTAAATTTTTTGTTTTGTTTTTATGTTTATTTGTTTTTTTAAATTATTAATTGTGGTAAAATGTACATAAAAAATCTACTATCTTAACCATTTTAACATGTACAGTTCAGTAGTGGTAAGTACACTCACACTGCTGTACAATCAATCTCCAGAAAGCTTTTATCTTGCAAAACTAAGATTCTCTGTTTCTCCTTTCCTCCAGCCCCTGGAACTACCATTCTACTTTCTGTCTCTATGAATTTCACTACCCAATAAACTTCATATGAGTGAGATCATACAGTATTTGTCTTTTTGTGACTGGCTTACTTCACCTAGCACAACAGTCTAAATGTACAACAATCCATGTTGTAGCATAATATCAGAATTTCCTCTCTTTTTAAAACTGAAAGTATTCCATTGCATGAATATATATTGTATTTTTTAGTCCATTCATTTCTTGAGGGACACATGAGTGGCTTCCTATCATTCATTTTTTTAAAGAGCTTTTACATTCCATGCACCTTAGCTGATACCTGAAAATCTCTTGAAACACAAAATTTTACCTTTAATTGTATGTCCCCAGTTTGGAGTCACAATACGCTGCATAGTCTGGGGTAAATGAGAATAGAGATTTCTCTAATTTATGGACCTTTAGTAATGGTTTTAAAAGTCAAACATATGCTTTAAGATTTGAAAAAAGAAAAAAAGAAACATATGCTTCCTTTAGGATAGATCATCAGTAATGGTTTGATTATATATTTTTCTGTAAATTTAAGCAATATCAAAGAAATCCACATAAACTGTAATTGATTTCAAGGGATGAAACTAAACAGGTGGTAGGAGGGCTTAAGTTCTAGTTCGATAAATTCTCAAACTAACTGATCTAGAATAAACACCTAAACATCTACTTTCTAATTTGTTAAAAAGAAGTTTGGACCAGAAGCTCCCTTTGGCTTACTTTATGAATTGCCTTTGACCAGTCCCTTGCTCAAAGGGCCCATAAATTGAGATTTACAGTGTCTCTCAAGAGTGCGAAACTCACCAATATCTATTCTCTGGGAGAACAAATTTTGATTGTGCAAAACAAAATTCTAAATCAAGGAGAACCTCTGCAATATAAATTTGCATTCAGAAAATGAATATATGCAGACAGGAAATATGAGGCAATGATTACAAAATGAAAATCATATGGATACTCCTCAATGGAAAAGGTATGTCCTCCACTTGAAAGAGAGCTAGATTTTCAAGTCCAGCTCCTCAGCTCACCTCTGCTTCTAGTCAGCACTCCTCTCCCATGGGCCTCCCTTCTTCAGAGGCTACGTACATACATTTTGGACATGGGCACTGGGTCATAATTTTCTCTGTAATTCTAGACTTTGTTTTCAAATGGAAATTTTCAGGGGAGCAACTTGAGTGCAGTATGCTTTTGGAAAGTTCTAAAGGTTAAGTACAGTATCAAGGAATTTTAAAGCCAAGGGACTTCTGAGCTGTCCCAAAGTATCTATTCATCATGGGCCTATCATTTGAATCCAGGGCTCCAACTATATATATTGCATATTAAAAGTAATTTCTTTTTATACCTTTTTTTTTCCCCTAGGACCTGGTAAAAAAATCTGTACAGTATTTCCAAAAAACATATTCTAGTTCCTTCTGACATACAGTTTCAGATTTTCATTTGTGTTACACCTTGAAATCCAGAGATAATATTTTCAAAATTGAAAACTTGAAAAATTTGAAGCAGGGACTAAAATTCCTGTTTCTTTAGTCCTGTTTACACCAAGTTCATAACAACACCAGTTTTCATGTGTTGTGTGCACGTCAGCAGTCTTTCTACTCTGCTTGATTAACGCAGTTAGATCAAATCTGTAAGAAAGTCAAACTGTCTTGGAAGCAAATACAGAAATGTAGCTGATCCCACATTTCACATGAATAGAAGGGTTTCTATGCTCCTTATAAATTTCTAGCAAATACCTTGTGAGAATCTAATGATTTGGCTTGTGCTTTTGAATCCATCTGTATCACTAAGTGTTTAAATTTAAATGTTATCATGTGATATTTTAGTACTGTAGAATGAAAATTTCATTTCTCAAAGAACAAATTGAACCTCAACAAGTTTGACTTTTCTTTGTGCTGCTGCTTCTCTCTGAAATGACTCCCATTTTCCTCCCTGGATCTCTGTAGTGAGCCTTCAAAATCACACTTACAAAAGCAGAACAATTTAAAATATATTTTAGGTACATACCACTAATAAAGTCAGCATTACTTTTATTGGAAGTCAGCGTTCCCTCAAACCACTTGTATGATGATACAGCATCTGCAATATAATAGGGTAAAACACTGTTAAAAAACAAACAAACAAACAGACAAACATAATCAGTGACCAATATGGCAGACAGAATCTCTGTGTCCTTCCTGTCCAAACCAAAATCTCCTTAGAGAGGTCCCTGCCAACCTAGTGTTGTTTTACCACCAAATATGTGCACAGGCTCTATGGATACTAGCCTGATTATGCAATGTCTGAAAGGAAAAGCTCCCAAGTTTAATAAACATGCATTTGTCTTTGGAGTATAATAGTGAGAAAACCTGCGGTAACTGGATTCTATTTTCCAGGGTCCTAAGAATCAAAGATTTTTTTGAAGTCAGCCTTAGCTTCCTGTGGTGCACTTAAAACAGAGTCCTAATAAATTGGCCCTGGGATAACTCAGTACTTAACTGAACTCCAGGAAGTTTCAGTCTATTATAGATCTACATCATCAAGAGAGACCAGGTAAGGCTTTTATAAAACTGGCATTCAAAGAGCTGCAACGCTTTAACAAACTATCTCTATTTTAAAGCCATTGTGAGTGAAAGTGAGATTATTTCTGTGACTGGTCAAGAGGCTAATGCAGTGTGTTAGTTTTAAGGTCTGCCTACAAGAGGACGTATTACTTTACATATTTCCCAGAGAGTGATTTTGCCAATGGATCATCAGAAATTACTTTAAATGTATTTTAAANAGCTGGAGGCAGGATGCTTGATTTAGTGCATCTGAGGAGGGCTGGGAGGGGTCTGAAGCTCATCAGAAGTTTGTTTGGAAGGGAGTGTAATCTTCTGTTTTGACTGAGAGGAAACAGGGAGGGCATGTGGTGAGCAGCCAGAGACAGGGGCTGCTGATGAAACTCCATGGTAGTGTTTCTCCAGCTGCTGGCCCAGGTCCAGGTTTGCAGGGCAGGCTGTTTGCACCTGTCAGTAATGTCCTAGCTTGACTTGGGGATAAGCTCAGCCACAGCAACTGGGGCCTACGAAGCAGCCCTGCCATTTAGACAGGGACCCACTTTCCAAATCTGGCCAATTTTCATTTATTAATTGCACATTTATTTTAAGTACTTAACTATATTCTAGGTTTGAGGGGGATTCAACAATGAACAAATAGGTCAAGTCTTGCTTTCAGAGACCTCTTAATCTCGTAGGAAAAAACGGCAACAGACAAACAATACCCTACATACGGGTATGATTGAGATTTTTGCCATAAAGTAAAAGTTCAGAATGGTATGAGACTGTACAGCGGGGTAAAACCTGATCTAGATTTGAGGTTCAGCAGCAGGTGGCGCTAGTGGTAAAGAGCCTGCCTGCCAATGTAGGAGACGCAAGAAACAGGGTTTTGATCCCTGGGTTGGGAAGATCCCCTGGAGGAGGACATGGCAACTCACACAGTATTCTTGCCTGGAGACTCCTGTGGACACTCGAGTCTTGTGGGCTACAGTCCATAGGGTCGCAAAGACTCAGACATGACTGAAGCAACTTAGTGTATAAGCAGAAAGAAATGAAATGGGAGTGAGATCAGACGAGAGATATTGAACAAACGTGGAGACAGCTTTTTTTTTTTTTTAAACATAAATCTTCTTTTCACAGACAGCCATTTACTGTGGGAAAAGCCATTCCCCTGCTTCCTGATACTATTGTCTGTCCTCTGAATACACACTCAATGGACTTCCCTCTCGATTCATTTACCTCCCTTCTCAGCCACTCCCGACTCACACGCTAGTCCGGTTTGTGTGCAGCCTTCTGCTCCCTGAGCTCTCGTCTTCTAGACATTTCTCAAGGTGTCTGGGCTGCTCTTTCCACCTTGATTCCTCTTGGCGACATGACGTATTGTCTTGTTACACCGGTGATGCCTGTGTCTGTTCGTCTGTGTGCAAGCGTACATGTAGCATCTGCCCAAAAAGAATGTTGGTGAGGGAGGGCTTCCCTGGTGGTCCAGTGGTTAAGAATCTGCCTTGCAAGGCAGAGGACACAGCTTCAATCCCTGGCTGGGAAACTAAGAACCCACATGCCCCGCAGTGGGCCAAAATAATAATAGTAAAAGCATATTGATGGGCCATTGAAGAAGCCAGATATGTGGATACATCTGTGTGAACCGTTATAAATCTTATCCTCCAAACTGCTCATCCTGAATAAGTTAAAGCTGAAACCCACAGAAGTTAAAGGACCACTCTAATCACTGGATGGAAATCTAGGACTTTGATCATGTCTCTTTATTAAATCTGCATTTATCAGGATGCTTGTTCTAAAGTCAGCATCCAATGAATATTTTCTCATTGATTGTTTATTCCTCTAGTTGGACCATATGTGTGCTAACGCAGGTTCTTCCTTTACTCATTTCAGGCAGTGGATATGGCATGTGGTACACCTGCCTCCTCCCCCTGGGAGACTGATAACCTTAATTGTCAAATGAGTATCATATTTCAAATGAACATTTATTCAGTACTAATTGTATGTCAAGTACTGTGCAAAGCTTTGGAGATAGAAAAATGGTAAGATAGATCCCAGGTGGAACTAGAGGTAAAGAAACCCCCTGCCAATGCAGGAAACATAAGAGATGCGGGTTCAATCCTGGGTGGGAAAGATCCCCTGGAGGAAGGCATGGCAACCCACTCCACTATTCTCGCCTGGAGAATCCCATGGACAGAGGAGCCTGTGGGCCACAGTCCATGGGGTCACAAAGAGTGGGACACGACTGAAGCAACTTAATATGCACGCCAGATAGACCTGGTCCCTGCCTTAGGGAAGTGCTCAGTGGTAGAACCTGGTAAATAAACAATGACAACAGAGTGTGAAAATATTTATTATAAAGGGATATACAATATGGGAATACAGAACAAACCAACTGATTTTGCTTCGGAGAACTGAAAAAGTTCATGAGTACTCTCTCACTTCACCTCCACTTTGTATTATTATGAGATGCCAGTGTGATCATGCAATGAAAATATGTTGAAAACCAGAAAGAATTACATATGAGCACACTGCCCACTGATTGGTGTTGTGACTTGGGAGGCTCCAGAGAGAGATCAGAGAGGAAAATGATGGCTGAGAAAAGGAGGGAAACTGTCATCCATTCTGATGGACGAGTAAGTTTTACACAGAGAAAACTCAGGTCCATGCCATAGGTCAAGGGAGTTACAGACACCCAGCTTGTAAATTGAGATTTTTGTTGCAGGAATGATGAAATCTATTCATTCCCTTAACATAGCTGAAAGCTCTCTGTGACCCACGGTGTTAGGCATCATTATCTTCCTGTTAGAGGAAGATATCTGGGAAGACCTGTGATAGAAGAACAGATAGGATATCGGTGGGGATCAGACCTTTGGGATGGAAAACCCATAGCAATGACCATCATGTCAGAGTTATGAGCCCTGATTTAGCTGAAGAGGGTCACTTCTGTCCTTGTTCTCTGGCATCCTAGAGTCACAGAGATTTGAATAGTGTACTGTTTTGAAATAAGTGGTTTGCAAACGAGCAGCTGTCGTCTTGAAAGCACAATGTTCAGAGAATTATTCCTTGGTTAGGGTACACAATAGCATGGGTCAAAGGGCATTGCCAAAAGCAAAGTAATTATGTATGGTGAGAGTCAGACATCATCCCAAGAGACATTCTTAAGAAAACAAAATACAAAAAACCGTTAGTGTTAATTTATGTGATGCACTTGACGTTTGGTTCTGTCCAGACTCAGAAGGGATGCCAAGCTAGAGCTGAGGGAGAGGGAAAAATGACCACAGGGCACCCTCTGGTGGTCAGGCTGACCCACTACAATTCACGGCTGGAGCCTGGGCCCCTGGGAAGGACACCTTAACATCTCAGGGTTTTAGCATCCCAGGTGTGGAGGGAAATCTTTTGTGGAGAAAGTGTTCCACGGGTCTTCTTGCTGGGCATTATGGCAGTAAAACAGGCAAGCATTGTGGAACCTGCCGTAAATGACTCATTATTGGAGTGAAAATGCTGTAGGAACAGCGCCTCTACAAATCACTGGGACAAATGACTAAACTAGATCTAGGGGCCCTCTGCCTCATACAAGCGTTTCTCTTTCTTTCTTTGCTTCCTTTGCTTGACTGTCGTGAGCCAGCAAGGGGCACTCTTCCTTGAAGCTGAAGCTGTATTATTATGCTGTGTAAACAGCAGTCATTGTGATCCTCCACCCCAAACCATTATTGGGTGCTCCTCTTCTTGACTCTGTGAGCTTTCAGGAAGTACAGATGGACAGAGAAAGGCTGGAAAGGAGATAATTCAAATGATCCCTTGTCCTCTCATCCCGGGAGGGATGCCTTTGATATTGATCAATACACAGATGTCACATCGCTGTTGGCATAAGTCCCTTGAGTAACAAAAGCCCTGTGTTCTCTGGGAGTCGACCTCAGATCAATTTCACAGTGGTGCCACATGTTACCGTAACTGCAGCACCTTAAAAATAAGGAGATATAATATGAACAATGGTGCTTCAGTACTCCTGGGTTTTATTTTTCTTTGGCTAAAACCGATTGAGACACCCAAGGCCAGCTGGAGATGACCACATTGGCAGCTCAACAGTGTAGACTTTCTCAGTCTGTGTCCGGATATCCTTGATTAACTGTATCATCCTTTCAGGCTGATCATCTGTGGGTCAAGACACAATAGCAAGTATTAGGAAGGCATAGTATCTGGCAAGCCCCACTTTGCAAATAACTGCGACAGACTTGGCTTACTACAGCAGAAGTTTGACACAACAATTAGAGAGTGGATGACAGCTTGGTTCTGTGCTGGGAGGTTTTGTCTGCCTGTGTTTTCTTTTTCACTTAGCAAGTCCCTCAAAATCAATCATTGGGGAATGCAAAGACTGCACAGTGGCCGATGGTGCACTTACCCTCGCAGCAGCTTTGTGGCCATCATCCCTTGATCCTCTGAGCAGCCCTGGATGAGCGGGAGAGGAGGATGGGGAGGAGGAGTGGGACTCTTCCTGAGGTGAGGTCTCCTGCAACAGACATGCTCCAGGCAGACCTTGGCCCCCAGAGGACTCTGTGGCTTGCTCCATGTCCCCTTCTAGCCCATTTAGTCAGTTCCTGCCCAATATATACCACAAATCACTACATTGAAACACTTGTTTATAACTTAAAGGCCTTCCAGAATCATCAAAGAAAACATAAAGTGACCTACCAGGAATGCACTGGTCCTTAAGGGGATTTTCCTACCGTGCGTTTGAAGAAAATTCCATCACCATCAGAAATTCTTTTCCTGAAAATCCTCAGGAAAATCATTTATTGTGAAAGCTCCTTGATCAGCGCACATGACCAGATGGGGGAGTTGGGCAGAGTAGCTGAGTGAACTGACCTGTGCTGTAATCTGTTTTAGACATTTGATTAGGCATCAGGCCATCAGGTCAAGTTGCTAGACAGCTCTAGATAACAACCATTTCCTTTGACTGCCCTGTGCAGATCCCACTGTGGGTACATTACTCATGCTGACAGCTCTGAATGCTGCTGTTCAGCTGGGTACCTGGTCTACACCCAGATCAAGTATGGGATTTACTCTAGGGATGCGGTGAAACACTGAGACTCAACCACCTAGAGGAGATGCTCTTCAGAGGTCAGAATTTCAGCTTGACAGCTGTTCCAAGTTGCTCTTCTAGGCTTATGAGAGGCCAGGCCCAGACTGAAAGTCCAGAGAGGACGACATGGGCAGCCCCACACCTTTCCACCCAAGAAAGTCCAGAGTTTCAACTCTGGGGAGTGAAGCGCAGCTTTGTCACATTCTTAGCTGGGTGCTTAGCACATGATTGCTCTCACTGGGGACAGTTCATGGTTTCATCCAACAAATAATGGCTAAACACCTATGTGTCAGTGAGTGTGAACAACAGTTTATTTTCTCAAGATTTTTTTTTTTGAGTGTTTTATCAGAGAAATGGTATAGAAGAGCTTGTAGTGGCAAGCAGCAGTCTTTTGCCTGGGTGTTACTCTCCCCAGCCCCTGCTTTGATCTGTTTAGATTTAATTCTTCTGGTTGTTATTTCCTTATAATATGTTATACCTCTGTTTCTTGAATTAGGAGTGTTAGATAATATTTTCTTACCTCCCACTATGAAAAATGAGGACTTAGCTCATCCCATGTCCAGCACTCTCATCTCTCATCTTCCCCCTTCTTTCAATATTTGATAATTACTATCACATTATTATTATTAAAAATAATAATTCTGATTATTATATGTTTCCTTCTCACCTCAAGTCACATTAAAGGATCTTTAAGATGACCACTCAGAAAAAGAGGAAATCTCTTCCAGGAAAAGAGACTGGCATATGTCTCATCCTTTAGGTACCCCACTTCTCTGAGTGTCCTTTGTATGACCGTTGCTTGTGGTAGCTCTCTGTGGTCCTGAATTCTAGATTTCTGGCTGTCTCTTGACCTTTCTTTTGCAGGCTAATGACCGATTTAGATTCCTTGCTTGAGAGTCTGCACATTGATTTGAGTACTTGCCAATAAAATGAAACCACGACTTCTCCTGACTTGCATCACATTCACTGAAAACTACTTTTTCCCTTTTTCTTCTTAAGTTTAGGTAGGTTGAGCCAGGTCTTTGGGGCCAGGGAGCATGGACTTCTCTCAGTGCCAAGAACTCAAACTCTTCACCTCCTTACTCCCTCACCCTTACTGAGTCATAGTCTCCAGTTCCTCAGCTATTGAGTCTTCTCCCAGTCCAAGCATGACCAAGAGATGGCTATCTCTGTTGCCAGCTTGATCAATAGCTATTTGTTGGTTCTATGATGCTATGAGGAATTAGATTTCCATAGCGGATGTGATGATTGATTTCCCAACATTCATTCCAACATGGTTGGATAAGTCTAAGGCAGGTAGGATTATCTTCCTTGAGCCAGTAAATGATTTAGAAAAGGACAAGCAACCCAGCTCTGAACACTGACTTGTGAGAAGAAGCTTGCTGGGGCCTTCTTGGAAAGGTAACCTTTCCTGCAGGTAGAGTGTGATGATCTCTATCTGTCCTCAGGGCCTTGTTCTCCTGGATATGATTTCTGCTGCAACCATCTTGCAGCAAGGATGACTATGAAGCCAACTGTGAGGATGGCAGAAGAGACAGATGGTGAGAAGGTGGGTACTTAACAACTTCATTAAGCCACTGAATCAAGCAACCCTTAAGCCCACCCCTACTCTGGCCTCCCAGACTTCCTATCACTTGAGGTAATGCATTTCCACACTGTTGAAGCCAGTTTGAGTCAAGGTTTCTGAAGTCACACTCACTGATAGGATTTTTGAGGTCACTTCTGAAATCAGCAGGAAAGGGAGCTGGGATCGACTAGCTGTGTCTGTCAGGTGGAGGTGCTCCTTGACTCCTCCCTAGCACCTTGTATGGGGTTTCTCTGTTGTGCTTGTTTTGCTTTCACTACTTCCCAGAATTGTGCTTGGAAGATACCCATGGTGTTTATTGCTTAAAGGGAGTCCCCTGCTTTTATATCTTCTTTTGTGCTTTTCATCCTGAACTGCCCAGTCCAGTCTATCCCTCACTTCTGTTCCTCTTGACCCTCTGGTTATGGACCTTTTGCTTAGAGAACATCTATATGATGTTCTCTCTTCATCAGTGTGGCCATTTAAAAATCCACCCAGGAGACAGGACGGGAACACAGAACACTGCAGCCTATCAGAAGCACTCGATGGCTGTTGGTGATAAGAACACGCATGAGGCCCATTTGGCTGCTGACTGTATGATTCCAGCAATGGCGTGGGCTGGGCTGGCTGATTCCAGAGGCTATGCTAGTGACCCCTTCATCTTGCCTAAGTGATCTGTGGGTAGCTCCTCAGGGGCTGTGTGCTTGGTCAATGAGGAAGAGCTGTCCTTTGGTCGAGGTATACAGACACTGTCCTGCTGACCCAAAGAAACACAGCTTTTGAACTCCTGCACTGACACTATGCATGCATGCTCAATCGTATCCCATTCTTTAGCAACACCCCATGGACTATAGTCCACCAGGCTTCTCTGTCTGTGGAATTTTCCAGGCAAGAATATTGGAGTAGATTGCTGTTGTACATTTCTGAATTTCTGAAGTCCTCAGTCCCTTTTGCCAGATAAGAATGAGGAGAGGTGGCATGGAAGTGATGGGGCTGCCATTTTTCAGTTCCCTTATTTTTGATTTAACTTGGAAACAGTTTGCAGGGGTTCAGCCTGTGTTGCTTGTAGATTCAACTGAGAATCAAAATGGACCGTGCACATAGGNAAGGGACTCTCAAGAGTCTTCTCCAACACCACACTTCAAAAGCATCAATTCTTCGGTGCTCAGCTTTCTTCATAGTCCAACTCTCATATCCATACATGACCACTGTAAAAACCATAGCCTTGACTAGATGGACCTTTGTTGGCAGAATAATGTCTCTGCTTTTCAATATGTTAAGTTGGTCATAACTTTTCTTCCAAGGAGTAAGCATCTTTTAATTTCATGGCTGCAGTCACCATCTGCAGTGATTTTGGAGCCCCCCAAAATAAAGTCTGACACTGTTTCCACTGTTTCCCCATCTATTTCTCATGAAGTGATGGAAACAGATGCCATGATCTTAGTTTTCTGAATGTTGAGTTTTAAGCCAAAATTTTCACTCTCCTCTTTCACTTAATCAAAAGGCTCTTTAATTCTTTATTTTCTGCCATAAGGGTGGTGTCATCTGCATATCTGAGGTTATTAATATTTCTCCTGGCAACCTTGATTCCAGCTTGTATTTCATCTAGCCCAGCATTTCGCTCGATGTACTCTGCATAGAAGTCAAATAAGCAGGGTGACAATATACAGCCTTGATGCACTCCTTTCGTGTATTGGAACCAGTCTGTTGTTCCATGTCCAGTTATAACTGTTGCTTCTTGACCTGCATACAGATTTCTCAGAAGGCAGGTCAGGTAGTCTGGTATTCCCGTCTCTTTAAGAATTTTCCACACTTTGTTTTGATCCACACACTCAAAGATATAGTCAATAAAGCAGGTGTTTTTCTGGAACTCTCTTGCTTTTTCCGTGATCCAAGGGATGTTGGCAATTTGATCTCTGGTGAGGAAGGTAATCGTCAGCATTCTGTCTTCTGCCTGGGTGGGGCCTTAGTTCCTGCAGAAATCAAAGATGTATTATTATATATATCCCTTGAGGAACCAGGAAGGTCCCTGGTGGCTCAGACGGTAAAGCGTCTGTCTACAATGCGGGAGACTCAGGTTCGATCCCCAGGTCAGGAATATCCCCTGGAGAAGGGAATGGCAATCCACTCCAGTACTATTGCCCGGAGAATCCCATGGACAGAGGACGCTGGTGGGCTACAGTCCATGGGGTCACAAAGAGTCGGACACGACTGAGTGACTTCATTTTCGCTTTCACTTGAGGAACCAGGACCCTACCCCAAGGCTGTACTATTGTTTCTTGACTGTTCCCCCCTTGTTTCTGCATTCCTTAAGATCATTAATTACTGAGATCTGTTCAAGGGCAAACATTTGTAGCTAGGCTTAGATAACTGATGGCTTTGGCCCCAAATGGTTCTTTTATGTCAAGCAAGCCATTCCTGGGTCTCTTTCTTTGGGGACCCCCTACCATATCTGCTGTTTAGGTTGGTCATAGCTTTTCTTCCAAGGAGCAAGTGTCTTTTAATTTCATGGCTGCAGCCACCATCTGCAGTGATTTTGTCTATGACCAACCTAGACAGCATATTAAAAAGCAGAGACATTATTACTTTGTTAACAAAAGTCCACCTAGTCAAAGCTGTGGTTTTTCCAGTAGTCATGTATGGATGTGAGAGTTGGACTATAAAGAAAGCTGAGTGCCAAAGAATTGATGCCTTTGAACTGTGGTGTTGGAGAAGATTCTTGAGAGTCCCTTGGACTGAAAAGAGATCAAACCAGTTAATCCTAAAGGAAATCAGTCCTGAATAAAATGGAAGGACTGATGCTGAAGCTGAAACTCCAATACTTTGGCCATCTGATACAAAGAACTGACTCATTGGAAAAGACCCTGATGCTGGGAAAGATCAAAGACAGAAGGAGAAGGGGATGACAGAGGATGAGATGGTTGGATGTTATCACTGACTCGATGGACATGAGTTTGAGCAAGCTCTGGGAGTTGGTGATAGACTGGGAAGCCTGGCATGCTGCAGTCAATGGGGTCGCAAAGAGTTGAACACGACTGAGCAACTGAACTGAACTAACCATATATGCTGGTATGAATAATATTCCTCACAGTGATGTGTGTGGTACCCACTATTACCCCCATTTTATGGATTAGAAAATGAGGAACAGAGAATTTGAAGTAATTCACTCAAGGCACACAGCTGGCATGTGGATCAACAATAGGAATCTTGAGATAGAATCTAACATGTCATCTATTTTCTTTTTCAGAATATGATGATAATAATGAATACTAGTAACTACAATTAACTGAGTATCTGCTAGGCATTGTATGCAGTGCTTTGAGTACCTGGTATATAGTATCTCATTTAACTTACTCTCCATAATACCCCTGGAAGTGGCTATGATCATCAGATTTGTCCACATGGGAGACTGAGGCTCAGAGAGGGTTAATTTAAATTGGTAAAGGCCAAGGGGTTCTGTGTTTCTCCAAAAACCATGCTCTTTATAATTACACTTTACTGATCCTCCATTTTCATGATCATGATCAAATATGCTTCCATATTCCTTTGACCTCACCTTCTTTGTCAGTCACCAGGCATCAGAAGGTTTCCAGAGGGCAGAGGCAGAAATGCACAGGTGTGGAAGACTCCTACAACTCTCTCTCAACTCCTGAGGCAGTCCCACTCTCCTTACACTTTCTGATACTCTTTTGCTTTCTTAGATTATGAAATTCTCTCAAACAGCAATTAAAGTCTCACTACAGGGTTTTTGTCTTCTAAGGCAATCCGTAAGTGTGTTGATGTTGAGAAGGCTGATCAGGAGTTCCACATTAGGTGAAAGAAGGAAAATAAAGCTCAGACTTGATGAGGCTGTCAATGGGGAGGCTCAAAAGGTTGAGTGGAGAAATAAGAAACAAAAATGGTATTTAAGGAAAAGTAGTCACGACTGATATTACTCTGTGTAATCTCTGCGAAGAAAGGAAAGAACCAGGACGACAGCTAAACCCAGTGAACTTTGTGAAGGCTTTGATCTGCAGGGCACTTCACTTCGTTCATATGATCCAAACACTGTCTCACCTGATCGACCTCACACCCCAGCATTTTTCTTTGTGGATTAATTCCTGAGAGTCTAGGAGAATAGGGAAACATGTCCTTCTTTAGATCAGCCTCTTCATTCCAAAGACTGGGAGGAACATTAGGCACACTGCAGACCCTCAACTCAGATGATAACATCCTTCATCATCTGGCTCCTGCCTTATTTCTCTGCCCATCACCTTCTGGCTTTCTCTGCTATGCCCTCACCCAAACCGAACATATTCAGTTCCCACATGCACTGTGTTCCATTTTGGCTCTTGGCAGTTCCTGGAATAGTTTTTTCCCTTTTTGTCTAATTGCTCCTTTTCCTGAAGTCTTGGCTGAGATGCCACTTCTTTTTTATTTTTTGGTCACACCATGCGACATGTGGGATCTCAGTTCCCTGACCAGGCATCAAACCAGTGCCCCTTGCAGTGGAAACTCATAGGTTTAACCACTGGACTGCCAGGGAAGTCCCAGTGCCACCCGCTGAAGGACTCCTGCCTCATCCTTCTGAGGCAGGTTGGGTGTACCTACTATGGTTCCCCACTGCATCCTGCCATCTCCTTGTCTTTTCTGCTGGCTCTGTGATGGTCTGATAGCTCACTTGTTCTCCGGACTCTGAGGTCCTAATGGGAAAGGGCCATGTCTCAGTTGTCTCCAGGCCTGGCACACAACAGCTGTCCAGAAAGTGCTGGCACCTGAATAATGAAGGAACATTGCCATCAGCCGGCTGTCCCCATCTGTTGCACCAACTGACTGGTTGGTGGTTTTTGGCTCCTTGAATCCCCTTGTTATCCCAAAAAGGAAAACTTTTGCTCCCAACTCAAAAGCAAAGGAAATTCCTTCCCCAGAAGAAGACCTTTCTTTCTGGACCCCTGAACTCCTGCACTTCTGGGTCCTGACTCTCTCAATGAGCCCTCCACCCTCCCAGCCGTGCCAGCAGTACTCTCACAGCCTCTTGTCCATGGGTCAGTAAACCAGCACGCACTACTTCCATTGGCCACATCACTTCCTAAAGCTACCACGCCTCTCTGACAAAGATTGTCTTTAGCCAAACCTGAGTCAGGCTCTTCTGAGCCCTCCCCTTTTCTAATCCTTGACCTTGGGCTCTGTCCTTGACCTGCTTAGTCCAGTCTTAGCAAGAATTCTGCTGAGTCAGTTTAGCAACTATCTCCCCACCCTTGATGTCTGATCACCCTGGATATCTGATCAAACTCCTCATCCCCCGCTTTTGGTATCTTCTCACCCTGGCCTGCCTTCGGCAAGAATCTTAGCTCAGTTTAGCAAGAATGCCCCCACCTCGGATGTTTCAAACCGGTTGTTTCAAACCGGATGCTTAGTAATCATCCATCCACTGACCGCCTCCCCCACACCCTACCCAACTCCTTAGCTATAAATCTCCGCTTATTCTTATTGAGATGGCTGGATGGCATCACTGACTTGACGGACATGAGTCTGAGTGAACTCCGGGAGTTGGTGATGGACAGGGAGGCCTGGCGTGCTGCGATTCACGGGGTCGCAAAGAGTTGGACACGAATGAGCGACTGAACTGAACTGATTCTTATTGTATTTGATGTTGAGCCTGATCTTTCTCCCCTACTTACAAAACTCCTATTGTAGGGGTTTTGCAGTCCCTCTTGAATGTAGTTTTCATGATCATTTTTTTAGGGTAAATCCAGGATGGAGGTGGGGGAACAGTTACTTGTTTATTTGGCTGCGGCATGTGGGATCTTAGTTCCTTGACCAGGGAGCAGACCTATGCCCCTTGCACCGGGACCTTGGAGTCTTAACCACTAGACCACTAGGCAAGTCCCATTACCATTTTAAAAGCATCATGAATCAGTTTTCTTAATAGCGTCTCCCCTGTGCCCACCCTATCTACCTTGTCTTGAACCTCAGGACTACCTCTCTACCATTTCCCACAGCCTTACTTCTCCTCCCCCTCCTCCTCTTAGTACTTCAGACTTTTCTTCTCTTGGCTAATTATTCCCTTCCTTTAACCTCTGATCTCTCAGCACTTGATTTCCTCCCTTTCTATTTTCTCACCAAGGTGCTACTTGTCCACCCACTTCTTTAACAGAGACTTTTTTCCCAGTCTGTTTTTAACCGTTTGCTCCTCTTGCTCTGAGCACTGCCTCTCCAGCGAGTGAACCTCCAGAGCCTCAAAATGGATATTGTCTCAGGATGCTTGAAACCTCTTCGGAAATGCACATAGGTTATCTGGGAGTCTAGACACAGGAGGTGTTCGTAGGCCTTGGCACAGTTTGTGCCCCCTAAGATCAGAATCCCTTGTGCCTCAGGGTAGTAGGCTGGCCTTTGGGAGTCTCTCAGAAGATGTCTGAATGAATGAAGGGGTCTGCCATCATGGCCCCCAGAACTGCTATGAGACCATCTACCCCCTGTGCCACTCCCTGGGCATCAGCGGGGGCAGCCAGTTGTAGGGCCCACCACTGCCCATTGAGGACAAGACCAGGGACCAGTAGGAGGAGTTAGTGTTCCAAGCGCCCAGGAATGGGATATGTCATCCAAGGTGCGGGCCAGTCAGAGTGTCCTAGTGGTCACCACTCCTCTTCACATGCATCACTTAATTGTTTCTACACCTGCTATACCTTTTAGTGGTGTTCAAGCCAGCTGTAGGCTGATCATTGTAATCATTTATGTACATTTTGCAAATGTATGTGTTATCATTATTTTGAAATACTTGGCATAAAAAGTTGATTGCATTGAAATCTTTACATTATAAAAAAAGTCAATATTACTTATTTGTCAATAAAGGAAAAGAGTTATTTGATTATTCCAATAGAGTTCCAAGACTGATTTTTGAATAGTTGTAAAAATGATTAAAAATCTGTATCACTTCCTTATGGGAACAAAGTTTCTTATTGATGGAAACCAAGAATTTTAAGAATTGACATTACAGTTTTGTTCCTAAGTTACATGTAACCATTTCTAATCTCTGTGCCCCTGGGAGAATGGGGAGAGGTTATAAAAAGTATGTTCATGAACACAAATTCAAGTATATCACTTAAATATTTGAAAACATTTTATTTGGACATTTTATATAAATTCAATATTTAATATCTTTCTGCAGTGTTAGCATTTTATTTTTCTTCTATTGATATAAATAAAATATAATGCTTTCTTCCCCCCTAAGCTCTAAATATTCTTTGCTTTACCCCAGGGCATGACACAAATGATATCATTTTCTCTGAGTACTATACCATAAAAAATGTTGGGAATTTTTAAAAACAACTTTATTGATGTATAATTTACTGACTACACAGTTCACCGTTTTAAGTGTGCAAGTCAGTGACTTGGAGTAAATTTATCAAGTCGTGCAACCATCATCATCCATTTTTATTTATTTAGTTTTTAAAATATTTATTTACTTGGCTGCGTAGGAGTCCTAGTTGTGGCATGCAGGATCTTTTGCTGTAGCATATGGGATCTCGTTCCCTGCCCAGGGATTGACCCTGGGTGCCCTGCACTGGCAGTGCAGAGTTTTAGTCACTAGACCACCAGGGAAGCCCCTCACCATCCATTTTTATAATGTGTTCCTTATCTCAGTAAGATGGGAAGTTAGTTCCGAAGGTGAGAAGGGACCAGAAGGTATTCCTTGGGGAGGGCAAACCTTTGAGTCCTAAGGTGCTTGCAGCCTGAGGGCAGGTATTAGGTTGGCCAAAAAGTTTATTTGGGTTCTTCTGTAAGATGTTATGGTAAAACCTCAATGAACTTTTTGGCCAACCCTATACAAAGGTGTTGATTTCCTAGGAGAAGCATCCCAAAGGGATGAGGAAGGCCAAGAAGGTTGGCTGCTGCTCTGGGAGGGTTTGCAGCTCAGCTTAGATGCAGCTCTTTCAGGAAGGCGTTTCTAGCTCAGTGCAGCCTGCTGCTTCTTCTCCTGGGCTCTGGTACCTGCTCCCATGGTACATTACAGATAAAGATTTTTGGTTCATATACTCTCCTCTTCCTGCTGGACTGTGAGTCTGCTCTTTATCTTCCCAGAACTTAGCTTCATCTCTGGCATAGAGCATGGCCTCGTTTACCAGTTTGCCCAATGGATAAATGATTTCTAGCCCTTTTTTGTCTTCTCCAAAGTCCTGGGAGCTGACCAGAAACACACAGGGCGACGCCCCAGCAAATCACAGTGACTGGAGCAGAATCCAACTATCTCCATGAGTGGGACCGTGGTATGGGCCAGATGTGGAAACCTGGTTTTCAGCTGGCCCTGCTTCTGACCATTTGTCCCTCTGCAACTTTCAGCTGTTCTATTGCCTCCAAAATGAGAGTGTGGGATCATGCATTGGTTGGGTTGATTCCAGTTCTAAATCCCCATGATTCTGATGGTGCATCTGTCTCCCTGTGTCTAATGGAGCTGCCTGCATTTGAAGGGACAATTTCCAGGGAGCAAGGGAGGTGATTGCAAGGGTTATAGCCCCTGGCTCTGTCTGAGGACTTGGTGCCATTGTGTTTGTCCAGGCTACCGCAGCCATGCCCAGACACCCTGAAGGTGACAAAGAGATTGCCTTCGCCACCTCAAGAAGGTAATGGCAAAGTGGCTTCTTTGGGTGCAGGAAATGTGAAGAGGTTGAAAGCAAGCACACCAAGTTGTTTTTGAGTGTACTTAATAGACACCTAGATATTCAATCTGCTTTTTAAAAGCAGAGCTGCTTCACTAATAGTAGCACTCCATTTTGCTTTATCATGAGACTCTCATCTCTGCTCCATACTCCCCCTCAGTCTTCTTCTGCTCACTAACCCATTTGTCCTTTCTTATAGCCTGTGCTTAAAACCAGCAGAAAATACAGCTGTGACACCACAGCAAAGCTTTCTGGTGGGCCTCGAGCTGGCAGAGTGCTTGAGGCCATGACGCAGAAGCCTCCCCACACCCACACTGTCTGTGGTCCCAGGGGCTTCCAGTGGGTTTCTGAGGTTGGCATGGGGGCTGCTGCTTGGTGCCCAGTTGAAGAGATTTTAGGACTCCAAAGCTGAACTCTTGGTGTTGGGGCAAGAGGGGCAACCCGAGGGGAGGCAAAGACCCCCCGCCAACCCACACACATCCCCACAACTCCCTCATGGGCCTCACAGGGCCAGTCTGGGCACCTAGAACAGATCAGACCTGACTGGCTTTCCTGTCTCATCCTGTTGTTTAATTAACATAACAAATCTTCGCAGCTGGTGGCTGCCCTCTGCTTCTCCTCCCCCTCCTCCTCCCTTCTGTACACTAATTAGTACAAAAGCAGGGAGCAAATCTTCAGGCATTGATTTGCCTTTGCAGTAATGATTATTCTGGGAACAACCCAACCTCTCCAAACAGATAAACACCCCACCCTGAGTTTGAACAACACGCTGCCTTCTTTATAGATTTTTGGCTTTGCTAAGGCCAGGATGGAGAACCCAATTATTGAAGAGCATAAGACCACATTTGTCTCCTCTGGTTCGAAAAGGCAAAAGGGATTGTGAGAAAGGGAGAAAGCACCTTCGGGGGATGTGACTCATTTAAAAGTGCTGACTCCTCTTTGCAGAAAGTCGACCCCTCTCTGCAAAGGTGGAAACCTAGTCTGGCCAAGTGTCAAGTGGAATGTCTCAGGAAAGCCTTTGCTAACATCTCCCCATCTGTGGAGTGGTTCCCACCTCAGACAGCTCTCAGCCTTGTCAGAGCATCAGGTCCTCAGGGGCCAGGGACCTACAGAAGTCTGTGCCTGGGGTGTCATCCATAGCAGTAGCCTGGAAAGAAGTCTGGGACAGGGGGATGGAGGGGGTGCCCCTTCAAGGGATCAAGGGGTAAGCAAACATTCAACTCCATTTCTGGGTCCTCACTGGGTCACTTACTAACAGACCCCTGTGGCTAGTTAGTCTCCTAGTAAGATTATATGGTAGCATGGCAACAGAAGATTTTTTGTTCTTCTGCTCATTAGGTGGTGTTTTAAAAAATAGTGCATAGTAAGCAAAGATACCACTTTGCTGACAAAAGTTTGTGTAGTCAAGGGTATGGTCTTTCCAGTGGTCATGCACAGATGTGAGAGTTAGACCACAAAGACTTTGCCCCAAGGATTGATTCTTTCGAACTGTGGTGCTGGAGAAAGCTCTTGAGAGTCCCGTCTACTGCAAGGAAATCAAACCAGTCAGTCTTAAAGGAGATCAACCCTAAATCTCATTGATGCTGAAGCTCCAATATTTTGGCCACCTGATGTGGAGAGCTGACTCATTGGAAAAGACCCCAATTCTGGGAAAGATTGAGGACAGGAGGAGAAGAAGATGACAGAGGATAAGATAGTTGGATGGCATCACCAACTCAATAGAGATGAACTTGGGCAAACTCCAGGAGATAGTGAGGGACAGAGAAGCCTGTTGTGCTGCAACCCATGGAATTGCAGAGTTGGACATGACTTGGCAACTGAACAACAAGAAAGTGTGCTTGTGGGGATTTAATTTATTGTGTCTTTTTTCTCCTTAGTACTCCCTCCCAGGCCTGGAGGATAATCTTCATTTTGCCCCCACTTTTCCTCCCTCTGCCAAACGCACAAACACAGAGCCTTAATCATGTCACTTTCTCCTCGTCTCTTCTCATACTGTTCTCACCTGCATCAGGGGTTGGGAAGATCTAGGCTCAATGTGGGAGTATTCAGTAATCAACTAGCGATGTTTGCCAGGAGAGGGGGTGTGGATGGTGCCAAGTAAGGTATTTATTGTGCAGGTCAAGAAGCAACAGAACTGAACATTGAACAACAGACTTGTTCAAAATTGGAAAAGGAATGCATCAAGGCTGTATATTGTCACCCTGCTTATTTAACTTATATGTAGAGTACATCATGAGAAACGCTGGTCTGGATGAATCACAAGCTGGAATCAAGATTGCTGGGAGAAATATCAGTAACCTCAGATACGCAGATGATACCACCCTTATGGGAGAAAGTGAAGAGGAATAAAAGAGGCTCTTGATGATGAAGGTGAAAGAGGGGAGTAAAAAAGTTGGCTTAAAATTCAGCATTCAAAAAACTAAGATTATGGCATCTGGTCTCATCACTTCATGGCATATAGATGGGGAAACAATAGAAACAGTGAAAGACTATTTTCTCAGGCTCCAAAATCATTGCAAATGGTGACTACAGCCTTGAAATTAAAAGACATTTGCTCCTTGGAAGAAAAGCTGTGACCAACCTAGACAGCATATTAAAAAAAAAATATTGTTACCTGAAACACCACCCTAATTAAATCTAACTGTCTAGGGATAAAGTCCATTGATGAGAATCAGAGGTGCTTGTTAAAAATAAGGATTCTCTGGTGTCTGTGATTCAGTTGGCCTGGAGTAGGGCTGAGAAATCTTTACATTTGAAGAACCTCAGGATATGTTCATGATTGGGCATTTTAGAAACTACTGTCTAAACCATCAATTAAAGTTCGCCCTAACTTCCACAAAACTTTTATCCTTTGGCCATGAATGACCTTAAATTGTTCACTAGTTACCTTGGTCTTATATCCCCACCTGCATTCTAAGTTCATAAAACTGGAGCATTTCTGAACTCAAAGGTGCCCTAGAGACCAAATAATCTGTTCCACCAGGGCCACATCTTGGTCAGTTTCAGGGCTAGGTCTAGAAACAGTTCAAAATTCCCTCTACTCAACAATAATTAAAATTTTTGTTTTCCCACAGTGTTGAGGCAGGCCAGCACCTCTGCTTTTAAAAAAGATTGAGCGTGATTACCGTCATTTTGGTGAAAAGGCTGGTGCTTACATTTGTACCATTTGCTGTTCTGAGAAATCCCTGCCAATGGATAACTGATAAGGTGTCATGAAATGTAAGGAATCAAATGACAAAATGGTCTAAGCTATGCCCACCATACACCAGGTGCTATATAACTGATTTGACTTTTAGGCCAGGCTCAAATCCACATCCACTGGGAGACCCTGGACCAGTATGGAGTAATTATACTTTCTTAATTCAGTTCTGAATCATAAGAGTTCACATTAGTGAAACATTGGCTGTTTACCAGGTGCTATGCTAGATGGATCACATGGAAAAATTCGATAGGTGGCAACCCACTCCAGTACTCTTGCCTGGAAAACCCCATGGGCAGAGGAGCCTGGTAGGCTGCAGTCCATGGGGTCGCTGAGGGTCAGACACAACTGAGCGACTTCACTTTCACTTTTCACTTTCATGCATTGGAGAAGGAAAGGGCAACCCACTCCAGTGTTCTTGCCTGGAGAATCCCAGGGACAGAGGAGCCTGGTGGGCTGCCGTCTATGGGGTCACATAGAGTCGGACACGACTGAAGCGACTTAGCAGCAAGGAAGAAACTAAAGCTTAGAAAAAGAAATTTAAGTGAAAATGGAAATATCTCCATTAACCTTTTTATTTTATATTGGGGTATAACCATTTAACAATGTTGTGATACCTTCAGGTGAACAGCAAAGGAATTCAGTCATCCAAATACATGTATCCATTCTCCCCTGAACTCCACCCCATCCAGGCTGCCAAATAACATTGAGCAAAATTCCATGTGCTATACAGTAGGTTCTTGTTAGTTATCCATATTTAAATTTAAACATGGCAGTGTGTACATGCATAAAACTTTAAAAATTTCAGTGACCTGTCCAGAGTGACTTGCTAGTGGTGAGGCTTGGATTTGAAGTTGGTATGATTTTTCAGTCCATTCTCTTAATTCCTGTGCTATTTTGTGTTGATGAAGAGAGATAATGTGAAAAAAATGCTTAGGTTAACGTCTAGAAGCTCAGTAAGTGGCTGTAGTCATTGTCCTCATCATTGCAACAGCAAGTAACCCTGCTACTGCTGCTAAGTGGCTTCAGTTGTGTCCGACTCTGTGTGACCCCATAGATGGCAGCCCACCAGACTCCCCTGTCCCTGGGATTCTCCAGGCAAGAACACTGGAGTGGGTTGCCATTTCCTTCTCCAATACATCAAAGTGAAAGTGAAGTCCCTCAGTCGTGTCCGACTCTTCGTGACCCCATGGACTGCAGCCTACCAGGCTCCTCCACCCATGGATTTTCCAGGCAAGAGTACTGGAGTGGGGTGCCATTGTCTTCTCCTACACAGCTCTTATTAGGTACCAGGAAGATACTATTTTAAGCACTTCACATAGTTTATTTGCAAAACATCCCTATGAGGTAGTACTAGTATAACAGATTTTATAGGTGAAAAAACTGAGGCACAAAAATGATTATATTACACAAAGTTATACAGCTAGTAAGTGACAGAGGTGGATTCAAACTAGAAAGTCTGGCTCCAAACTGAAGGCCACTAACCAGTGCACCCTGCTGGTTTTCAGGTGAAAAATGGCAAATACTGCTACTACTAATGGTTAGCAGAAAGGCCCTCAGTTCCTTTCGACACAGTATTTCCCTACGTGCTTTCCTTGTAAGAATGCTCTTTAGATAAAAATAAATATGCTAATAGATTTAAGTGTCCTTTCCATGTCTCCCCTTTCTGCCCTCTCAAAAATTCTTATATGATTCAATCTAATACTATTTCATGGCACCTGTTTTCTTAGTCATTTTGGAAGTGACCTCTGGGAAAGGAATATTCTTGGTGTTATTACTTTTTTTTTTTTAACCTAGAAGAGACCTTTGAAGTTCTCTTAGGACAGAAGTCTCTACAATAAAGTGCTTGTACCCTACAGGATGCATAAGGTTATCCACTGGGATTGGGGGAAAAAAAAGTCCCAATTTAAAACCAAAGAAATTAAGGGCCATGGTGATCTTCCTGTTGTTAAGTATAACAGAATCTCCTAGACATTATTATTACAGTGACTCCTTGGCTGGCGGCTGCCAATACCCCATTCTGGAAGCATTCATCTCGCTAAATTGAGTGAGGTCACTCTTGTACCTTTCCTTCTCTCTTTCTGACTGTTCTTTCTGTTTCCCAGTCCCTGTATTTAAACAAGTTAAAAACATTAATATATGGATTGACACAACATCTTCACTTGCTCCAGGGATCACACATAGTAAATAGGTCCCCTGTCTGAGACAAGGGTGGAGGCTCTGTCACATGGACAAAGCTGCTTCCTTGTTTCATTTCCTTCTGGCATGTTAATGCATGCTGTTATGGGTTGAATCATTCCATCAAAGAGGGAAGTTGAAGTCCCCTAGAAAGGGATTTATTTTGAAGTAGAATTATTGTAGGAATTATTTAAGTTAGATGACGTCATATTGAACAGGGTGGGACACCTAATGTGGCTGGTATTGTTACAAGAAGAGAAGAGACATGGAGCAGAGACACAAAAGAAGGCAGCCATGTGATGATGGGGACAAGTTGGAATGGGATGAATGATGTCAAGGAAGCATCAATAAGACAAGGAATACCAGGAATTGCCAGCAAATGCCAGCAGCTAGAAGAGGTGAGGAAAGAGGGTGCCTGCTGATGCCCTGATTTCAGAGTTTTAGCTTCCAGAACTGTAAGTCAATACATTTCTGTTATTTTAAGCCCCGTAGTTTATATAAGTTTGTTATGGGAGCCACAGGAAACGAATACAGGTAACTGTGTAGGTATTGGGTTGGCCAAAAAGTTCCTTCAGATTTTTCCATTACAGCTTACAGAAAAATCTGAACAAACTTTTTTGCCAATGCAATAGATTTACAAGTTGTGTTTCTCTGTTTAAATAAAGCTATCCCTCACCAAATGGGCAGGCTGCAAAGACAGCCCTGATGCAATGTCAAGTGGACGTCAGGGACTTGGCCCCACTGCCCCCCTCTCCATCAGCTGCTGCTGTGAGGCAAGAATAACGACAGTGCCATCAAACCTGGTAGGAAGTCAGCCAAAATGTCTTGAAATTATCAAGGCATTTGATCTATTGATTATCATCTACTGTTTTTTATGATAGATCATTCCTTGTTGTTTCTGTTCAGTTACCCAGTCATGTCAGACTCTTTGCAACCCTGTGGACTGCAGCACGCCAGGCCTCCCTGTCCTTTACCGTCTCCCAGAGTTCACCCAAGTTCATGTTCATTGCGTCGGTGATGTTGTCCAACTGTCTCATCCTCTGATGCCTTCTTCTCCTTCTGCCCTCAATCTTTCCCAGTATCAGGGACTTTTCCAATGAGTCATCTGTTTGCATCAGATGACCAAAATACTGGAGCTTCAGCTTTAGCATCCGAGAAGGCAATGGCAACCCACTCCAGTGTTCTTGCCTGGGATGGGGGAGCCTGGTGGGCTGCCGTCTATGAGGTCGCACAGAGTCGGACACAACTCAAGTAACTTAGCATCAGCAGCAGCTTTAGCATCAGTTATTCCAGTGAATATTTAGGGTTGATCTCCTTGAACACTGACTGGTTTGATCTCTTTGCTGTCCAAGGGACTTTCAGAAGTCTTCTCTAGCACTACAGTTTGAAGGTACCACAGTTCAAAGGGATCAATTCTGCCTTTTTTATGGTCCAGCTCTCACAACCATATGTACGGACCTTTGTTGGCAGAGTACTGTCTCTGCTTTTCAACACACTATCTAGGTTTGTCATCAGTTTTCTGCAAAGAAGCAGTCATTTGATTTCATGGGTACAGTCACCACCTCCAGTGATTTTGGAGCCCAAGAAGAGAATATCTGTCTCTACTTCTACCTTTTATTCTTCTGTTTGCCATGCAGTAATGGGGCCAGATGCCATGACCTTAGTTTTCTTAATATTTAGTCTTAAGCCTGCTCTCTCACTCTTCTCCTTCACCCTCATCAAGAGGATCTTTAATTCTTCTTCATTTTCTGCTGTTAGAGTGGTATCATCCTCATATCTTAGGTTGTTGATGTTTCTTTTGCCTATCTTGATTCCAGCTTGTTAACTCATCCAGCCTTGCATTTCTCATGATGTGCTAAGCATATAGGTTAAACAAACAGGGTGACAGAAGACAGCTCTATTGTACTCCTTTCTTGATCTTGAACCAATCAGTTGTTCCACACAGGGTTTTAATAGTTGCTTTTTTACCTGCATACAGATTTCTCAGGAGACAGGTAAGATAGTCTGGTATTCCTATCTCTCTAAGAGCTTTCCACAATTTGTCATGATCCACATAGTCAAATGCTTTAGTGTAGTTGATGAAATAGAGATAGATGTTTTTCTGAAATTCCATTGCTTTCTCTATAATCCAGCACATGTTGGCAATTTGACCTCTAGTTCCTCTCCTTTTCTAAACCCAGGTTAAACATCTTAAAGTTCTTGGTTCGCATAATGCTGAAGCCTAGCATGCAAGATTTTAAACATGACCTTGCTAGCATGGGAGGTGAGTGCAATGGTTCAATGGTTAACACATTCTTTGGTACTACCCTTCTTGGGAATCTGGATGAGGATTGACCTTTCCCAGTCCTGTGGCCACTTCTGGGTCTTCCAGATTTGCTGACATAATGAATGCAAAACCTTGATCAGATCAGTTAACTTCAGTCACTTGTGTGACTCTTGGTGACCCCATGGACTGCAGCACACCAGGCCTTCCTGTCCATAACCAACTCCCATAGTTTACTCAAACTCATTTCCATTGAGTTGGTGATGCCATCCAACCATCTCATCCTCTGTAGTCCCCATCTCTTCCTGTATTCAATCTTTCCTTGCATCAGGGTCTTTTCAAATGAGTCAGTTCTTTGCAGCAGGTGGCCAAAGTATTGGAGTTTCAGCTTCAGCATCATTCCTTCCAATGAATATTCAGGACTGATTTCCTTTAGGATGGACTGGTTGGAGCTCTTTGCAGTCCAAGTCTTCTTCAACACCACAGTTCAAAAGCATCAATTCTTTGGTGCTCAGCTTTGTTTATAGTCCAGCTCTCACATCCATACATGACTACTGGAAAAACCACAGCTTTGACTAGATGGAACTTTGTTGGCAAAGTAATGTCTCTGCTTTTTAACATGCCGTCTAGGTTGGTCGTAAAACCATGATGGCATCATCCTTTACAGATTTCAACAGCTGGAAAAGTTCTGCTGGAATGTCATCATATCCACTATCTTTGTTAACAGCAGTGCTTCTTAAGGCCCACTTGACTTCACACTCCAGAATGTCTGGCTCTGGGAGACTAACCACACCATTGTAGTAATCCGGTTCATTAAGGTCTTTTTGTATACAGTCCTTCTGTGTATCCTTTCCATCTCCTCTGATCTCTTCAGCACCTACTAGGTTTCTACCATTTTTGTCCTTTATTGTGCTCGTTGTTGGGTGGAGTGTTCCCTTGACATTTCCAGTTTTCCTGAAGAGATCTCTAGTTTTTCCCTTTTTGTTGTTTTCATCTATTATTAAGCACTGTTCATTGAAGAAGGCCTTCTTGTCTCTTCTAGCTATTTTTTGGCACTCTGCATTTAATTGGATATATCTTTACCTCTCCCCCTTGGTTTTTGCTTCTCTTCATTCTTCTGCTGTTTGTAAAGCCTCCTCAGATAACCACTTTGTCTTCTTGCTTTTTTTCTTTCTTCCTTTGGGTTGGTTTTGTTTGCCACTTCAGTTCTTACCTCAGTTCTTATTAGGTCCTGAGGTATTAGGTGATGATGGTATGAAGCCATTATAATCGAAAGGACACTTGATATTCCTTATTTAATCTTTCTTTCACCCTATTAAATATTTTATTTTTATACCTTTTAATGATAAATGAAATATTTCTTCACTAAAGCCCCTTATAAATGAAAGGCTAAACAAATGCATATATATATTGGCAGTATGTGCCCATTTCTTAACATTGATTGAGTACATGGCCAAGACGTCTCTCAGGCTCCCCCAGGCCTCTGTTCTTCCTGAACAATCCCATCTATGGACTTGGCTTCCAATACCCTTGGCATCACCGATTCTCAAACAGAGGGAGGGCTATCAGAAGTCACCTGCGAGGAGAGAGACTTTTCAAATTGCTCACACCACGGCAGGGGTTCTGAACACACAACCTCTCCCTGACGTTCACTCTCGCAGTGGTCCTTTTGGGGATGGTGGTTCCTCAGTTGTATGTGATGTGTATATATGTTGTGAAACTCTGATTTCATGCTGACAGATCCCAGTTCATCAGCTATATCATGTGCATGTAGGTTCCAATACACATATCCACTTGGATGTCCACTAAGCACATCACACTCAGTCTGAACCAACTAGCTCTTCCATAACCTTGCTCTTTTCCTTGCATCTTCACTTTCAGCAAGTAGTATAAGACAAAATTTGGCTATCATCCTTGGTCATCTTGTTCTGTTACTACTGATCCAATGCCCACAATAACCACGCCCTTGTGAATCTACCGCCTAAAAATCATTGGCCTCAGATCATTTCTCCTCTTTCCCATGGACGTTACCCTCCTCACTTCTGCCCACCCCCCCAGTCCACTGTTACACAGCCTTCTCAATGCAGTCTCATCGTGGCATTCCCCTGCCTGAATGCTCTTGTGGCTCCCTGGTGCCCTCGAGCTTCAGCTGGGCTCTGCCCACGTCTCCAGCCTCATTTCTTGCTTTTTCTCACCATGCTCCACACATTCTGGTCATACTTAGGGAGACCTATAGTTGATTGTCCAGAAAAAATAATACTTGCAAATGTAAGAGGGTATTGTTAAAGATGATTCTGGGACAGTAAGAGAGAATTAGAACTCTCCCCCCAAAAGCAGGAGATTCACTTAACGCAAATCATACTGAAATTTTAGTTCCTCACACGTGCTTTTTTTTTTTTTTTCCATCCATAGACCTTGATTTTTATGTCCCTTCGTGGCCTTCCTGGGACCCCCATCCCCTCTGTGTGTTCTCCTAGCCTCCTGTACCTAACCCATTTGGCATGTAAAAGACTGAGTTTTTAACTGTCTCTCATCCCACCCTCATCTGAGAGAAAAAAAAAGAAATCAGATTCAATCTCAGGTTGCTTTAATGCTTTTACCACTCTGTAAACTGCTTTTCCCAGCACAACCCTGCCCTCTTTTTAAGTAAGAAAGAGTAGATTTCAGGCTTAGATTCATCATGTGAGTGAGAGACTCTAGCCAGAAATTTAAAATGTCATCTTGTTTTCATTTTATTTACTGATGTTTATGTTCTCTTTATAACAAGTAATGCTGATTTTCTATTTGTGCTAATGACATAGTGTTTTCTTTCCAAACGAACTTGGTAAAGAAAAGGAGTCAACTGAAATAAAAGCAGTAAATTAGTAATAGCCCTGTTGATATATGAATATGGACAGATTTCATGACAGCTGGTACCTCTTTTAAGAATAAGGACATTTTCCTATCTTGAGATAATAAATTCTATTATCACATCTAAGAAAATTAGTGTAGCAAAGTCTATAAATTTTATTCTAAATATTGACATTTAAAAATAAATCTCCTACATTATTCTCTTAAATCTGTTCAGTGGAATCTAAAAACCCAAGGAATTTGATACTCATCACTATCTATTTTTAAATACATAAATAAACTTCCTTTTAGCATTTGAATATTTTACATCTTTATTTTCTATCTGGTCTGCTTATTCCACAAAATCTTATCCTAATGTATAGTTGTTTATGCTTGAAAGTTTTTTATTGATCATTCTGTCATGTTCTTCTAAAACAAACAAAAATGCACTGATTAAAACTGAGTCCTTCCTTTATATCCTGTGATCATAAAACTCCAAGTACTAAAAACTTCTTTGTGATTGAGTTATCATTATAATTATTATTAGCAGTACTCAGATGCACTATTAGTGTGCTATTGACCACAGCATCATAATAACATCCTAATTTGAATATTAGTCAAAAACAGTATAAAAAATTTTTGGAAAGACACTTCCTAAGTGACTTGATTGGGCTTCTAACACTGAGTTCCTGTATTCATGGGTAAGTATGACTTATAGCTGGGAAGAGGCAGGGTGCTGCATCAATTCTATTCCTATTTTTTATAGATGCAAATAAAAAATTTCACATATAAAATAAATAGTTATGGAAGATTTATGATATCATTTTGAATTCCTTCACAGTTATGTGACAACAATCACATAGTGATATACCACAAAATTTATTTTAATAATGATACATCATTTGCCAGCTCAGTTTGGTCCTCTTCCAATTTTATTAAAAGCAAAGAATTGGAAACAGTCTGAACTGCAGAAGATTTGTTATCCAGCTCTTAGACTTATTCACTCTCTTGAGTTCTTGGAAATATATTGAAAAGTATACATTAACCTTTATCAAACTATTATTAATGATACTTATTTTTTTTCACCTAAAGCCATCATCTTTAACCTGCTATACTTATAAGTTATTGAGAAAATAAAATATTGGACATTGCAATACACTTGCCAATATAATATATTTTTTTAACCAAATGCCAAAGCTTCAGATGTATTTGTGTGAAACTATGGAGTTATAGGTTTTAATTTATGGAAAATGTCCACCATGGTCAAGTGCATCAGCTGCATCTACTTGCTTCATGCCAGAAAACATCTGACTTCATTTCTCAATTCAAGTAGACATTTCTGTGTCTCCCCTCTCACTTCTGGTCTAATTCTAAGGAAGAGAGAGAGAGAGAGGAGTGATACCTGGATCCTGGAAGCTTGTTGCCTGGTGATATAGGTCTGTGCTGACTCTTTGCTTTGCTCCCAGCCTCAGGATTCTTTGAAGAATGTTGGGGATAAAAGAGGAGAGGACGTTAAGTAGAAGTTTTGAATATTTGAATTGAAAACTTCCTTTGTTGCTTCTACTCAGTCATCCCCTTGCTTTGATGTCTGACCCTCTCCCTTTATTTAGGGCCTGAGCCAACGACCACCTGGGATAAATCTCATGGAAGAAGTCAGGCCAGGTGAGAGGGCTGAGGTTGGTAGTAAGCCTTGGGTGGCGAGGCAGAGAGGTGGCAGAGGGGGAAAAACAGACTGGCAAGAAGCTTCTAACCTGACACGGCCACAGTGGAGGCATGAGTGGGAAATCCAACAATGGCTTTTCCTTAAAAGTACTAATGGTAGTGGTTCCCTTGGGGAGGTTTCCAGTCCTCCCCGCTGACTCCCACCCTCTATGCATCTACCCTTCGCGAAGCCTGTTAGGCTAGCAGAATAGCTTTGCTGAAGTCTGGATTGAGGATGAGATGGGAGAAGGGGAGATGGAAACAGAGGGTCCAGTGAAAGTCCCTGCTGGTCCTGGGTAGGCTGACTCTGACTAACCCAGGAAAACCCTAGGATCCTGCCCTACACTTGAGAATGTCCATGTGGCTGGGAGGAGTGTGTGTCTAGCCAGGGTGGCCTGGCTGGTCCTCTCTTCGTTATTGAGAATACCCTTTGTCCACTGAGGCAAAGCTTTTGACTCTTATTTTCTTGGGAATTGTCAACAGTTTTAAAATTCCCCCGCCCTCAGTTTTATTGAGCTATAATCGACACATGGCATCATATAAGTTTAAGGTGTGATTTGACTTAAAAATCACCACCTTGAACTTATGATGACTTATGTATCTTGTAAAATGACTACATTTTAAGTTTAGGTAATATCTAGCATCTCATTTAGATAGTGCTGAGACCTCTTAGTATTTACTCTATAGCAATTTTCATATGTACCATTCTGCAGTGTTAAATGCAGTCATCTTATTGTGTATTATGTCCTTAATTCTTCCTTTTAACTAGAAGTTTGTGAATTTTGATTACTTTCAAATGATTCCCCCTTCCCCCATCTCTCAGTTCTGGTAACCACAAATCTGATTTCTTTTTCTAGAAGTTCAGTTTTTTCTTTTTTAAAATTAAGATTCCATATATATGAAATCATACAGAGTTTGTCTTTCTCTGATTTCTTTTTAACTTAGCATTATACCCTCAAGGTCCATGTGGTCACAAATGGCAAGATTTCCTTCCTTTATGGTTGAGTAATTTCATACACACACACACACACACACACACACACAGTGTGTGACAGTGTGTGTGTGTGTGTATGTATGTATTTCATTTGATTGATTGTTTCCTTTGCTGTGCAGTTCATCAGTCAATCTCTTGGCTTCTTAGGCTAGGTAAAACTCGTTTGTTCCTCTTTCTAAGGAAAAACCCATCTGTTCCTTTTTTCTCTCTATAATAACTTCTGTCATAAATAATGTTGCTAGTGGCTATGAGGGTGCAGATATCTCTTTGACATAGGGTTTTTGTTTCCTTTGGGTATATTTTCAGAAGTGGAATTGCTGGATCACATAGTAATTCTATTTTTAATTTTTAAGGAAACTCCATACTGTTTTCCAGAGTGGCTGCACCAATTTACTTTCTCACACTACAAAGAGGCTCCCGTCTCTCCACATCCTTTAGAGCACTTGTTATTTGTTATCTTTTGGCTGATAGTCACTCTGATAGGCATGAGGTGATTTCTCATTGTGGTTTTGAGTTGCATTTCCTTGATAATGAGTGACATTTGTACCTGTTGACCATTCCTGTGTCTTCTTTGGAAAAACTTCTGTTTGTGTTCTTTGTCCACTTTTAATTGTATGATTTATTTTTGTTATTTTTATTGAGTTATATGAGTTTTTATTAAAACACATATTTCAGATATTAACCCCTTATCAGACATATTGTTTGCAAATATTTTTTTCCCATTTCATAGGTTATCTTTTCATTGACTGATTGTTTCCTTTGCTGTGCAGAAGCTTTTCATTTTAATGTAGTCCCACTTGTTTATTTTTCATTTCATTGCTTATGCTTTAGGGGTCATACCTAAACAAATCATTGCTAAGACTCATGTCAGGGGTTATTTGCTTATGTTTTCTTCTAGAAATTTCATGGTTTCAGATCTTACATTTAAGTCCTTAATCAATTAACTTTTAATGAAGACTCAGCCAAGCCTGTGGGCACAGAGTGCTTTTCATGAAACACACATTGAGAAACCTCTTGGGTTTGTTCGTTCTGAGAGAGAGACTTTCTGATCTATTTGGGGAAATTCTGGGGTGCAGTGATTATTCTGAACCTCCATGAACCAGTTCTTCAATTAATCTCTTGGCTTCTTAGGCTGGGTAAAACCTGGCTGGCTGTTCCTCTTTCTAAGCTCTGCAGTGACACACAGAAAAAGAAGTTTTCTGAAGTATACCTTCTCCCCTCATCCCTTCCTGCCCCTGTTCTAACCACTTTCTAGTTTGGGCCAAAGAGAGGTCCAAAATTGGTACCATTTGAACAGTCTGCTCAGTTTAAACAGTATGTTAATTATTTAATTAAAATTTTTTTTTCTCAGGAATTTCCTGGCAGTCCAGTGTTAGGACTGAATTTCTGCTAAAGGGAGCACAGGTTTGGCCCAGGTTTGATCTCTGGTTGGACAGCCAACATTCCACAGACCATGCAGTGCAGCATTAATTAAAAAATTATCATCTGTAAAAATCAGTCGATTTTACTTTTTATCTCCAAATTCCAATTTGTGGCTCCCCTGTAATAAATCAAAATAAAAACAGTAGTGTCACATGGCTGTGATACACTTGTGCTGAGTAATGCTGACCTTTTTAGGTGGAGGCAATGGCAACCCACTCCAGCACTCTTGCCTGGAAAATCCCATGGATGAAGGAGCCTGGTAGGCTGCAGTCCATGTGGTCGCTAAGAGTCGGACATGACTGTGTGACTTTATTTTCACTTTTCACTTTAATGCATTGGAGAAGGAAACGGCAACCCACTCCAGTGTTCTTGCCTGGAGAATCCCAGGGACGGGGGAGCCTGGTGGGCAGCCATCTATGGGGTTTCACAGAGTCGGACACGACTGAAGTGACTTAGCAGCAGCAGCATGAGATCTCTGGTTTGCCATTGTCCCTACCTGACCCTTGACATTTCCTGCCTGTTTCCTATAGAAATTTGGATTTGTGATCTCTAGATGTAGGCTTGTTGGGGTAGAGTGCCCATTTTGCCAATAAATATCCATTAAATACCTGTGATGGCTAGCCAATTCACAAATTCCCCAACTACATGCAGCTTACATTCTAGTGTGGGAAGAGACCATAAGCAAGTAAGTAAATCATAGAATACGTTGGAAGGTGATTGTTCTATGAAGAAAATATAACAGAAAAGTGGATAGCAAGTGTGGATGGATGCAATTATAAAACAGGATAGGCAGGGAAGGGGTCACTAAGACATTAAATTTTGAAGGAGGTGAAGGAATGTGCCATGCAACCATGACTTGGGAAGAGCATTCCAGACAGAGGAAACAACAAATGCAAGAGCCCTGAGGGCAGAGGGATGTTGTGGACAGAGCCATGGAAACATGGACACTGCTGTGCACTCTGAGTGATCACTAGCTCCTTCTGAGCATCATGTGAAAAAGAAGGTTTGGGTTGGGAGACGTCCAAAGTCCCGGTTAGCTTTAACATTTGATGATCTTACTGTAAAGCCATTCCCTTAGGAAAAACAGGAGGCTGTTTGTCAGTGTGGCTGTGCTATGAAAATAGTCTTCTATAGATTTTCTGAAGAGAATGAAATTTAGAAAGTGGCCTTCACTATAGACTTTTCTCATAGGGGAGAGAAGAGTCATGCTTGGGTTTAACGGCTGGAACATGCACGTTTTTGCTCTCTGAGGGATGAATTTCTGATGTTCACAGAGTACAGACGGATTGGAAATGAATGGCATTGGCAGAGTTGATCACTATCTTCTTTATTACTGTTCAGTGTTTGACTTCTGCTGTAGCTCTGGCAGATGACAACAGATTGCAGGGCATGACCAAGAGTAGATTATTTCCTATCTGATCATTCTTTGTGTGTATCTCCAGTGACCAAGGGTTTTAATATTGGGAAGTCAAACAGTGTGGACAGTTTCACCCACCATCAGCTTAGCCTGTTACTTGCAACCTCATTCCCTTAACTTTCTAGTTCATAAAAAGAAGAAAAAATCAGCTGTCAGCAGCTCAGCCTGATAATGTTAGAGGATAAAAGCTGGAGATAAATGTACATTCCCTGAACTTTGGGTTTGATACACAACCCCTTTCTTGTGACTCATGTGGTTGATCCATACAGGAAATGTCCATCACTTTTGTTAAATATTCTTTGAATATTTTATGCTGAGGGTTTAACCACAGCGTGGAGCTAAGTGTTGGAGGGATTATTTCTGCAAGCAGAAAGTTCTTAAAAACACACAAGGAAGTATTCTGAGATTTCTATAATTTAGTGTAGTGTTAAAATATTTATATTTTCTGGGAGATGATTGTAAGCTAAGGGCCCTTTGTTTACATTTGGGAGGTAGGTCAGGGAAGCTGGCTGGGGAGGTGATAAAGAGGAAAAGGATGCTAAGACTATGAAAGATCTGGGATTTTACTCTACTTGCAATTTGCAAGCCCGATCAATTGGTCCACAACAGTTTCATGGATGCTGCTGGACTCCTGTAAGAACCTCATTACTTCCCACAGTAGCAGTAGCCAGAGTATCAGCATTTGTGACAGTGCCCTGTCCCCTTTCTCTCCGGATGATATGAAGCAAGCCACGTGATACAGACATGTAGTGGACTGAGTTACAAGAGGGGCATCCTGAGCTTAGGGAACCAAAATCTTTTATAATGGGCAGTAAGCATGCCTGCCCTTAGCACCAGAGGAAGACGTCTCTATTTTATGGTCAGTTAGCAAACTTGCTCTTTGCTCTGGAGAGAGATACTATCTGTATCTTCCAAGACTATTCTTTATACAGACATGCTGGGGCAGATAGTCTGGAACAAAAACAGTCAGTGCCTGTGCTTGTAGTATGAGCAGAGATGCTTGGAGAATTGTCTTTCAAAGATATGTTTTTGCCCTAAAGTTTCAATTTTCCCTCTTTCCTCTCTAGCTCCCTCAGGTAAGTTCACTCCTGGTTTTGCATCCTAGCAGCTTTCTCTCTCTAATTTCTATTGAAATTCAGGCAGATAGATTTCTGAGCTTAAGGCACAATTCAAGCCTATCACTGCAGGTAAAGGCTGAGAAGAATTTTAGAATTCTTACTCACTTTATGACCCGTGTCTCTCTTTTGGTGCACTTGGCAGGGCTGTTAGACACTCTAACTATTGGAAAAGTTAATTTCACATCATCTTTGAACTAAATGGGACTGTAGATTGTGATCTAGGCCGTGCGTGTGTGCCGAGTCACTTCAGTTGTGTCTGACTTTGTGTGACCCCGTGGACTGCAGCCCACCAGGCTCCTCGGTCCATGGGATTCTCCAGGCAAGACTACCGGAGTGGGTTGCCATACCCTCCCCCAGGGGATCTTCTTGACCCAGGGATCGAACCCATATCTCTTATGTCTCCTGTACTGTCAGGTGGGTTCTTTACCACTAGTGTCAGTTGGCAGCCCCCATTACCTAGTCCAGGTTTCCTTAATTGAAGCAAGTTTTACATTTGAGGCAACTAAGTTCCCCAAGAGTCAACTGTCTTATTCAAAGTCATTCACTGAAGATGTGTTGGAACCAGAATTCCAAGTCAGCCTTATGGATATGGACAGTTTTCTGTAGTTTTTCTCATTACTAGAGTTTAGACTAGGGAATCTTTTCTGGCAGGCTTGACCAAGGAAGGTTGAGGAAAGATGGATGGGAGTACTCAGCAACTTCAGCAATTCTCAAGAAAGCAGGGCAGGACTTCCCTGCTGGTCCAGTTGGTTAAGACTCTGTGCTTCCACTGCAGGGAGCATGGGTTCAATCAGTGGTTGGGGAACTAAGATCTCATATGCCATGTGGTATGCCACCCCCAGCTAAAAAATTAAAAAAAAATTGAAAATTAAAAAAGCAGGGCATGAAAGAGATTGGATGTAGTTCCAGTGAGTGTGCTCACTCAGTTGTGTCTGACTCTTTGTGATCACATGGACTGTAGCCTGTCAGGCTCCTCTATCCATGGAATTTTCCAGGCAGGAATACTGGAGTGGGTTGCCATTTCCTCTTCCAGGGCATCTTCCCATCCCAGGGATTGAAACTGCATCTCTTGCATCTCTTGCTTTGGCAGGCTGATTCTTTGCCACTGAGCCACCTGGGAAAGAAATTGCTAGCTAACTACTCGCTATCCATCTTCCCCCTTTGAAGGACAGAGTTCTACATATTTGAATGTGGCAACTTGCCCAGTTTAAAAAAAAATACTTCATTTGCTAGCTTTCCTTGAGGTTGGGTAGTCAATGAAGTTTGGGTAGAAGTTACTTTCAGCAGAGTTCTTTCAAGGGAATTCCCTCAGCTGGCAGGAGACTCTGACATTTCCCCTATATCCCCTTCCTGCCCAGAATGTGGCTAGGATGACTAGAGCCACAGTGATCATCTAGTAAGAAAACCTTGTAGATGGATGCATGTGTTAATGACGGTGGAACAGAAACACAGGAGATGCCTAAAACAGTATGAACATCATGGAACCACCATACCAGCCCTGGAATACTTACCTTTAACCTCTGCAGTGTGAAAGAAAAAGAATTCCCCCACCTTTTCTTGTTATTTTATTTCTAGAAAGCAGAGGCATGTAACTCCTTACAGATTTTAGGTGCTTATTGATACCTAGCTGTAATCCTTGACTGTTCATTGTTGAACCCATTGTTTTTTTTTTTTTTTTTTTAAAATGGAAGCAACAGAAACATTAGCTAATTTTAGCATAAAGGGGCTAATTATCCTTTGAGAAGTTTATGGGGTTGCTCCTAACTTGGAAGTAAGGGCTGAAATCCTAGACCTGGAGCAGGTGGGTACCAGCTTCTGCTAGAAAGTCCTAGTAGCAGGCTCTGCTCATTGATCTCATCAGCAAACCTGAATTTCTTGCCAGTTCCCTTGTATCTTTCTGTCATGATTCAACATCTCAGGGAAGCAAGTATTTGATTGGCTGAGTCAAGGTCACATAACTGATTTGAGCTAAAGTAACATGACCATCCTGTACCAACTTGGTGGAGAGAAGGATAAAACAGAAGGAGCCTCCTGGGAATACTCCAGCTCCCACTGTGGCAGGGCAGGCACCTGGATTTATTGTTGGACAAAGACAGCAACCCGTGGGGCGCCGGAGCAAGTCCCCACAAGGAAATCAGAGTGCTGTGGGGAAGGGACACTAGTACTAAGTGTCCTAGTCAGTAAACATGAGACAGAACAGAGCAATTCAGTATAGCAGAGGATTTAGACCTTTCGGCATTGAAGTGAACTGGTCATTATAAAAGGCAGAGATCGTTAGGACACAAAGGCTTCAGGGACGAGCCGTTCCTAACAATTCTTTGTTTCACCTTGGAACAAAGGTTTAAAAAAACGGTATGTTAAAGAGCTCTTTTGATCTTCTGGGGTTTATGTAGATGGAGAGGTATCTCATGGTAATTCACAGTAAAAATACTAGCACTTGTCTTTCTTTGGTTGACTCTTCTTCTCTTGGTGGACTATAGTTTCTAATTCACACTCGTTTACGTCCTGCTGCGGTTGTGGGTCTTCATGGATGTCCCAAGTGGGGGCAAGTCATCTTGTCCTTCTGTAGTGAAATATCATGACTCCAAAGAGATTAAGTACTGTTTGCAGAGCTATGAGGTATGATGGTAGCATAAGGGATGGAAACAAAGTATGGAGTCTGCCATTGAAGTGGACGTGGGTCATCAGTTAAGTTATACCTAACAGAGAGAGCTGGCCTCAGTGTGAAGATGCTCATGAGAAATGGATGGGATGTTCTAGCCTCAGACATTCTGAGTGTGCACAGAATATTATGAAACATGGCTGAGGATACAGAAGCTCTGAGACTTGGACCTTCGGGGTCCCCACCAGACTTTGGTTTCTTGTTGAAACTGTATTTACTATACATCATCGAGGAAGCCTATCAGTGGGAAAGTGAAGCTGACATCTGTCCCTTGCTCATATTTCTTTAGTGACTTCCCAGAGTCAGTAGAGTAAAATTCAGCCTCCTCATTCCAGCCAGTGAGACCCTTTTATGAGCTGATCTTGCCTTGCTGTGTGTTCCCCCTTTTCCCTCAGACTCCACCTGCTGCTTTGGCCACTTCAGTCTGCTTTCATTTTCTGGGAGCTGGTTCCTGCCTCTTTGTATTTCCTGTCTGGGGATGCTCATCCCAGAACTGTGCTTGGCTGGCTTCTCCTCTGGTCTCATGTCACATGTTTCTGGCCCTTCACAGGGATTCCAGAGCCCAACTGCCTGGCTTCCATTCTTGGCTTTATCATGTGCTGCTTTGTAATATTCAACAATTAACTTCTCTGTGCATCATTTTGCTCAGCTCTAAGTAAGGATTATGATATCCTTAGATTATAAGTATTTTTGTGAAGTTTATAGTGTAAATGAAGCCTTTAGGACAGTGCCCGATTGCAGTCTGTGCTGCATAAGCAATAGGAGTCCCTCTCCAAGTCACTCTGTCACTAACCCTGGTTTGTTTGCTTTATAGCAAAATCACTGTTTGAAGTTACTTTATTTGCTTATTTACTCTGTCTTCCAGGCCGTATGCAGGTTGAGTAATTGGAACTACATAGAACTCAAAGTTTATTCCTTAGATAGGAGAGGGTGGGCAAAACCTCTTCAGTGGCATCCTCAAGTGTCCCATCCCCACCCCCCAGGGCCCTGGTTTCTTATACTGTATGGTGAAGGGGTGGGACCACATTTGTGATTCTGCTGTGTATCCAGACCACCCAGGGAACCTGTGAAAACTAGAGGTGCCCTGTAGAAATCACCTATGATCCCAAATCTCACTTCTGGTTTTATAGCGAAAAAAATTGAAAGCAGGGTCTTGAAAAGATATTTGCAAACTCATGTCAACAGCAGCATTGTTCACCATAGCCAAAAGGCAGAAGCAACCTAAATGTCCACTGATAGATGAATGGATAAACAAAATGTAGTCTTTCCATACACTGGAATGGAAGTCAGTCTCAAAAGGGAAGGAAATCCTGTCACATGCTCCTGTGTGGATGAACCTTGAGGACAGGATGCTAGGTGAATTAAGCTGGTCATGAAGGGGAAAGTACTTTGTGATTCCACTTATGTGCAGCAGCTAAAGGTTACTTCACAGAAACAGAAAGTGGAATAGTGATTACGAGGGGCTGGGGGTTGGGGAAAATGGGGAATTGTTTAGAGGACAGTTTTAGTTTTACAGGATAAAATGCTCTGGGCATCTGTTTCATAACAGTGTGAACATATTTGAGACTACAGAACTGTATACTTAAGAATGGTTAAGGTGGAAATTTTATGCTACGTTGTTTTACCACAATGTATTAAGTCGCTTCAGTTGTGTCCCACTCTTTGTAACCCCATGAACTGTATAGCTCATCAGGTTCCTCTATCCATGGGATTCTGCAGGCAAGAATGCTGGAGTGAGTTGCCATTCCCTCCTCCAGGGGATCTTCCCAACCCAGGGATTGAACCTGCATCTCCTGCATTGCAGGTGGATTCCTTACTGCTAAGCTACCAGGGAAGACCTTCACAAATAAATAAACAAATCAACCATTACTGGACCTAGATTTTGAGTAAATAGATTGGAGTGGGGAGGGAATTTACAGTTTGAAACTCTCTCTGGGAGATTCTGACACCCACCAGACTTTAAGAACCACTAGATCATAATTTAGAGGTGCATCTGTGGTTTGGATTTAGAGCATTTAAACTTCACACAATTCCTAATATAAAGCGTTAATTAAATGGAGGAAAAATTATCCCCGAATCCTCCTCATGGGTTCTCTTTTAATTTTGCCACATTAATCTGCAGCTCCTCTGATTTTCCATTTCTCTGCCTGCTCTCTCCCGGTGGAGAATGATAATCTACACGCAGAGGGCACTGGGATCTGGTCCATCATGGTGTTTTCCTTCAAGTGTCCATAAGGTGGCAGGCCAGGCACTTGGATTTCGGCCGCCAAGATACTCACAGCGTTGAATGCCCAACAGTTCCTTGAAGGGTATGAGGGACCCCGTGCCTTTGCGTGGTTTGGGGGTGCTTGCAGGAGGTTGTGGGATTCTCGTTGATGCCTAGGCTAGAACTGAAGCCAGCAGGTCAGTTTCTCCGGAACAGGCCTGCATTTGTTATTAAGGGAAGGGGAGAACTCCTGCTGCCCCTCCCCCCAGGGAGTGGCGTGGCCGCGGTCCGGTCCGGGGGTCAGAGCATCTCTCTCAAGGAGTCCAGTGTTTGAGAGCGTGCCACTGCGTAGGAATCATTTTCACACGCTGCTCTGCTTCTTCATATGGAGAGCAGTGTTTTTGTTTTGGTTATATTTTCTTTTAAATAATTAAAAGGCAGGAGGCAGAATAGATGCTCTGTGTTGTTCAAAAACTCCTGCCTGATGGGGGAGGATCAGGACAGTTAACAGGCACCAGCCATTGGATGTTTAATAGGTATCTTAAAAATACAGATTTGCCGACCCACTTCAGACTTTGACCCAGCAAGGGGTCGCAGGCAACAACAGTAAATAGTTGATGACTAGTTTGGTGACACTTTGAGCTGAAAAGTGGAGGGCTTTTGACATGATTTTAAAAACGTGCTGTTTGTCTCTTAAGTCAAGACTGTGGCTTTCAGTATGTGCAGCTTGTTGGCAGGTGAGGAGAAATATGCCGTGGAGGAGGCAGTGGTGCTGCCCAGAGGGCACAGGCTTGGATTTGGGAGATGTGGTAGGAACTGGGGGTGTGGGACAAGTCCTTTGTCCAGTCTAAGGCTCAGTTTCCTCGTCTGTGTGCTGGGAATAAGAACACCAGTGTGGTGGGTTGGTGGTGTGGAGTACATGAAAGGTGGATTCATTCATACATTCAAGACCTATATGCCAGTCACAAGCTGGGTACTGAGGGTGCCCGGGCAATGAGCCCTGGTCCCTTCCTGGCAGGTATGGACGCCAATATGTCCATGAAAGCTTTCTGTGCAGTAGAAGATACATTGCCACCAGAAGTTTGTTTGGGGTGCTCTGGGAGCCAGGGGACTGATTAAAGGATATTTGGGGAAGGAGTGGAGAGAGAGTGATATACAAGCGAGACAGCAGATTTCAGTCCAGGGCTGTCCAGTCCAAACATACCTATATTTGAAAACGTAGTGTTTGCCACCACATTAAAAAATTTTTTTTTCCTGAAAATGAAATTCTTTACCACCATTTAAAAATAGAGAGATTTCGCTTGGGATTCTAGGTTTGCAGCTTCTGTGAAAAAAGTAGATTTAGCTACATGAAGCCAACATTTCTGCGGGAAAGTATGGTCTAACACTTAAGTCAGGCCTGCCTTCTTGAGGCAGTGTAGTCCCCACCATGCCCAAGTGCATGCCCAGCTCAACTTGCTTCCCTTGTTCTTTTTCCATCCCTGACCCCTATGGATGTTGGGAGTGCAACCTCTACTATAAAGTGTCTAGAACAGCAGCACATGGAAGGTTCTTCATACCTTCCATTTTCTTTGCCTTTTTGAAGCTTAGACAGCCTCACTCTGCTTCTCTAACAATGACCAACATCTGTGAAGGGCTTAACTAAAGAAGAATGAAGGAAGGAGAACACGCTTGGAGCCACAGGTGTAAAGTCAGGATTCAATTTGCTGGGTTTTCGGTTTCATTTTGGGGGTTTCCTCACATTCTGGCCATAGCTAGGCATTGGGTTAATTATATCCCTTCCCCCTGTTTTGGGGGTAATAGAGTTGGTAAAAGGGACACACAGTTGACTCACCTTCCTGGCTACTCGTCCCTTTCCTCAGTGTGACTAGAAGCTGGCTGGAGTTGCAGTCGTATGGAGGCCTTTGACTGTCAGCCATGCTTGGCTTGTTTTAGAGAGCCACATGCAAATCTCTCTCCAAAGCACCATTTCTTCACAAATAATAGAGAACTATTGTAGGGAGGATGGTGAGCCTGGAGTTCTATAATAATAGCATTTTCATGAAAGAAAATCACATCCCCACCGTGAGCACAGCTGAGCACATGAAACCTACTATTGAGATCTTCTGGTTAAAAGGAAGTATTATCCCATCAGATGGGCCTGTCCATGGGGGTCTGTGGGAAGCCAAGGGAGAGGGCTTTGCAGGTCCTGCTAGAAATAAGTGGGTAAAAAGCATCCATCCATCCAGGGATGATTAAGCTCAATCATGGGGCTGTTAGGAAGCCCTGACCTTCCCTTTCTGGCAGGAGATAAAAGTGGATAGTTCACTGTCGCAAAAGAATGAGCGCAGGGAGAACGGTGTAGGGGTGGCTAAGTGGAAGGGAGGGGTGAAGAGGAGGCTGCGTTGGGAGGTCCAGACTTCCACACTCAGGTTTCTTGCTTTTCAGGGCTTGAGGGTGGAGCTCGTGGGCTGCTGTGGTTGCACATGTTCCTGAGGTTCCCACCCAGCTTTGGGAATGAAGAGGTGGGGAGCTGGCTGCAGGTGGAGGGGGGCTGGGATTAAAGACTCAGAGCTGCAACAGGAGTCCTCAGTCCTCAGACAAGGAGGGGCAGGGCCCCTCCTCCCACTCATATGCTTAACTATCTTTCATTGCCATTGCATTACAAAAAACAAACAACCACTTTGGTCTGCAAATAATCAGATATACTCAGAAGTATTACTGCTAAGTCATTCACTCATGTCTGACTCTGTACGACCCCATAGACGGCAGCCCACCAGGCTCCGCTGTCCCTGGGATTCTCCATGCAAGAACACTGGAGTGGGTTGCCATTTCCTTCTCCAACGCATGCAAGTGAAACATGAAAGTGAAGTTGCTCAGTCGTGTCTGACTCTTAGCGACCCCATGGACTGCAGCTTACCAGGCTCCNGTATAAGAGACAGGTATTCTACTGGTGTCACAAAGTTAATTAGAGGAAATGTGACATGTACTAGTTTTCTAGGGCTACAGAAAGAAAGTATTGCATACTGGGTGGCTTAAAAATTAAAAAACTTATTATCTCCAAGTTCTGGAGCCTGGAAGTCTGAGATTGCCAGCAGATTTGGTTCCTTCCATGGCTTCTCTCCTTGGCTTGCCAATGGCCATCTTCTCCTGTGTCTTCATGTTATCCTTTCTCTGTGTCTGTGTACAGATTTCCTCTTCCTAGAAGGAAACTGATTGTGTTGAANGAGCCTGGAAGTCTGAGATTGCCAGCAGATTTGGTTCCTTCCATGGCTTCTCTCCTTGGCTTGCCAATGGCCATCTTCTCCTGTGTCTTCATGTTATCCTTTCTCTGTGTCTGTGTACAGATTTCCTCTTCCTAGAAGGAAACTGATTGTGTTGAATTAGGACCTTGCTGTTGTTGGTTAGTAGCTTAGTCATGTCTGACTCTTTGTAACCCCATGGAATGTAGCCTGCCAGGTTCTGCTGTCCATGGGATTTTTTAGGCAAGAATACTGGAGTGGGTTATTGTTTCCTTTTCCAGGGTTTCTTCCCAACCCAGGAATTGAACCTGGGTCTCCTGCACTGGCAGGTGGATTCTTTACCACTGAGCCACCAGGGAAGCATGGTTTAGGGCTTACCTCACTTTTAATTATCTCTGTAAAGACCCTATCAATGGTTAGGACACTGTGCTTCCATTGAAAGGGGCCCAGGTTCACTGGTTGGGGAAGTAAGATGTCAAAAGCCACTTGGCATGCCCCCCACCCCCCAAAAGACTCTATCTCTAAATGTAGTCACGTTCTGAGATACTGAATATTAGGGCTTTAACATATGGATTCTGCCATAGTATGGCAGAAATAAAAAAAGTGACATTGATACATTATGACTCATCAATTTAAAGCATAAAGGTTTTGATGCTTTTCCAAATTGAAGAAGGGTTGCTTGTCTACCCATAAGGCCTGCGGTCAGTGCTGCCTTGGAGGGAAGGCTGACCTGAGGCAGCAGAGAGATCTGAGGTGGTGCATGGAGTTATCCTCTGTGAAACTAAGCAGGCCACCTGAGTGGTTTAACCACTGCTCTTGACTTCATTAATACAATAGTCTAAACAATTGAGAAAGAGGCTCAGCATCCCCACTGTACCCCAACACATATATGTAGCATACTTGTTGGAAATAAGTAAATTTATTTTCATAAACGATGACTTGGGGAAAAGCCATAACCATTCCACATGAAAACATTAAAACTGTTTGTTTTCTCCGTTTAATCTCCTGCTACGTTCCTGACAGGACTGGAGTGTGTGGTTCCTGCTGTTTTATACACTTTGTTGGCTTGTGGCTCATTGGTTTCTCTTTTCATTTATGCTTTTGTGGTTTTACTGAACAAACCACCTTCTATGTCATAATGAGCTCCTGGATCTCCTCCTGCTGACAAGCATAAATCCACCCAATCTGGAATGCTTTGCTTTGCTTTGGAAGGTTGTTTGGCTTTTGAAATAAGATAAAGGTGCTGAGATTGTTGGTCAAGCACACAGAAGGCTCAGGGTCCTCCAGGGGCTTTGATGCAACAGATGCCTGTCTTGAGCAGTAGTGTATGGGCTGGGTCCATCTATCAAATCAGAAACCCATCGATCTGCTGGTCTGACAATGGGGACTTCTCTCATGGGTACTCTTGATTTATTAGTAAAGAGTTCTGCAGCCCACCATGTCCCAGGGAGAGTTAGTGAAGCACTAAGAAGGGTGCAAAGTCTGTGTCAGTTTTTTGCCAGAGCAGCCAGTTGAAGAAGGAAGGATTTAAATAAATAGGGTAAACAGTTGGGCTGACTAGAGGCCTGATTAGGGAGAGAAGGTTTTCTTTGTGATTTCTTTGCTCTTCAGTCTTATTGCCTTAAAGGAATCTTGGTAGGAACTTTTATGTCCATTGATTGATTCCCTTGTTTCTGTATTTGTTAATTTACTGAATACCTATTGGGTAACAGGGCCTGGGATAATATAGAATCCTTTCCTTCAAAAAACCTGTGTTAGGGAGATGAGTCACCAAGATGGCAGAGTGGAAGAAAGATCAATAGTTAGCGATACAGGAACAAAAACAGCTTGGGAGAAGCTCTGCACTATGCTTCAGAAGCTTCAGCAATGCAGTAGGGCAATGAACAAAACAAGCCTCTCCCATCCTCCCCCCCCAAAAGCAAACAACAGAATAACTACACAAAAGTGAAGAAACAATAGCTTCGTTTTGCTGCATTATCCCATCCCACAGGCTGACCCTGCTCCCCATTGAGAAAGAGTCCCCCTTGCAGGGAGAGGGAGAGTGGGACCAGCGACCAGATTTCAGAACGCTAAACAAAGAACCCACTTTGATTTCACTGCACCCCAAAATTGGCAAAGCTGAGATGTGTACAGATGGCTGGGGGCAAGGAAGAAGAGCAGAGATGGCCAATATCAGCCACAGAGCAGGGGTGACTGGGGTTCCCAGCGACTGACTCTGCAGAGGACACTGATGGCTTTTGCCACTGGAGAAGCCAACAGGCCCCCTGGAGATGTCACTGGTTTTCTCTATAGGTGTGGCATTCACTAGCCTGAGTTTGGTACCCTGCCCCTCTGGTTCCTGGAACCTGCACTGGCAACAGCCCCAGCCTCTGTGTTGTACGAGTGTAAGACAGCAGGCTAGATTCCCAGGGCTGCCACCACTGCTGTGTGCATGCTCAGTGCTAGCTTCTCCAGATATGCACTTGCACACCTCTGGCCTGACTTTTGTCATTGGCCTCCACTGGTATGTGTACAAATGTGGTGAGACCCTGAACCCACAGGGGTACACACACAGTCAGGGCCCCTACAGCAGCTAGTGCTAACCCAAAGCTGGCTCTGACCCTTGCTGGTCGAGGCCTTTGCCACTGTGTATGTGTGTGTGTACATCAGCTTCTGTCATTGCACTGGAACCTGCAGCTGGGTCCTGCTGCTGAGTGTGTACATTCTACCCTCTCTGGCCACTGCTGCTGCCTACCCTGGTCCTTAGCTGCTGGACCTGGAGGTACTGCCAAGGACCCTCAACAGCCCTTGCAGATGCTGTGGATGTCCACAGAACTCACCAGACACCACACAGTTGTAAATGTTGTGGACCCCAGTGGCTGAGCCAATGAGACATCATGCCCTTCTGTATCTAGAGATGTTACATGCCCTATGCTTTGACACCCTGCACCACTTGACCTAGAATCACAGCATACTCCAGTGTGTCCCCATCTTCAGATGAAGTGCTCTTCTTACTGAAGTCAGTTCATAAAGGCTGGAATTTTTGGACTACTTCATATGTGCAGACACTTACACAAGGCTATAAAGAATCAGCAAACACATCTCCACCAAAGAAATTACATAAACCTCTAGTAACTGGCCTCAAAGAATGGAGATCCAGGATTTGCCCAATGAAGTTATCAAAATAATTGTTCCATAGATGCTGTCTGAGAATACACGTAAACAATGAAATCAGAAAACAATACAAGGACAAAATGAGAAGTTCAACAAAGAGTAGACCAAAAGAGAACCAAACAAATTTGGAACTGAAGAATACATTGATGGTTTAATAGAATTGAAATATCCATTGAAAAATTCAGTAGAAATTTTAACGGAAGATTCAACCAAGCAGAGGAAACTTGAAGACAGAGCATTTGAAATTATCCAGTCAAAGGAGCTAAAAGAAAAAAAAGAGTGAAAAAAAAAGAAGCCTACAGAATTTATGAGATGCCATTAAGTAAAACAATCTAAGCATAATTGGAGTCCTAAAGAAGAGAGTGATAAAGGGGCAAAATACTTGCTTAAAGAAGTAATGACTGAGAACATAGCAAATGTGGGAAGAGATATGGACATCCAAATTCATAAAGCTAATAGATTACCCCAGAATTTCAATCCAAAATGATTTTCTTGAAGACATATTATAATAAAACTGTCTAAAATCAAAGACAAAGAATTTTAAAATCAGCAAAAGATAAACTTTTTTCTCATAAAAAGGAAACCCATAAAGATACCAGTGAATTTCTCAGCAGAAACCTTGCAGGCTGGGAGAGAGTGGGATGATATCTGCGGAGTACTGAAAGAAGAAAACTGCTACCTGAAATACTTTATCCAGCAAAGTTGTTCTTCAGAAATGAAAGCAAGATAGAGACGTTGCCAAAAAAACAAAAACTGAGGGAGTTCGTCACCATTAGATCCACCTCCCAAGAAATGCTGACAAGAGTTTTTCAAACTGAAACAAAAACATGCTAATTAATAACATAAATACTTACTAAAATATACAACATAATGGTAAAGATAGATGTATAGTCAGATTTAAAATACTCTAATACTGTAAGGTGGTGTGTTACCACTTAACTCTTTATGAGATTAAATGACAAAATTATTAAAAATAACCAAAACTATGAAATTGTTCATCAGTATACCATATATAAAGATGTAAATTATGATAACAAAAACAAAATGTGTTTGGGGTTAGTAAANTGTGTTACCACTTAACTCTTTATGAGGTTAAATGACAAAATTATTAAAAATAACCAAAACTATGAAATTGTTCATCAATATACAATATATAAAGATGTAAATTATGATAACAAAACCAAAATGTGTTTGGGGTTAGTAAAAGGGTGAAGTGAAAGTGAAAGTCACTCAGTGGTGTCCAACTCTTTGGGATCCCATGGACTATACAGTCTATGGAATTCTCCAGGCCAGAATACTGGAGTGGGTGGCCTTTCCCTTCTCCAGGGGATCTTCCCAACCCAGGGATTGTACCCAGGTCTCCCACATTGCAGGCGGATTCTTTACCAGCTGAGCCACAAGGGAAGCCCAAGAATACTGGAGTGGGTAGACTATCCCTTCTCCAGGGGATCTTCCCAACCCAGGTCTCCTGCATTGCAGGCAGATTCTTTACCAACTGAGCTATGAGGGAAGACCAGTAAAAGGGTAGAGTTTTTAAAATTATAATTGAATTTGTTATCACCTTAAAATAGAATGTAATATCTATAAAATGTTTCAAATAAGCCTCAGGGTAACCACAGAAAAACCCATAGTAGATTCACACAAAGACAAGGGAATCCCAAGTATACCACTATGGATAATCATCAATTCATAAAGGAAAACAGCAGGAGAGGAAGAATGGAGCAACAAAACAGCCAGAACACAATTAACACGATGGCAACAGTAAATACTTGGGTATGAATAATTACTTTAAATATAAATGGATTAAATTCTCTAATACAAATGAGTAGAGTGGCTGAAAGGATAAAAATCAGGATTCAACTATATGCTGCCTATAAGACACTCACTTTAGCTTCAAGGACACACACAGGCTGAAAGTTAAGGGATGGAAAGATATTCCATGCAAATAGAAACCAAAAAGGATCAAGGGTGGCTATACTTATATCAGACAAAACAGGCTTTAGATCATAACTGTAACAGGAAAGAAGGTAATTATATAAAGAAAAAGGGATCAGTTCATCAAGAGGATATAACTTTTATAAATCTTTATGCACCAGTATAGGAACACCTAAATATATTAAACAAATACTGTACATTTGAATTGGGTAAGAGACAGAAATCCAACCATAATAGAGGAATACGATATCCCACTTCCAACAATGGATAGATCAACCAGACAGAAAATCAATAAGGAAACACTGGACATGAACTACACTATTGATCAAATGGACCTAACATATGCATTCTATCCAATAGCAGCAGAATACACATGCTTTTCAGACACAAGTAACGTTCTCTAGGAGAGATTATATGCTAGGTTACAAAACAAATTTTAGCAATTTAAAAAATGGTTGAAACCATACCAGGTGTCCTTTCTGACCAAATGATTTCTAATGAAATTATAAATCAGTAACAGGAGGAAAACTGGAAAATGCACAAATGTATGGGATAAAATATGCTCCTGAGCAAACAGTAGTTCAAAGATTAATTAAAAATAGGAATAAAAAATATCTTGAAACAAATGAAAATGGAAATACAACATTCCAAAACTTGTGTGCTTCAGCAAAAGAAGTGCTGAGAGGGAAGTTTATGGTGATAAATGCCTGCCTTAAGAAAAAAGAAAGATCTCAAATAAACAACCTAACTTTACACCTCAAAAAACCAGGAAAAAAAAAATGAAGAAACTAAGCCCAAATTTAGTATAAGAATGGCAATAACTAAGATTAGAGAAGAATTAAGTGAAATAGAGAAATAATAAAGAAGGTCAATAAAACTGAAAGATAAACAAAACTGATGAACTTTTACCCATACTTCTAAAGAAAAAAATGAAAGAGAACTCAAAACTGTAAATGAATGATGTAATATTACACAGAAATACAAAAACTTATAAGAGACTACTGCAATAAATTGGGCATACTAGAAGAAATGGTTATATTTCTAGAAAGATATAACTTACCAAGAGTGAAATTAAAAGATGCTTACTCCTTGGAAGAAAAGTTATGACCAACCTAGATAGCATATTAAAAAGCAGAGACATTACTTTGCCAACTAAGGTCCGTCTAGTCAAGGCTATGGTTTCTCCAGTGGTCATGTATGGATGTGCAAGTTGGACTGTGAAGAAAGCTGAGTGCTGAAGAATTGATGCTTTTGAACTGTGGTGTTGGAGGAGACTCTTGAGAGTCCCTTGGACTGCAAGGAGGTGCAGCCAGTCCATCCTAAAGGAGATCAGTCCTGGGTGTTGGAAGGACTGATGCTAAAGCTGAAACCCCAATACTTTGGCCACCTCATGTGAAGAGTTGACTCATTGGAAAAGACTCTGATGCTGGGAGGGATTGGGGGCAGGAGGATAAGAGGACAGCAGAGGATGAGATGGCTGGATGGCATCACCGACTCGATGGACATGAATTTGAGTAAACTCTGGGAGTTGATGATGAACAGGGAGGCCTGGCGTGCTGCGATTCATGGGGTCGCAAAGTCCGACACGACTGACTGACTGAACTGAACTGATCTGAACTGAACCAAGAGTGAATCATGAAAAAACAGAAAATTTGAACAGACCAATAATGAGTAAAAAGAAAAGCTCAGGACTAGATGATTTCACCAGTGAATTCTACCAAACATTTAAAGAAGCATTAAAGCCAATCCTTCTCAAAGTCTTATAAAAAATTGAAGAGAAGGGAAAGTTTCCATTCTCATCTTATGAGGCCAGCATGTCTTATGCCAGAATTAGACAAGGGCACCAAAACCTCAACAAAATACTAGCAAATCAATTTTAACAGAACATTAAAAGGATCATGCACCAGTATCAAAATGAATTTATTCCTAGGATGTCAAGATGGTTTAACATATGCAAATCAAAAGATCTGATATTCCACATTAACAAAATGAAGATAAAAATTATATGATTATCTTAATAGATATAGAAAAGGCATTTGACAAAGTTCAGCATTATTTTATGGTAAAAATCTCTCAACAAGTTGGATATGAAAGGCATATACCTCAACATAGTAAAGACCAGTTGTAACAAAACCACAGCTAGCTTTATACTTCCCGGTGAGCTATTCCTCTAAGGTCAATAACATAAGAGTGCCCATTCTCACCACTTTTTTTTCAACAGAGGACTAGAAGTCCTAGCTGAAACGATTAGGCAAAGAATAAAAAGTAAAATAAATCCAAGTTAGAAATAAATAAATAACATTGTCTCTGTTTGCTGATGACATGATCTCCTATATTGAAAATCTTAAAAATTCCACACACACACCAAAAAAAAAGTGTTTGAAGTAGTCAACAAATTCTGTAAAGTTTTAGCATACAAAATCCGAAGACAAAAATCAGTTGCATTTCTATATGTTAGCAATGAAACATCTGAAAAAGAAATAAAAAATCCCATTTAGAATAGCATAGAAAACCACACAATACTTAGGAATGAATTAACTAAAGAGGTGAAAAATGCATATGCTCAAAACTATAAGACATGGGTGAAAAAAATTGATGAAGAAACATATGAATGAAAGGCATCCTATGTTTATGGATTGAAAGAGTTAATGTTAAAATGTTCTCATAGAACTGTACTCAACAGTATCTATGGATTCAATGTGATCTCTAACAAATTTTCAGTGACATTTTCCACAGATACAGAAAAAAATTCCAAAATTCTTATGGGTTCACAAATGACTCCTACTAAGGCAGTCTTAGGAACCAAACTAGAGGCATCATACTTGCTGATTTCAACCTATAAGTAACATGGCTGTAGTAACCAAATGGTATGATCCTGGGATAAAAACAGATGCAAAGACTAAAGGAAAAGAATCAAGTACCCAGAAATAAACCTACCCAAATACTGTCAACTAATCTATGTCAAGGGAGCCAAGCATACTCATTGAAAATGAATATTCCTGTGTAAAGGGATGGTATTTGGCCCTTATCTTCTGTTACTCATAAAAATTAACTCCAAATGGATTAGGGGCTTGAATGTAAAACTTGAAACTGTATAACTCCTAGAGGAAAACCTAGGGAAAAAGCCCCTTAACGTTGTTCTTAGCAATGATATTTTGGATATGACGCAAAAATCACCAGCAACAGAAGCAAACACCAGTAATGAGATAAGTCCAATTAAAAAGCTTCTGTATAGCAAAAGAAGTGAACAAAATCATAAAGCAACCTGTAGAATGGGAGAAAATATTTCCAACCATATATAGATGGTCCCCAACTTGCATTGGTTCAACTTAATGAATTTTTCTTTTTGTTTATATTGATACAAAAGTGATACACATTCAGTAAAAACTATACTTTGAATTTTGAACTTCTGTTGGACTAGCAGTATGCACTATTATACTGTGTCATGAGACTGGGCTGTGGCAGCAAGCCATAGCTCTTAGGCATGTAATCACAAGGGTAAACAACTGATGTACTTACAACCATTATGTAGCCATACACCTTCAAGACATTATTCAGTAAATTATGAGATATTCAACACTATTATAAATTAGGCTTTGTGTTAGATGATTTGCCCAACTGTAGGTTAATATAAGTGTTCTGAGTGTCTTTAATGTAGGTCAAGCTAAGCTATGATGTTTGATCATAGTTCAGTTGCTTAGTCATGTCTGACTCTTTGTGAC
>SJYV01023705.1:0-12099 GCA_006410875.1 Neotragus pygmaeus
GAGAGAGAGAGAGAGAGAGAGAGTGTGTGTGTGTGTGTGTGTGTGTGAAGTTGCCAAGGGCTGGGAGGAGGGATGGGCAGGTGGACCACAGAGGACGCTTAGGACACCGAGATGCTCTGTCTGAGGCCATCACGGTGTGTCCATGTCATCACACGACTGTGCGATGGGGCCATCACGGTGTGTCCATGTCACTACACGGCTGTGCGATGGGGCCATCACGGTGTGTCCACGCCATTACACGGCTGTGCGATGGGGCCATCACGGTGTGTCCATGTCACTACACGGCTGTGCGATGAGGCCATCACGGTGTGTCCACACCATTACACGGCTGTGCAAACCCCCACGATGTACAGTGATGGCTGCATCACTGACACACAGTGAATGGAGACACGCGTGATGACAGGTGTCAGCAGATAAAGCGAGATCTGTCTGCTGTAACAGGTTTACCTGCTGCACCAACGTCCCGTGCTGCCGGGCGGCGTTGGCAACGGGAGGGCAGGCGTGTGCGGGGCAGCAGGTGTAGGGAGCCCTGCGTCCCTTTGCTCAGGTTTTGTTTTAAATCCGTCAGGTTTCCTCAGTTTTCTCCTCACGTGCCTCATCTTTGTCAGGATCCTGGCCAGGATACAACGCTACATTTAATGCTACATTTAGGTACCTCTCGGCCCTGCCAGTTTCTCAGACTTTCCCTGTTTTTTTTTTTTTTAATTTTTTGGCCTCCGAGTGTTGGGATCTTAGTTCCGTGACCAAGGATCAGACCCATGCCCTCTGCATTGGAAGCGCCGAGTCCTACTGAGCCCCCTAGGGAAGTCTCCCTCTGCTCAGTTTTGCTGTGAACCCGATTCCTCTAAAAAATTTATTTTTCATTTACAATTTGAAAAAGTTCTATTGCACTTGAAAATATGTGGCTTATTTTCAAATATTTATTGACATTGATTTTTAACATAATTTCACAGTGGTAAGAGAACAGACTCTGTGTGATTTCAGTACTTTTAGACCATGAAATTTCTGCACCTTGGTTTATGTCCCTGGATGTGTCCCAGTGTCTCCTAATTTAGTCTATGAAACGTGGAGAGCATTTGTGTCCTGCTGTTGTCTGACAACTGCATGAATCCTAATTATGTTGCATTGGCTCATAGGCCTCTTCAGGTCCACCATATCCTTCTACTTCTCTGTCTATTCATTCTACTAATTTTTGAGAATTTGATATTGAAACTCCAAATTAAATCTTACTTTATCCATGTAAAAATAATTGCAATATATGTGAAACTATATGTAACTCTGGGCTTCCCTGGGAGCCCAGCTAGTAAAGAAACCGCCTGCCATGCAGGAGACCCCGGTTCGATTCCCGGGTCAGAAAGATCCCCTGGAGAAGGGATAGGCCACCCATCACAGTATTCTTGGGCCTCTCTGGTGGCTGAGATGGCAAAGAATCTGCCTGCAATGCTGGAGACATGGGTTCAAATCCTGGGTCGGGAAGATTCCCTGGAGGAGGGAATGGCAGCCCCCTCCAGGGCTCTTGCCCGGAGAATCCCCATGGACGGAGGAGCCTGGCGGGCTACAGTCCATGGGGGCCGCGGAGTCGGCCGTGGCTAAGCACAGCGCCTGTGACATGTGTAACTCTGCTCTGCATTTTGCAAGTTTCCTCTAAATGTGTCATCGTATTTTCATAACTTAAAATAAAACATAAATAAAATTCATTATTTTTTTTAAAAAGGAAATACACTGAAAAAAAACAGTGTGAAAAGTGTGGCTGAACCAACGGTTCTCAATCAGGGGTGCCGGTGCTCACCAGGGAACACCTGGAAATGCTGGAGATGCCTGTGGTTGTCAGAGTGCGAGGGGGACACAGGCGTGGCATCCGGTGGGTGGAGACCTGGGATGCTGTGCATCCCACCGCGCACAGAGGCGGCCCTGCAACAGATACCCGCCAGCCCCAGAGGCCGGCGGTGCCAGGCGCGAGGCCCGGCCAACAGCTGCTTGCCAAGGACCTCGGCAAAGCTGCCCTTTATTTTCTTAAAAAAATTTGTTTTCTCCAGTTAATCTGTTTTTGTTTTCTTTTTTACATACTTATTTATTTATTTGGTTGCGCCTGGTCCTCGCTGTGGCACGTGGGATCTAGTCCCCGGACTGGGGATTGAACCTGGGGCCCCGGCATTGGGAGCGCAGAGTCTGAGCCAGTGGACCGCCAGGGAAGTCCCTCGTTTTTATTTTTTAAAATTTTATTCATGTGCAGTTGATTTACAGCGCTGAGCTAACTTCTGCTACACAGCAAAGTGACTCAGTCATACAGCATATATATGTTATTTTTCATATCCTTTCCCATTATGCTTTATCCTAGGGTATTGAATAACACACGGTAGGATCAAGGTAACATTTTTTTCGAGGTGAACTTCTGAGGGGATATTTTTTTTTAAACCTTTATTGAACTTGTTGCACTGCTGCTCCTGCTTTACGTTTTGCTTTGCGGCCCCGAGGCACTTGGGATTTTAGCTCCTCAACCAGGGGTTGAACCCGCACCCTGTGCATCGGAAGGTGAAGTCTTAACCGCTGGACCGCCCTGACGCAATGTTTGGAAAAATAAAAAATAATGCCAGAAATCCAGGATGCAGGCAACACCAACATTTATATTCCGAACAAGATCGGACTCTGAACGCTGCAGGATTTATCCATTCGTTATCCAGCCCAACACACCCGACTCTGTGAGATCCTGTCTCTAGTTAAAATGCAGATATTTTCTTCATCGTGCTTTCCCCCATGAATCTGGAAATGTTAAGGAGACGTTGCATTCAAATATCATCTCCCCTGATGCCTGCAGCGCCATCACCACCGCCCCCTGCCCCACTTAAATTTTACACCCAAGCAGAGCGCCTCTCTCGCTTCACCCTGGAATGGCCTGGGGGCCGCGGACGGATGGGGAGGGGCAGTTAGAATTCGCGCACATGGCCACGTGGCCTGGACGGACCCTCGGCTCTCCGGAATCCCACGGAGTGTACACTGAGCTCAAGGCCAGGCAGGATGTATCCCCGCGGAACAGAGGATGGGAACCGCTCTCTGGGACCCAGCCCAGTGCAGCCGGCATGCTGGAGACAGTCCTTTCCAAAACGCGGAGGAAAACTTTAACACTAACCATCTGTTTGGCAAGTCGTTATCACCACATTCTGTTCCTGAGCAGTTTTCCCCCTGCAGTTGGAGAGTTGGTCATTTCGCAACTCTGTTTTGCAAAGGAAGTTGTTCTCTGCCCCACAGACCCTTCTCGCCGGGGTCTTGGAGCCAGAGGCTGTCCATTAAATGCTTACTGGACAAATTCCACGGAGATGTGCATTAGAACGAGGGGGGCTCCCTTTGTCTGGGAGTCTTGCTGTGCGTGTGTGTGTGACATTTAACACTACGTTGCGTGTGCGTGTGCGTGTGTCTGTGACATTTAACACTACGTTGCGTGTGCCCCTATATACACGTTTAGCCTTCGGGTCGTGGTGCTGGAGGAGACTCCTGAGAGCCCCTTGGACTGCAAGGAGATCAAACCAGCCCATCCTGAAGGGAATCAACCCTGAATATTCATTGGAAGGACTGATGCAGAAGCTCCAGTACTTTGGCCACCTGATGCGAAGTGTGGACTCATTGGAAAGACCCTGATGCTGGGAAAGATTGAAGGCAAGAGGAGAAGGGGGTAACAGAGGGTGAGACGATGGGATGGCATCCCCGACTCGACGGACATGAGTTGGAACGAACTCGGAGATGGCGAAAACAGCGAAGCCTGGTGTGCTGCAGTCCATGGGCTCGCAGAGTCGGACACGACTGAGCAGCTGAACAGCAACAGCAAAAGAAACGTGAAAACAGAGTCTGGATACGATGGCTGCAGGCGGCCCGTGGGCAGGGGGCAAGTCCTTCAATTCCAGGACTTCACGGGGAAAGCGCTGAATTTACCGCTTACTTTACGGAGGGACAGCTTGAGGTCAGGGAGTTCTGACGCTGGCTGACGGGGCAGAGCTAGGCCGTGGCCAGGTCTGTGTGGCCCCAGGCGGGTCCCCGGGACTAACTGCTCTGCTCAGTGGCCCCAAATGCTCATCCTAACACGCGAGCCGGAGCCTCTGCCCTGGGGTCTGGGCGTGTGGTCCTCGGGAGCGCTTGCGGGATGCCCCGCGGAGCACGCGACGGTCGCCTGAGCTGTGTCACGCCCCACGTGAGCACGCCCTCTGGTCAGGGATCCGGGGGACTCGGGTGGCCTCGCCAGGGTGAAAGCAAGGTGTCACTTGGGCTGCGGTCTTCTCTGGGGCTCAGGGCCCTCTCCCCAGCACACACATACAGGCAGGCACACACAGGCACACACAGGCACACACACTGACACACAGACACACAGAGACACAGAGACACACACAGACACACACAGGCACACAGACACACATACAGAGACACACACAGACACATGTACAGAGACATAGATACATACAAGCACACACACTGACACACAGACACACAGACAGAGACACACAGACACAGACAGAGACGTGCACAGACACACAGACACACACAGGCACACACATTAACACACACACATTCAGAGAGACACACAGGCACACACATTAACACACAGACACACATTCAGAGACACACACAGGCACACACAGACACACACATTGACACACAGACACACATACGGAGACACACAGATGCACAAAGACACACACACAGACACCTACACACACATATTGACTGACACACACACACAGACACAAAGAGCCACATGCAGAGCCACACACAGACATACAGACACACCCAGACGCAAGGAGACACATACAGACACACACACAGACGCACAGACACCTGCAGACGCCCACACAGACACCGCACCCGAGCACACACACACAGGCACGCAGGCACAGCGAGACGGGCTGCAGGCAGAATCAGGCTTGCAGTCCCACGGCTGGGACCCCTGCCTCTCCTCTGCTGTCGGTGGGGGTGGCTTCAGCTCCCCGTCCGGGGCCTCCTGCAGGGAATCCCACCACGGCAGGCGCGTCCCCCTCTTCCCAGCAGGAGCGCGTCTCTCTGGCTCCTCTGTGACAAGCTTGGAAAGGGCTCACCCCGTCAGGCCAGGACCACCGGGGTCCTCTCCTTTCTGGAGGCCAGAACCCCATCAGGGTCCTGGAGCCCGCCACCTCCACCCAGGGGACTCCACGGAAGACGGGAGCGGCTGCAACCCCGTCAGTTTCACCTCCCAGGGGACTTCCCTGGTGGCCTGGCGGTTAGGACGCGGTGCTCCCACCGCAGGGGCACAGGCCCCACCCTTGGTTCAGGGAACTAAGATCCCGCCTGCAGTGAGGCCACAAACAGAAAGTCGTTTCATGAGACCATGACCAGCAGCCGGCCAGGGATGTGGGACCGGCCTGGGGGCTGGCTCCTGCCCCTTGTCTCCTTGCAGGGTTCTGCGGGGACCCTCCTCACTAACCCAACGGTGCACAGGGAATTTCTCCTGGAACCAGAGACGCATCAGAACTCGAGCAAAAACAGCATGTGTTCTCTCAGGAGAAGACAATTTCCATGATTCTAATCTGGCGGTTGCCAACTTGTTAAAAACAGTTCATTCCCAGATTTCACGTTTGCTATTTTTGTTACTTCATTCAACAAGCATGTATCGTTTGTCGCTTCTGCTGGGTTGTGTCTGGAGAGAATGTGGCACTATATTTTTGTTGTTTTTGAAAAGCTCTGGCCACACCATGCAGCACGTGGGATCTGAGTGCCCCGAGCCGGGACTGAGCCCGTGCCCCACAGTGGCACCCGGAGTCTTAACGGCTGGGCCGCCAGGGAAGTCTCAAGAATGTGGGACGTTAGAGGAAGTAAAAGTGTTTGGGGGCACAGAAAACATTGGCGAGAGATGGGGTGGAAACGTGACCCAGCGCAGACAAACCGCCCCGCCTCGTGGAGCGCAAACGCTCCTGGAAGGAGGAGACAATCAGAAAATTAACAAACCAACGCCACGGTTTCAGAGAGGAACTCTGGAAATGGCCCTTCAAGGTGTCGATGTGGCGGCTGAGACCTGAAGGATGAGACGCAGGATGTCTGGGTAAGGACTTCCCCGGCCAAGGGCAGGGAAGCAGGCGTTAAGGCCCTCAGGCGGGTACGAGTCAGTCCCTCAGAGGTCCTTGGACAATCCCATTCCAGGACACCCTCTGGAGCTGCTTCTCAGAACACAGAATGACTGCGTGTTTGTAAAGGTCAGTCCAGAGGGCTGAGGGCTTTCTGCTTCCTCTCCGCCAATGAGGAGGCCTGGCTTCCTGCTTTCCAGTTCTTGCAGGAGTCAGCTGTGCATTCTCGGGCCAGTCACTTAACCTTTCTGTGCTTCCATTTCCTTCCTCATAACAATCAGTTAGGGGATAGGAACTAAAACATCTCCAGGTAAGGACAGATGACCCCGTCGGAAAACAGGCAAAAGACCGGTCTTCCCAGACAGAGGAATGGATAAAGAAATTGAGGGATAGAGATGTGATGCAATATGGCTCAGCCTTGAAAAGGAAAGAGATCCTTCCATCTGGAACAGCATGGGTGAACCCGGAGGACGTTATGCTAGGGGACCCAGGTCAGGCAAAGGAAAAAAATGCGCACTCTCACGCGTGCGGAATCTGAAAAAGTCAACTCGCAGAAGCAGAGAGTGGAATGATGGTTACCAGAGAGGGGATATGGGGAAACGCGTGACGGGCGAAGGGGACGACGTTAAGTTGTGAGGGATGGAGAAGTCTGGAGGCCTAGTGTGGAGCACCGAAGTGTCCATCGACAGGGGGATGGGCGAAGGAGATGTGGCAAACACAGACAACGGAATATTACCCAGCTGTCGAAAAGGATGAGATCATGCCACTTACAACAACATGGATGGACCTAAAGACGGTCAAGTGAAGTAAGTCAGACAGAGAAAGACAATGGCATAAGACACTCCTTGCATGTGGAATCTAAAAAAATTATACAAATGAACTTATTTATAAAACAGACCCACAGAGAGAAAATAAACTATGATCACCAAAGAGGAAATATGGGGGGGAGGGACAAATTAGGAGTCTAGGTTAGCAGGTATAAACTACTACATAGAAAATATACAACGAGGACCTGCTCTATAGCATCAGTTCAGCTCAGTCGCTCAGTCGTGTCCGACTCTTTGCGACCCCATGAATCGCAGCACGCCAGGCCTCCCTGTCCATCACCAACTCCCGGAGTTCACTCAGACTCACGTCCAGCATAGGGAACTGTTTTCAACATTTTGCAATAAACAATATGGGAAAAGAATCTAAAAAACAAAAAATGGCTTCCCTACCGGTTCGATGGTAAGGAATCCGCCTGCCAGTGCAGGAGACGCGGGTTTGAGCCCTGGCTGGGGAGATCCCCGGGAGGAGGACGCGGCACCCCACTCCAGTGCTCTCGCCTGGAGAACCCCATGGACAGAGGAGCCTGGCGGGCTACCGCCCATGGGTCGCACGAGAGTGGGACACGGCTTGGTAAGCAAACAGTGGCACATATAGAGACATACGTATACAGACTACGATACACACAGCTCAGCTCAGCCCAGCTCAGGCACTCAGGCGCACCCGACTCTTCGCGACCCCGTGCATCGCAGCACGCCAGGCCTCCCTGTCCATCACCAACTCCTGGAGTTCACTCAGACTCACGTCCCTCGAGTCCGTGATGCCATCCAGCCATCTCATCGTCGGTCGTCCCCTTCTCCTCCTGCCCCCAATCCCTCCCAGCATCAGTCTTTTCCAGTGAGTCACAAATATACATAGTATGCATATATAGCTGAGTCACCTTGCTGTACACCTGTAACTAACACGACATTGTAAATCCACTATATTTCAGTAAAAATAAATGAAGCAAATAGACAATCAAAAAATACTATGCTGAATACTGGACATTTACTGAGAGAGTAGATTTTAGGGGCTCTCATCATACAAATAATGGCAACTGTGTGGGAAGCTATGTTATTTATTTTGCAGTAATCATTTCACTATGTATGTGTGTAGCAAATCATGTTATTTGCCTTAAATATATATAATTTTTATTAAAAAAATAGAATTTTACAAAGGAGACTTGTCAGACTCCAGAAAGCCTATTCCTTTTTGTAGAAAAAGGAATCTTTACAAGGTTTTCTAGACCACTCTTCCTGAACCAGGGAATACTCAAAGCATACCTAAATGTGAAGGCTGTGCCAAAGCCTGTCTCTGTAACACCTGCTACACAATACAAACCTCCAGTGCTGTCAGTCCTTAACACTACCTCTGAATTTTTGTGAATTTCTGTTTCACAAGAGTAAGTATTTTATATTCACTGGCAGACACATACAATAAAGTTCTTAGTATTTAAAGAAAAACCAGAGCGAGAAAGACAGACTTGAACAGATAGTTCACCAAGGAGAGGCAGGCAAACACTTGAATGGGTTCAAATCACAGCCCCCAGGAGGACTGAAATAGATGCGCGGAAACACCCCACAGCCGCCGGAAGCCACAGGAGCATCAGCTGCTGACCGCACCAAGGCCTCAGCGACTCTCACCACCGCGGGGGCGGGGCCCAGGATGGCACATCCCCCAGGAAAACGACTGGGCCATCTCTTTCACAGTTAAACACACACCCACCCTTCCGTCCAGCTTTGTCAGTCCGAGTTATCTGACCTGCAAGAAAAGGACCTACATTGAGAAAAACGTGAACGCACAGGTTTAGAGCAGCCCTACCCTCATGGTCGCCGAAAGCAGGGTGGGACTCCAGGGCCTCTCACGTACAAGTGACCCGTCCCACCAGGACCTGGCCCAACCACACCGCGAGACGCAGCTCCGTGACCGACAGGATGGGGTTTGCATTCGGTTCATTTTAACGAGCGTTAACTTCAATCCTGAAAACCAAGACTCGGTTCTGTTGTGGGAACGTTTCAAGGTGTGTTTGGATAACACAGCGGCTAGAAGCCTCTCCTGCAGCCACAGATCGTGTGAAATCTTGATACACGTCAAGTTTATCTGATCAGATTTATCTTTCAAACGGAGAAGGGCTGTATCCATGAAACACATGTGAGATAAACGCAGAACAGATCGTAGAACATATTCTTTGTCATTGTGATGTGGGTTACGTTTTGCAGGGGTCACGTTTGGATGCTTTGGGTTAAATGCAAAGGCTGGGGCTGTCACGGAGGCAGAGTGATGAAGCTATGCTCATCAGATGGAGAGGCGGTGGCCCCACCACCGAGAAAGACGGACCCGAGGTGCATGTAGTCCCGGGGGCCTTTCTGTAACTCTGGGATGGTCCTGAAGGGCTGGGGTCCAGCCCCACTGGTGGAAGGACTCAGGAGGGAGGGTCAGGGATGCTCAGAGATCAGGAGACCCTTGGGCACCTGAGGCTATCCGTAGACCTTTTCCGTCGACAGAAGCGGGTTTCAAGCGAACTGGGTGTGGGTCCTGACGGGCTGTGTGTCCGGCGGAAGCTTATTCAGTCTCTCTGTGCTTCGGCTCCTTCCTGCGTCAATGATGGGAGAGACACAGTTCCTCCGTCACGGTAACGCTGCGTGTGTGCTCACTCGTGTCAGACTCTGCGAGCCCACGGGCTGCGGCCCGCCAGGCGCCTCTGTGCATGGGATTCTCCAGGAGAGAATACTGCGGTGGGTTGCCATTTCCTCCTCCAGGGGACCTTCCCGGCCCAGGGACTGAACCTCCGGCTCCTGCACTGCAGATGGATTCCTGGGAAGCCAAGGCAAGGGGCGGCACATAAAACACTGACCAGCTCCGGCTGCTTTTGCTCCCTGAAAACACGCTGTCGACTGGGACTTCCCTGGGGGTCCAGATGATAAAGCACTGGCCTTCAGTGCAGGAGGCCTGGGTTCGATCCCCGGGTCGGGGAGATCCCCTGGAGGAGGGAAAGGCTCCCCACGCCAGTGTTCTTGCCTGGAGAATCCCACGGATGGAGCAGCCTGGTGGGCTACAGTCCATGGGGTGGTAAAGGGTCGGACACGACTGAACAGCTGACACTTTCACTCCAGTGGGGCAGCGGCTAAGTGCTGAAGGGCTGGGGTCCAGCCCCATTGGTGGAAGGACTCAGGAGGGGAGGGTCGGGGGCGCACTTCCAGTGTAGGGGCCCAGCTTTGACCCCTGGTCGGGGAACTCTATCTTACTATATATCTTAAGATAGTAAAATAAGTAAGACCTGTATCTCAGCTTCAACTAAGGGCTTGCATACCCCAGCGGAAGAACGCCCGACCCTCATGCCTCAACAAAGATCCCAGCGCCACAGCCGAGACCCGGGGCAGCAAAATCAAAAGCAAAACAAAGCAAAAAACCAACAAACAAAACCCCCAAACAGGCAGTGATCGATCAAACCGGGAGTGAATCTATAAACAGCCCGGGAACCCGTGTCCTCAGGAGGACCGAAAGCCTGCAATCTAGGGAACTTGAAACGCTGCCATCAGAGCCTCTGTGGAGCAAGAAGTCCCTCAGTGAGGAAAACATGACTGCCAGCAACTCGAGCAGCAACTGATTGGAGGCCAAACCCGAGTTTAAAACTCCCCAGGCCCCTTGCACTGCAGCCCCGAAACCTGGGTCAGGGAGACAGATGGGAGCGCCGACTCCCCTCTCTCTTTGCCAGCCGGCCTTTACTCTCCTCCCAGGCTGGGGCCAGAGGCCTGGCTCCTCGCGGGGGAGCGCTGGGCAGTGACACGTGGCCGCCATCAGACTCTGGAGGAACTCGGCATGGGTGTGTATGTGTTGGCGCCTCCACTTCCCAGCTGCGTTCTTGTGCAATTTTCTAAATAGAGGTTTCCAACCCTGTGTGTTGAGGATAAAAACAGTTCCTCTCCCGTAGGCGTTGTTGGAGGATTCGAAGAACTGCGTGGAAGGGAACCAGGAGGGTGTGTTTCTCTTTCTGGCCTGACGCTCCTGCCCTAGTTTTCACGCTCCCGCCCAGGGATCAGAAAGCCCAGCCCCCAGAACCATCCTGTAAGTGTACATTGCTGCAGCCACCACGGGGAACAGTGCCTTGAAAACTAAAAAGTTACCATGTGATCCAGAAATCCCACTCCTGGGCATGTATCCAGGCAAAACTCTAATTCGATAAGACAGATGCCCCTCAGGTGTTCACCACAGCGTTCTTCACCACAGCCAAGACAAGGAAGTAACTCTGCATCCACTGACAGATGGGCGGATCAGGAGGGTGTGGTTCACAGACAATGGAATATTAGTCAACTGTGAAAAAGAACGCCATCACGGCATTTTCTGCAACACAGATGGACCCAGACAGTACCGTGCTAGGGGAAGGAAGTTAGGAAAAGAAAGTCATCAGATGACACCCACTTATACGTATGATACGATCAAACTTGCTTACAAAGCACAGAAAGACTCAGAGACACAGAGAACACACTAGTGGCCTCCAAGGGGAAGGGGAGGTTGGGAGTTTGGGGTTAGCTGGCCGAAGCAAACTGTCAGGTGTGTGTAACTGAATCACTGCGCTGTGCGCCGGAAACTGACACCACACTGCACCCCGACTAGAGTTCAGTAAGGCAGATAAAAAGGGGACAGCACCCTCCGTCTGCTCACCCCTGGCTCCACCGACGCTTGTGAACAAAGCTTTCTTGGGACACAGTCATTCCCGTTCCTGACAAGCTGTCTGCGGCGGCTTCTGCCATCCCAGCGGCAGAGGTGAGTGCGTGCCCTTTAGAGCAAAAGCTCACCAACACTTGCTCTCGAGACAAACCCGGCTGCCAGCTCCTAGGTCTCCTGCAGAGTGTTCTACAGATGAATCGGCGGCAACATATACCTCGACGTTCATGCCCTTCAGTCTCTTTTCACTGACACAGAGCGTGGCTGGCATCGCGCTGTTTGACACTTTGCCCTCATCACTTCACACCACGTCTTGATCCCGCATGAAGGCACAAAGCTGTTTCTGCTCAGTCGCTCAGTCGTGTCCGACTATGCGGCCCCATGGACTGCAAGCACGCCAGGCCCCCGCACCCCCTGCCCCCTGCCCCGGTCCATCACCATCTCCCGGAGTTTACTCAGACTCACGTCCATTGAGTCAGTGATGCCATCCAACCATCTCATCCTCTGTCACCCCCTTCTCCTCCCGCCTTCAATCTTTCCCAGCATCAGG
>SJYV01023707.1:0-11049 GCA_006410875.1 Neotragus pygmaeus
GATTTTCACTTTTAGCAAGAATCTATCCATTTCTTGATGCAGATCTCACAAATTGATATTAAAGTTTTCTTTGAAATCTGAGCCCTGAGTATGAAGCCTGTCTGCTATGTTACTCTTTCAGCAGGAAGCAATGCTTACTTAGTGGCCTTTTTTCCCCTCCGAATCAAAGCCATCATACAAATAAACAAACTAACCAGTCCATTTTAAGAAGAAAAGGAGGCTTTTGGAGGAACCTATAAGCCTCACATTAAGTATTTACTTTATAAACTAAAAGATAAAAATTGGAGTACAAAGAAAATTGATTATTTTGGATAAAAAGATGAATTATACAGGTAGTAACAATATAATATCTTGTGCTCTACTTTTTTCCTAATGCAACTTTCAATTTTTTTAGCTATTATTCTGAAAACATGAATCCTGCTGAAATGGAACATGAGTAGTTTAGAAATTTTCAGTTGCTCAGTGGTGAAGAGAAATAGCAATAGAATACAAATTAACCTCAACAATCCTTAACTCTTAATGTAGGACAACATTTGAAGGTTTTATAATATAAATTTATTTATTTTAACTGGAGGTTAATTACTTTACAATATTGTATTGATTTTGCCATACATCAACATGAATCTGCCACAGGTATACACGTGTTCCATTTGAAGTTTAACAAAGCCCCAAATAGCTTTCTGAGTCACCAGACCTAAATATTCTGGAATGACAGCAACTGATCTTAAGTTAAAAGACATTACTAGAATCCTGATATTTCAAAAAGACAGAAAAAAAAAATTGCTGTTTATTTCATACAATGCACACAAAACTAACACATAGGTATGCAAAATTAAAACATCCCTGAGGAATTAATCATCTTTTGTATTTTAGTTTAGATTTCAGTGATCTTGACATACTTATATACTACATATTAGTCAAAAGCAAATGTTATGCTCCCTCAAATGCTCATTCCAGATTCTTCATCTATTTTAAGAAGCTAATTTCTTGGGAAAAAATGCAGTTTCATTTTTGTTAAATTAAACCCTCTAAAAAGGAACAGCAAGTCTCTATATATCTGCCATCTTCTTTATTCTGTATGAAGTCTGTAGAATAAAGTTAATTCCATTTCCACAGTGAGTAAACATCAAATGAGATAGTCTATTGTTCCCTTTGAATAAAGAATTTTAATCTTTCCTGCAAGCATTTATCATGCAAGTGCCTCTGTTTTTGCAGAGTCAGAAGTAAAGGGACAGGTTAAGGGGGCTGAGAACTTGAGGTCTATTGCGGTAATATTGGGTTGGCCCAAAAGTTCATTCTGGTTTTACCGTAACACAAAATTTCCACTGGGGAAATATTTCCCAATATTTCCACTGGGGACCCAGCAACCATCTTCCTCTTCCCTTCACTGCCACCTCTCAAGGCTTAGTGACAGCAATCTTGGGAACCAGGTTATTATTTCTTTCACCCATTTGCAGAATTAATCATCATGCCAGAAACTTTTGCTTGGTATTTTGACTGAAGTAATCTATGCTTTACCAAGGGTATATTACTGCTTAAATCTAAGCAGATGTGGTTCATGCAATAGATTTAGAGCCTATCTTCAAAAAATAGTTCTTGTTGATGTAATTTGACAGTTTATAAAATCATTAGGTCCCAATCATATTTGAAAATAACTGTGAGTTTTTATAGTAATAAAATCTTTATTGGAGGTCTCTTATTCAAGTTCATTTGCCTGGGATTTTCTGGGAGCAGGTCTAGACCAACATGGTATAAATACCAAAAGTAAGCTCTAAACTACTCAGAAAGTGCATGGAGACATACATATTCTCATTTTATATCATTGGTCAGTGTTCCCTTTCAGGGAAAGGGAAAACAAACTTGAAATCTTTTGATGACACAATTTATAGATTGTTCCCATTCACAAATCATTAATAACTGAAAACAATGATGCACCACATACCTATGAATATAAAGGTGATAAGTTCAAACCTCATTTCTGTTTTCCGTTTCTCTATGGCTTATTTCCACAACTTCTTCACTTAAATATGTATTGAGCGCCTGACTGTGGGTCAGGTACCAGTGTGGGCAGTGGAGAAGCAACAGCAAACAACACACACAAACCCTCTATAGGCATGAAACTTACATTCTGCAGGAGGGATGTTGATAACAAACAAGTTAAAGGCTAAGTGATGTAATTTCAGAAAGTGTTAGATGCTGTGAAGAAAATAAAACACAGGATGTGCTAGAGATTCAAGAGGTGACTATAGCTTAGCTTAGAGGGTCAGAAACAGCTCTCAAGGGAAATGACATTGAAATGAGACTGAATAACAAGAAGTAAGTGCTCATGGATCAATGTTCTAGGCAGGGAGAACAGGAAGTGCCATACTAAAGTAGAAGGAATTTGGCACACTCTAGAAACAGAAAGAATCTCAGAATGACTAGATCCCATGGGAGAGGAGGGGAAATGGTTGGAAAGGAAATCAGAAAAAGCAGGAACAGATTAGGGAGGATCTCAAAAGTCATTGTAAGGAGTTGGATATTATTCTGAATTCAATGAAAAGCCACTCAGTTGTTCAGTTCAGTTCAGTTTAGGCGCTCAGTCCTGTCCGACTCTTCGCGATCCCATGAATCACAGCACGCCAGGCCTCCCTGTCCATCACCAACTCCCGGAGTTCACTCAAACTAGCATCCATGAGTCCGTGATACCATCCAGCCATCTCATCCTCTGTCATCCCCTTCTCCTCCTGCCCCCAATCCCTCCCAGCATCAGAGTCTTTTCCAATGAGTCAACTCTTTGCATGAGGTGGCCAAAGTACTGGAGTTTCAGCTTTAGCATCATTCCTTCCAAAGAAATCCCAGAGTTGATCTCCTTCAGAATGGACTGGTTGGATCTCCTTGCAGTCCAAGGGACTCTCAAGAGTCTTCTCCAACACCACAGTTCAAAAGCATCAATTCTTTGGCGCTCAGCCTTCTTCACAGTCCAACTCTCACATCCATACATGACCACTGGTAAAACCATAGCCTTGACTAGACGGACCTCACTTGGCAAAGTAACGTCTCTGCTTTTGAATATACTATCTAGGTTGGTCATAACTTTCCTTCCAAGGAGTAAGCATCTTTTAATTTCATGGCTGCAGTCACCATCTACAGTGATTTTGGAGGCCCAAAATATAAAGTCTGACACTGTTTCCACTGTTTCCCCATTTATTTCCCATGAAGTGATGGGACCGGATGCCATGATCTTCGTTTTTTGAATGTTGAGTTTTAAGCCAACTTTTTCACTCTCCACTTTCCAGAGGAATTTAATTAAGGGAATTAATGTGATGTGATTTAAATTTTTTTATTTCTTTCCAGCTTCTGAGACCAGAAAGGTCATTCCCACAAAATTTTCTATTCCAGTGGATTGAGAGGTCAGATAAATTGTGACTTCTCTGGACTAAGGTGACCTAAGGCACCCTCACTCTCAAAGTACCATATTGAGGACACCCTATTCATTACCTACACATCATGGTTGAGGCTAGCTACAGCCTGCCTCTCTAGGCAAGAGGAGAGGCTTCATGTCACTTCCTGTCACTTTAAGCCATGTCATTTCATGAACTAAAGTGCCAACAATACAAGCAAACCCACCCACTGGACAGTCTGTACCTGGACAACAATTGAAGTTACACTGTCATACACTGTCATAAATGTCATAAATAAAAGTTATACTGTCATATAAAATGTTGAAGTAGCCCAATCTGTAAAGAGCCAGAAAGATAATAAATGCTGGTTTGCAGCATTCAGTGATTGTACCAAGAAGTCGCAAGTCTACTTGTACTGAATGTAAATGCAAAACATTATGGATCGTTTCCTAGCACAGGGGAAAAATGCTTTGTCACATACAATATTTCTGATTGTTGTTTGTTTAGAACATGAAGTGATGGATATTTCCGAATGCCTACTGTTTAAAAGGCACAGTTTTATGGGCTGTAGTCCTGTAAATGAGCATTCTTAATGGTTATGAATTCTCAACAAGCTGAAGCAAACAAGGAAAAACAAATCCCCAAGGTGAAATAAGCCTACAGAGGTCAACTTTAGAAGTAGAAAAGGAAACTAGGAATGATCACATGTCAGGCACTTCTTAAAGCTCGGTCATTTCACTCATACAAACCCGATCAGTGGAGGATTATTATATCCCATTATTAGAGATATAGAAACTAACAGATGTTACAGAATTTGATCATTATCATAAAATAAATGGGCATCAGAGCTGAAACTCCAATACTTTGGCCACCTCAAGCAAAGAGTTGACTCATTGGAAAAGACCCTGATGCTAGGAGGGACTGGGGGCAGGAGGAAAAGGGGACGACAAAGGATGAGATGGCTGGATGGCATCACCAACATGAGTTTGGGTGAACTCCGGGAGAGGGTGATGCACAGGGGGGCCTGGCATGCTGCGATTCACAAAGTCACAGAGTTGGACACGACTGAGCGACTGAACTGAACAGAACTGAGAGCTGCCTTTGTAGTCACAGCTAGACCTAAATATGAAGCCTGAGTTCTTTCCGTAGCATGAAGCACAGTCGAAGCCAAAATAAAGAAATTGGATGTTACATTCCAAGGGAGTAAAGCAGATGAATATCCAGAGAACCTACATAAAAAATGGGTCCCTCCAAGCAACCTCTCATTTCCAACACTGCTGACCTTTGCTGCTACCAAAGTCACAGGACGGAACTACTGTGAAGGAGCAATGTGCCTGGCCCTCAGTCCCCTTTTTGGATCTTTCTCCTACCCAACAGTGCTATCACGTTTCCTTTTTTCCCTGTTTTCTTGGCCCATACAGTTAACAGCCTCTGCTCTCAAATTCTTTGTTCATGTTAGAATGGAAATAATTCATACCAAGCAGACAAATCTAAAAGAGATATTTACTGTATGCTGATGAAAGGTTGATTAAAGTATTAAAATTATTTGTATTTTTTCAGCAATCTGTTGGTAGTTAGGGATGACCTTCAGAGAACCAGGACCCATCTCAAGTCCTGAAATCAATCTATACAGATGGTACATTTAGAATGCCAAACTAGACCACCAGTCCAGAAATTGCCCCAACATAGCTTATCTCCCTATCTCCTGCTTCTCCTCCCTCCATCCAGCCCTTCCTAACATCAGTTGTTCTTTTCTATTCTGTAATTTGGCTACTGCCACACATCCCACCTGAAATTCTCTCCTTCCTCTTCTCTATCCAAATCCTCACATCCTCATCCTTGTTCAGGACCAGAAATTTTTTAACTAATAAATTTGACTAGAATTAAATACCTTTTCACTGTCAAAACTTTTAGAATACAAAAAATATAAATAAAGAATGTTAAATCAATAAGATTCTATCCCTGAGGTAACCTTTTCTTATAAGCGTTACCTGCCTTTAAGCCTTTTCTGATCATTCCAGCTCTCTCTCAATCATCAGTCTCTCCCTCCCCTTCTCTGCATCCACCTCCCTCTCCCTCCTTCCCACCCTCCTTCTCTTTCTCTCCTTTGAACTCTTTCAGTTTACTGACTATAACAAGGAGTCTCTCATGTATTTATTCTGTTACTCCTTTAACAAATGTTTATGAAGCCCACCTATTCTGTATTAGACATCATGCTAGATTCCAGGGCAGTAAACAGGACCGACAGAGTTTCTGCCTGCATGAAAATTATAGTCTATCACCTATAATTATGACATGTCTAACTTACTAATTTAACAATCTGTATATTTTATAAGTGAATTTCCCAATTGAAGTGAAACTCCTTAGAGTCAGACAGCTCATATCATTATAATCAAACATTTAGCCAGTAGTCTTTATTACCATGCCCACAGGATTTAAAAAAAAAAAAAAAGGCTGAAAACTGGCCTTTTCTTCATATCAGAAACAGCTTCAGTTACATGAGACAAAACCCCTACTAATGAATGCACTGCTGATTTATGAACATTAAGTTACATTCTATTTCATTCTATACTATGCTGTACTGTGCTTAGTTGCTCAGTCATGTCCAACTCTTTGTGACTCCATGGACTGTAGCCTACCAGGCTCCTCTGTCCATGGGGATTCTCTAGGCAAGAAGATTGGACTGGGTTGCCATGCTCTCCTCCAGGGGATCTTCCCAACCCAAGGATCGAACCCAGGTCTCCCATGTTGCAGTCGGATTATCTACCAGCTGAACTACCAGGGAAGCCCCTCTTTCTATATTAGATTATATTAATTAAAAATACATAACAAAGGGAGATTTTAACTTGAGGCTTACAATTTATAAGCTGATCAGGCAGAAATAAAATCAACTCCGTATTAACATGATTGCTGAGCAGGATAAAATAAAGAACTATTATCTGATCAGACAATAAAAAGATAGAAAATTAAAGTAAAATAGGTGGCATAGAGTATGTAACATAATAACTGACTCTAACGGTATCTGGCACAAAATGGATGCTCTAAAATATGTGCTAGATGCATAGATAAAGAAGCACTGGACTGTGGGCTAGGTGACTGGGTTCAAATTCTGCTCTTGCCTCTTCAGATAAATCCCTTAACCTTCATGGGCCTTAATTCACATTCAGAGAGGGGCTTGGATTATTCAAAGGCAATTCTGGAGTTCTAAGTGCATAGCAACCACCACAAGTAATATATTTGTTGTGACACACTGTGCTAACCTTCTCCTAACAAACTAACACAGATAAATATGTGTTCTTTATATAAAAACAAAACTCTTAATTGCAATGGCATATACAAATCAACTAGATGTATAGAATACAAATTATAAACAAAGTAGAGTGTCTTTCGGGGAAAACAAATACCTAATGGTACCATTTTCCATTCTCAAAACTATCCTGATTTCTCTAATACATTATATGTAGATCCTCTTATAAAAGATCACATGATGATCTACCAATATGTATCACCACATTGGCCAATTTGCCCCACCTGTTTGGTTAAAATGATTAAATTACCAGTGATTTCAGAACTTTTATGTAGTGTCAACAGAATCTTAATTATATAATCATGCTAATTATTACGTACATTTTTCCAGTTCTAATAACTTATTTCTCAATATCCTGTGAGTGAAGTCGCTCGGTTGTGTCTGACTCTTTGTGACCCCTTGGACTGTAGCCTACCAGGCTCCTCCATCCATGGGATTTTCCAGGCAAGAGTATTGGAGTGGGTTGCCATTTCCTTCTCCAGGGGATCTTCCTGACCCAAGGATTGAACCCAGGTCTTCCACATTGCAGGCAGACGCTTTACAGTCTGAGCCACCAGGGAGTAGACACATTTAATTTCTTTCCCAATATCCTATGAACACATTTAACTATATTTTGATAGAATCCACTTTATTATGTTTACTGCAAATAGTTTCTTTAGCAATATTCTGAAATGTAGATATAAACTAAAACAATAATCTCTCAATGGTTTAGATTTACAATTTGCAAAAGGATAAAATGTTGAAATTAGGATTATTTACCAGGATATAGTGCCTTTCTTTGCTAAACAGGCTAAACCAAGAATTTTTTAATGCATGACCTCCACTGAGGCTTTGGAAATATTTAGATACTGTTTCCTGTATTTTAAATTCTATATCTAAAATCTTCATAAATGTTTCTAGACATATAGCAATTCATATCTACAGAATATGGTATGAAGTCTACCACCATCCTCATCAGGCTAAGCTGGTCTGATTTTGGTTTTGTTTGTTTTTGATATAATGATTAATTCATGAGCAATCAATTAGGACATCTGTATTATCAATCAGATCAAACCAATGATCAGGCAAATTATCTAGAAACAATGGATTGTACAACATAAAAAGTGTAGACTCAACATGGATACTATAGAAATAAGTCAAAAACATCTACAAGATACATACTATTAAAAATAACTTCAATGAAAACAATTTTTATTTCCCTGTTGGATTTTCAATAGGAATTTCTTCTATTCATTCTTTGTTGGAATTTCCAGAGTTGCTCCATTATTTCCAACCCATTCTTTATTAGTGGCCCAATTTAGTTTTTATTCACCAAATTGTATTTGGTACTCTTAGCCATGGTTTTTCTGGCTCCTTAATGTGTTTGCAGAACTGTTATTCAGGGCAACTCCTAAGAAAACACCAACTGCTAGGGTATCAAATGGGAAACCATGGCTAAGTTGTTAAAAGGCTAAGCTGCAAAAGATGGGTAGATGACTAAACAAATTATTTTGTCACTGAATAAGTAAACAATCTATTTATTTGACAAAAGAAAAATCAGTCACACCAATCTGTGGTTGCATGATTTAAAAATAAATAAATTTAACCCTGTCTTTTACAGGTTCTGATGATTAGGAAGCTTCTGCAAGGGACTTAATTATCAGACTCCAGGAGGACTTATTTTCAAATACCATCTGAAAGATTAAAAGCCAATGTTAACAATTTACAGACTAGCCCTTCCAATTTTCAGTTGAAAAGTAATTTTTAGTTTGCCATAACACACATGACAGGGTCTTGTATGTATTAGATGCTCAACTGGATATTAACGGAGGACCAGAATTAGTCTAGTTAGAAACTAAATAGTGCCTGCTATGACCATTTTTCCTCCACTTTACAAAATATTAATTAACTATTGTGCTTAGCCATATTTTGCTACATTAATCTTTTCTGGACAATAATAGCAAAAATAAAATATGCCAGATAAAATTTTCTTTTGTATCTGATACTCTTAGGCCTCTCTACAATATCACATTTAAACAAGACTATTAGGTCATGTACATCTGTTTGAGTCACAGGGTATTCTAGAGTCTCAGTTCGTACCAGGAAAGGAAAAAAACCAGTATTAAGTGAATATTGTAGAATGGAGAATCCTATATAACCACAAACTCTGATTAACAAAATGTCATTTGTATTTATATATCTACAGGTAAATGCATTTATATATATATATATATATATACATACACACACACACACACACACATATATACATATACATATATATGCATTTTCACTTGAGTTTAACATTAACACATTGAACATGGACAATTTTTCTTTGACTACAAAATGTATCAAAAATCTTCCCAAATCCTGAGATTATCATTTTGAAGTTCAAATGATATATTTTATTAATTGTGAAAGATGAATAGAGTCACAGAAATTAAATTATAGGTAATCTGTTAATACCTAATCTGTAATGAAATTAGGTAATCTGTTATTACCTAACAGATAATAGGAAAGCTGGAGATAGCTTTTACTATAAGTGATACTATAGCAACCATAACAGAGTACAGGGCTTCTTGTTAGGTTAATGAAAATGCTCCAGAATTAGACTGTGGTGACAGTTTAACAATCTTGTGGATGTACTAAAAACCACCAAATGTATACTTCCAACAGATGGATTTTATTTAACGTGAATTACAGCTCAATAAATAATCATTCTTCTCCCTAATAACCTACTTAACCTACTATATTAATGGTGGTTTGGTGGTGGTTTAGTCGCTAAGTCTTGTCCGACTCTTGCGATCCCATGGACTGTAGCCTGTCAGGCTCCTCTGTCCATGGGATTCTCCAGGCTAGAATACTGGAGTGGGTGGCCATTTCCTTCTCCAGGGGATCTTCCTGACCCAGGAATCAAACCTGAGTCTCCTGCATTGCAGGCAGACGATTTACCAACTGAGCTATGAGGGAGTGCTGCTGCTGCTAAGTCATTTCAGTCGTGTCCAACTCTGTGCGGCCCCATAGACAGCAGCCCACCAGGCTCCCCTGTCCCAGGGATTCTCCAGGCAAGAACACTGGAGTGGGTTGCCATTTCCTTCTCCAATGCATGAAAGTGAAAATTGAAAGTGAAGCCGCTCAGTCGTGTGCGACCCTCAGCGACCCCATGGACTGCAGCTTTCCAGGCTCCTCTGTCCATGGGATTTTCCAGGCAAGAGTACTGGAGTGGGGAGGGAATACATACCTACAATAAAATTAATTCAGTGTTCTGATTATATAAACAATCACATATAATCTTAAAAACTTCCTTCAGGATTAATAGCAAGGAAGCCAGTGACAGGTAATTTAATCTTGTTTATAGAGATTATAAGGGAAATAGGACTTCTATCAAGTTCAGGGACTGACTTCTTGGAAGTGGGTACCAGTAGGATGCTTCAGCTGAAGAACATATCTAAGGTCAACATCTCTTTGCATTTATTAATGAATTTCACTATAAACTTCAGCAACAGTACAGTAAGACTACAGGAAATTACTCAAAAGCAGCCTTCAAGAACAAAAAACTGATAAAATGCTTTTTATTATGGTAGCTGCAGAAGTAATTTTTTTATTGTTGCTAATTTCAAAAATCTGACAGTCTTTGTAAGGCAAATCCATTTGGAATGGTGGCCCTATTGGATTTCCTTGAAGATGGTTGACCCCATATATGATTATCTCTAAATTATATAGGAATAGAGAAATAAATATTACCAATTACTTTATATCAATTTATCTGCCAATATAACTGAATCTTCCCTCCTCATCTTTGTAACAGTGGAACTTGGACCAATTAGACTGATGTTGTCTGGCTAAATATTCATTTAGTTTTGCTTACTTTACTTTGTGGAGATATAATTTAAAAATAATGTAATACCTATGTTCTTTAAAAATAAAAAGCATTTAAACTTTCTCCATAGCTTTCCATTTGCTCTATTTATCAGCATAATATAATTCTTCCCTATAGACAACTGAATGGCACATATAATAACTACAATTTTGCATAATGACCTAAGAAAATAGCTTCTTTATTAATGTAATTGATTTAACTTAATTTATTGATTATACTTTATTTAATTTATTAATTAATAAGTCAATTTATTTAATTTATTAATTATAAATTATTAATTTCCTGGATGATTTAGAATATTTAAATTCCCAAAGCCTACAGTAAACATCTCTTTTTCAAAATTTATTCTTGCACTTGCCTGCCTTAAGACAGAGTGACCAGAACTGAACAGTTCTCTCATAATTAGAAATAATCAAAAGTACATACTTAATTAGAAATTAAGGTGAATTATAATAAATTCAGAATAATTCTTGAAGACTTTTTAAAATAAAGCCCAATTA
>SJYV01023709.1:0-21621 GCA_006410875.1 Neotragus pygmaeus
GTGAGAGGATGGAGGAGGGATATGAGAGTGTTTCTGATAGAGTTACGGCAATAACCAGATAGAGTTCCTTGGGGGTGGAAGATTTTGTCAACTGTATTGACTCATTTTTATTTTAAACTGGGCACGTCTACTGAGGGACTTGGCGGAGGGACATCTCTTTATCATTGAAGACTATCCTCAGGACAGGCTTGCGTAGAGAGCGCCGGGCTTGATTTAGGGCTGTGTCCCAGGTGTCTGAATGAGGTCTGGGGAACCAGACTTTCCATAATACACCGCAGATTAGTCATTCGGTGAGCAGGTGAATATTTGCTTTTGCAATTGTGCCTCACTAAATAATCTAGATAGATATAAAAACAGTGAATTCAGCTGCTTGTGAATAGTATGGATATTTGAGCTTTTGTGCAGTACCAATCCCTAGTAATATTTTTTTGTATTAAATACCGTGAATCCACTTCACCTGTCAGCACTATTCAAAACACGCAATGCTGTCTGAATAGGAAGGATGTTCTGGGATCTTTCAGATGACGACTGTTGCTAGGAAAACCACTTCCTGATATCTTTGTGCTTGCTGCCCGTGTCTCTCTTTGTGTACAGCTTACAGTGACAAGCAAATTCATAGCATGGTATTGGGGAGGAATTGGGAAAGTTTAGAGATGTTTAAAGAACACTGCTTAAAGTTAGAAGGGGGATGTCATCTAAAATAATAGTTAAGAGTTTTGCCTGCTTCCATGTGGAGGGTTACAGCTGCCAAGAGGAGGCCATCGGAGCTGTGTTTGTGTTACGGTGGTACCAACTTCAGGGCCATCCAGCCATCCTTTTCTGGAACCTCACAACTGGGTTCTGCTCTTTGGTGCCTCAGGAAATGACCGTCTTTTGCTCTGTGTGAATATTACGCCAATTACTGTTTCTATAGTGTCAGCTCTGCTTAAACTTGCAGTTCCACAAGACTGATGGGAAGGAACTGGGTGAACTCTCTCTGGGACACAGCTGGGAATGAGAGCAGGGCCTGGTAAGACAAGCCCATGCACTTATTCACTCAGGACAAAGCATTTTTCTCTAATTCTGTACCAGAGGTGAAACAGGCAACTCTCCTTCCGGAAACAGGACCTTCCCAGCAGAGCCCGAGGCAAATATGGCTTCAGCATGAGTGTCTGGTACCAAGATTTTCCTAAAACACCACCTCAAGCTCTAGGCTCCATGGAGAGCCACACTCCACTCTTCTCTACAGAACACTCACAAGTGGAGAGACTTGAATCTGGAGTCTCACTTCTTGCAGCCCCTCTGTCCTTATCTATACAATGGGAGCAACCTGCTTATCTGCGTAATAAGGCTGGTGGGAAGGCTCAATGGCAAACGGATGAAAATGACTCATGATATCAACTGGTGCATAGTAGCAATTTCATTAAATAGCCATAAAGACCTAGCAAAGAAACACCCTACTCTAGCATCTAGTCATGTGCTTCCTGCCATCCCCTCTCAAGTTCCCATCATGCACCTCCCTGGTTCTTAACAGAATTACAGTCTAGATGCTGATTTGACCTTGTTTTCTTGAAATAGGTCAAACAATAAAACTGCCCACATGGGTTACTGCCTTTTGTTTGTGTGTGTTTTTTTTTAAACTAATAGTGTAACAGTCACGTTAGCAATGGTAATGGTTCTTTACCATCTGAGCCACCAGGCCTTCCCTGGTCAGTCAGTAAAAAATCTGTCTGCAGTACAGGAGACCCAGGTTTGATCCCTGAGTCAGGAAGATTCCCTGGAGCAGAGAATGGCAACCCACTCCAGTATTCTTACCTAGAAAATCCCATGGACAGAAGAGCCTGGCAGACTACAGCCCGTGGGGTCGAAAGAGTCAAATGACTTAGTGCCTAAACCTCCGAATGGTAATGGTAAAATGAACACATCTCAATTATCTGCTATTAATCACACTACTCCATAGTTGGGGGCTTCCCAGGGGGTCCTAGTGGTAAAGAACTCGCCTGCCAATGCAGGCAACACAAGAGTCAAGGGTTCGACCCCTGGGTCGGGAAGGTCCCCTGGAGGAGGAAATGGCAGCCCACTCCATGTTCTTGCCTGGGAAGTCCCATGGACAGAGGAGCCTGGTGGGCTGTAGTCCATGGGGTCACAGAGAGTCAGACTCGGTTGGGTGACTGAGGACTCATGCAGTCTGTAGTTGAGCAGAACCCTAGGCGTCCTTCCCAGAAAAGAGCACCCTCCCCCACCCCACCACCACTGCCCTCTGCCTGCCTTTTGTCTGTAGAGAAACTTTAGCTTCCTAGGCCTTCCCTGAGTTCCAAAGATTAAATTTAACCAAAGAAGTTAGAAATTGCAGAAAGAAAGGAAAACAGTCAAACAAGACAAAATAATAATAGTTTGTCCATTAGACAAACTCTAGGCGCTTTAGTTCCTCCTGAAGGGCTGTAGACAGTATTCTAAGCAAAGGCCTCGCTGCTTTGTAGACACTGAAACTCACCCACCAGCCAGCAGAAGTTAACTGGATCCGGTCCACAAACCGTGTGACCCCAGACCAGCTGGGGTCAGAAGTTGAAGACGTTGACTCCCGACGACCTCACCACCAACCAATCAGAAGAGTGTCCACAAGTGAGCACACACCCCACTACTCCCTCCCTCATCCTGGTTTTAAAACACCTTTCCCTGAAAGCCTTTGGGGCTCTGTGCCTTTTAAGCACTAGCTGCCTGGACTGGTGCCTGCAATAAACGCGGCTGCATTTCCCTTCAGCACAACCTGGTGTCCATTGATTGGCCTTACTGTGCATGGGTGTTCAGTTCAGTTCGATCGCTCAGTCATGTCTGACTCTTTGCAACCCCATGGACTGCAGCACGCCAGGCCTCCCTGTCCATCACCAACTCCTGGGGTCCACCCAAATCCATGTCCGTTGAGTCAGTGATGCCATCCAGCCATCTCATCCTCTTTCATCCCCTTGTCCATCTGCCGTCAATCTTTCCCAGCATCAGGGTCTTTTCCAATGAGTCAGCTTTTCGAATCAGGTGGCCAAAGTATTGGAGTTTCAGCTTCAACATCAGTCCTTCCAATGAACACTCAGGGCTGATCTCCTTTACGATGGACTGGTTGGATCTCCTTGCAGTCCAAGGGACTCTCAAGAGTCTTCTCCAATGCCATAGTTCAAAAGCATCAATTCTTCGGCACTCAGCCTTCACACTCCAACTCTCACATCCATACATGACCACAGGAAAAACCATAGCCTTGACTAGACGGACCTTTGTTGGCAAAGTAATGTCTCTGCCTTTTAATATGCTGTCTAGGTTGGTCATAACCTTCCTTCCAAGGAGTAAGTGTCTTTTAATTTCATGGCTGCAGTCACCATCTGCAGTGATTTGGAGCCCAGAAAAATAAGGTCAGCCACTGTTTGCACTGTTTCCCCATCTATTTGCCATGAAGCGGTGGGACCGGATGCTGTGATCTTCGTTTTCTGACTGTTGGGCTTTAAGCCGGCCTTCTCAGTCTGCTCTGTGCATGGGTGAGGGGACCCGAGTTTGGTTCTGTGACACTCTCAGATTCATCCTCTTATCTGAGCCACCTCCCACCCAGCCCCCGTGACCAAACAAGTGCAGAAAGAGCAAAGTGACGTATTCATCGCTCCGTCGTGTCTGACTCTTTGCGACCCCACGGACTTTAGCCCGCCAGGCTCCTCTGCCCCTGGGATTCTCCAGGCAAGAATACTGGAGTGGGTTGCCATTTCCTTCTCCAAGGGATCTTCCTGACCAAGGGCTTGAACTCAGGTCTCCTGCATTGCAGGCAGATTCTTTACCATCTGAGCCATAGGGACACCTGGAAAGAGGAAGCTGAGGCTCAAATAAACCTGAACCATTTGGCTCTGGCCCCCAAGGGAAAGAGAGCAGTGGCAGCACCACCCTTGTCCTCTGACTTCTCATCCTGTGTGTGTGTCACTGTACAAAACTACAGAGGCGCCTGAAGCAGGAATGGAGAAGAAAGGCGTAAGGATGCTTGAAGCTTACTTCCGTGACCAAGACCCTCATTCTCATCTCTAAGATTCCATCCTGAGAGTGACACTAAAATTATCCTGTCCTTGCCCCCAGGAACGTATCAGGGTAAAGTGTGTCTGAAGTTGCAGCAGGAGCCAGAACATTGACACACACCTGAGAACAGGGGACTTTTCTGACTCTGTGTCCATTTCGCAGTAGATGGGAAACACCCTCACCCCAGGCCAGCGGCGCCAGGAGCAGAGGGAGAGCTCATGCAAACTCTAGAATTTGCTGTGCTGTGCTCAGTCGTGTCTGACTCTGTGCCACACTTTGGACTGGAGCCCGCCAGGCTCCTCTATCCATGGAATTTCTCAGGCCAGAATACTGGAGTGGGTAGCCACTTCCTACTCCAGGGGATTCTCCCCACCCAGGAATCTACCCATGTCTTCTGTGTCTCCTGCATCGGCAGTGAGGTTCTTTGCCTGCAGCACCATCAGGAAACCCTGAACTGTAGGATTTTAGGAATACCCCAAAATGTACCTCTTTTCTATGTATTGTGCCTTGCCAGCTTCACCACAAAGCTGGTGTTCCTCCCATTAAGAAACTGAGAGCAAGCATCTTTTATCTGGGAAGGGCAAAACTATTGAACTACTCTCTGCTCTTAGGACCAGATCTTGCGCTGACTTGTCAGTGTAGCCTGGTCCCTATGAAGACCCCCTTCCAATGGAGCACAGAACTGCTGCATTTGGAGTTGCAGAGATGTGTATAAGAGACAGCCTCTCAAGTTCCCATCATGCACCTCCCTGGTTCTTAACAGAATTACAGTCTAGATGCTGATTTGACCTTGTTTTCTTGAAATAGGTCAAACAATAAAACTGCCCACATGGGTTACTGCCTTTTGTTNGGGCTGCAGGTTTTGTCTTATCAAAAGGAAAGCAAAAATGGAAAGCAAAACAAGGGATGACATGTTTGGAGAGGTAAACTTCTTCCTGTTTCAAGTGGTTGGAAGAGTTGACTCCATTCTCCTCGGACCTGAAATAATGGGGTAGAAAGCACTTGGAGCATAGCCTTGCATGGAGCCACATAAGAGCCACATTTGATGCTTCTGCCTGCAGATTGCTGGGAAATTCAAGGTAAATGCAGTCTGACGTTTCCAGTCCGCTCCCCACATACACAGATGTAAATTCCAGATTCCTCATGCAGAGACTTTGCCCCTTGCTGCTGCGGTCCTGGCACGGAAGATAAACTTCTGCATGGCACTTGATGGATGCGTCTGTTTGGGGGGGTGGGGAGTCGGAGGCACCAGTAGCTCTGGGGCAGGGGTAGGGCTGTGATGGATGGCATCCAGTTTATCTCCTGGCTTCCACTGAGCCAGGCTGCCTGGCGAGTCCTCCCCCAGAGTTAATTTGCAGTAAAGAGAACAAGGAGTTCCATCACATTCTGACAATCACTCGTTTGTATTTACAACTAACCTCTTTGAGTGTTTCCTATATGCCTGCACGATGTGCTGTGTTTCCTATACATTATCTCTGGTGTGGAACCTGACTTTCTCACCAAGGGTGAGCATGACGGCTTCAGTGTTTGATGGAAAGGTCCATGGTTTATCCCTATTGTGTTGCATAAAGGGAGATTTTCCATTTTTAATAATAAATTTAATAAAATGCAACCTTGCAATTCTACTAAAGGAATAGTCAGACAAATGTAAAAAATATATATATATCCAGGATGAGCATTGCAGCAAAGTGTGTGACCTATAAAAATTAAAAAATAACCTGTGTACCCATCAACTGGGGATGTGTGTGTATCTGTGCTTATAAGTGTGTGTTTAGGGTTGTGTATGTTTCTGTGTGTATGTATGTGTATATAAATACATGTACACACACATATACAGACATGAACACACGTGCATGTATACACACCTGTGCACTTGTACAAATGTGTATATATATGTATACACATTATGCAAAAGTATATTTAAGATGTTAAAGATATATTTTGAAGGGCAAATTTATTAAAATTGTTAAAATTCAAGTTTAATATACTTTATTAATATCCATATTAATAAACCATAAAGATATATATGCAAATACAGCATATATATATATATACATATATGCACACATGGGCATATATATATGTATATACAGAGAATCTGCCTGCTAACACAGGAGAGAAAGGGTCGATCCCTGGGTTGGGAAGATCCCCTGGAGAAAGAAATGGCAACCAACTCCAGTATTCTTGCCTGGAAAAATCCCATGAGAGAGGAGCCTGACAGGCTACTCTTCATGGGGTTGCAAAGAGTGGGACAAGATTTAGCAGCTGTTCCTAGTTATTTTTTCCATGTGAGCGGGAGAGGAATTTGTGGGCAAAGATGTTATCTCATTCCACTGCACATCTACATTTCTTAAAAAAAAAAAAAAGCACAACTTGATTGTGTGATCGTTGTCTCCCCAATAAAGCTATTTACACTTGAAGGAATAGAGGATAAAAAGGCACACTATACGCAAGTTTCACTGCAGTGATATATCAGCCAGTTAATTACCACCGAGAGTGAATAAATTAGCCAGTTCCACAGGTATCAGTGCTTCTGGTCCTTAACTCGCTTTATTTTCTTCATTTGCTTGATTATCTATTTTCTTTCATGGCACTGAACACATCAAAATGGCAATTAAACATATAAAAGGAATCTTAGAAATAAAAGAGCAAGGAACACAGGTAAAATCAAGTACTCTGTGAGGTCAACATGCTCATCTTTACAGGTTAACAGTCTATGAAGGCAGCGGCCCTCAGGAAAATACACAGCCCAGTTTCGTGAAAACAGGATCAACAAAGTCTCTTTCAGAGGAGACGTGCAGGGCGCTGTGACACTTCCTACAATCTTTCCCTCCTACCGATGCAAATATCTGATGGCTATTCAGGACGAGAAAGTCTCAGAGAGGCTTGCGTGAATAGTCTGTGCCAAACTCTCATGGAACTGTGCAGGCAAAGGGTGAAATTAGGAAGTTGTTAGGGCTGACCCAGTCTGGACCACCCAGTATAACTGTTCAAGCAGAAGGCAAGTACTTTCATCTTTCTACACCTCACTTTCCTTCTTTCTGAAACGGAAACAGTACTCATCTCTTAAAATTGGAGGTAACATCTCAGGCTTCCCAGGTGGCGCTAGTGGGAAAGAACCCACCTGCCAATGCAGGAGACTTATATAAGAGACAGGTTCGATCCCTGGGTGGGGAAGATTCCTTGGAGAAGTAAATAGCAACCCACCCCCATACTCTTACCTGGAGAATCCCATGCAGAGAGGAGCCTGCTGGGCTACAGTCCATGGGGTCACACACAGAGCCAGACACTACTGAAGAACAATAGCACGTGCGCACACACCACACCTCACACAACAGCCGGTGGAATTCACATCAGTCCAATTAACATTTATTAAGTAGCTGTGCTGTACCATGGACTCTACCAGGATCAGGGGGTTGAAAGAGTAACCAAGTCCACCTCAGGCCTCGAGATCTTACAGTCTAGAAGCAGTTATTGACTTCCTTTCTCTATAGTTCTTTATTTTCTGAGACATACCTTCATGTCAGTCATAAGACTTGTTGCATATAAATGTGTTACTGCTACTAAAATACTAAAGTTTCTTCGTGGTTTCCAGTTTTTGCAAAGTTGAGGGCTCTAAACGTTGTGCACGTGGCCTCATCATTCTCCCTCCCTCCCTTCCTTCAGCTTCCTCTCTTTCTTAGAGCTTTAGTGAGAAAGTTCACATATTATACAATTAGCCTGATACACTTTCATCAATGGTTAAAAAAAAAAAAAAAAGACAAGCAGTTATCATGGGGAAATGATATACAAGCCAAAGTCTTTTATTCTGACGTGGTATGATACCCGTTTATGAACACCATGTGAAAAGAATAGCCTTTTTATTCAGCTCTGGGTTATCTTTTCTGTGGGAGTATAGGGGAGGGCTGGGCATCAGAAATCAAAGTGTATCACTGCAAGTGTACAGAATCCATCAGGAGGGCTGGGGCAAGAAAAATGAGGATGCAACCACTTATCTAATGGAGTGCTGTACAGAGAGAGTCCATGAATACATTCTTTTCTCTGGGAGCTTTCAAAGAGTGTGGATGGAGACAAATACCACAGTGACCTAATTTATTTGGTAGATAAGAGAATTAATTGCTGTTATCTACCACAAACACAAACAGGGCTTGGGGAGCAGGCGCTGCTGTGGCTCTTTTTCTGTCCTGGGGGAGGGCTTCCTGGAAGAGGCAGGGCCTTGGGAAAACTGGGACTGATAAACGGGAGGAGTGTGCCAAGTCCAGGATCAGAGGGAGTCCAGGCCTGCGGGGGAGGCTGCTCTCCAGGCATTATCCTGGCTGCTCTAATGTGCCCCGTTACGGGGACCCACACTCAGCCATGACAGCTGATAGAGGCAACATCTTCTGTGCCTGCGAACCATCTTAATCAAATCGTGGAGAACTCAGAAGCAAAAACACATGCGCATCTCTCTCTGGGTGTCTTTGCCATTTTATCTTTCTCCCCTTCCTGTAAGTGGGACTCATGTAGGCAATTACTCTCTGCCTCAGATCTGCCTAATGGAGTGAGCCAATGGCAGGAAGATTAACATGCAGGAAGAGGAGGGAAACAAATCAAAGAGCCAGCCTCATTGGGTGGCCGGCAGTGGGTGTGAGCAAAAGGCTCAACGCTAGCATCTGGGGACCCACGAGGCTGCGTGTTACCAGGGGAGTGACCCCTTCTTAACAGCCAATCATGCGGCTTTACAAGTAGATTTCCTGGCTCTGGTGAAACTCACCAGTGTGAAGCCTGATGCTGAGGGCTGAAGCAAGCAGTTTAATTTGTGCCTTCTCCAGACCTCTCTCAGAGGGAAACAAGCCTCTATCTTAAGGCACTACAGAAGATTCACAAGCCAAGAGTGAAAGAAATGTCACTTTTTGATAACAAATTGATTTTTATATTGTGCCTTTTTGCTGTTGGCTGGAAGAAACCATTTCAGTCCATTCATGGTTCCTCAGTCAACAGAACCATAGCTGCATATCTAAGTTTGGGGACATACCAGAGCAAAGACTTTGGGATGGGGAAATTTGGTCTAGACATGCACAGTCCAAGATGGTAGCCACTAGCCATGTGTGGTCATCAGAATGACTTAAAATTAACTAAACTTTAAAATTCAGATTCCTCAGCTGCACTAGCTGCATTTTAAGTATTCAGCAGGCACATGTGGCTAGTGGCTGTCACACTGGACCAAGGGATACAGAACATTTCCATCATCAAAAATATCTCTATTGACTGCAACTGGCCTACACTGTCATCCTCTAGCATCGAAAGAATTTTCTGAGATGTCCTTATTGTCTGTCTTTCTGCCAAGGAAACACTCAGAGGGCCTACTTAACTTGCCTACAGACACTCAGACTCTAGGTAGCCAAACTGGAACTCAAATTTCTTCCTGGGTGTACTATAATTTTTTGCTACTTCCTTCTATTCCCCGTCACAAGTCTATGGAATCTGCACTTAGCAAGAGAATGAAGTGCTCTCATTCTGCTATAACAGAAACCTCACGCTTTCTTATGCTGAAGTTTTCAGATACTCAAATGTCCAGAATTTTGAAACTCAGAAAAGCTATTCTCTGCATTTCTACTGGGCTTCTCTGGTGGCTCAGGTTGGTAAATAATCTGCCTGCAAGGCAGGAGACCTGGGTTCGATCCCTGGGTCTGGAAGATCCCCTGGAGAGGGAAATGGAAAGCCACTCCAGTATTCTTGCCTGGAAAATTCCATGGGCAAAGAAGCCTGGTGGGCTACACTCCGTGGGGTCACAGAGTCGGACAGGACTGAGTGACTAGCACTTTCAGTTCACTTCACGGCATTTCTGCTATTAAAACTCTTCTCTGAGGAGTACCGGCCTCTCAGTCTAGATCGGATGATGATAAAAAGAAAAGTCCTGAATAAAAAGTTCACCAATTAATGTAACAAAGAGTGGTCCAGCCTCAACAGGTCTGAGAATGTTTGGACAGATGAAGGCAGAGAGTCAACCTAATGGCCTCAGATGACGCCCATCCTTGCAGTGCAGACAAATGAGCATCTCTGAATCTGAGTGGCTTAGCCCACATAAAGTCCTCTGGAGGTTGAGCAACTCTCCAGGCCACGACTCAGTGGTCCAAGTTGCATCATCCCGGAGATTCTGGCCTTTATGCACACTGCCAAAGAGAACAGGAATGCGTGGAGGACTGCAGGGGGGCGGTGATTTCTCCGTCCAGAAGGACTCCCGATACACGTCCATCCCACGGCAGCAACAGTCCCACCACTTGCCTCACCCCCAAGGACCGGGGCAAGGCCAGGGAGGATACGGACTGGTGGGTGAGCAGTCTTGTCTTTGCCATGCCCATGAGTTAAGATAATTCATATAACACGCATGGCAATACAGGACCGAACACTTGCCCAGGACTGAGCACCCTGTGTGTAACACCGCATCTAATTCTCACAGCAGCTTCTGAAGAAAGCCTTATTACCTTCTCTTTCTCTCTCTTAAAGATGAGCCCAGTGGAGCTTAGGTGGGTTAAGAGATATGACTGAGGTCAAGCGGCGAACAGACGGCAGAGCCAGGGCGTGAACCCAGGTCTGACCAACATTAAAGCACAGGGTTGGTTAGACATCCAGAGTTTTTTTCTTTTTAAGGGAAAGTAAAGTTGCACTCTAGAATAGTGCTATCCAACAGAACCTGGGGCAAAGATGGGATTTTCACTCTGTGTGATCCCAAACAATGGTCACGAGCCACACGCGGACACTGAGAACTGGAAACGTGGCCAATCTGAGGAACTAAGATTTTAATTTAATTTAAATGGCACCAAGATAGAAAAGTGGGGCAGTGGCACCCACTCCAGCACTCTTGCCTGGAAAATCCCATGGACGGAGGAGCCTGGTAGGCTGCAGTCCATGGGGTCACGAAGAGTCGGACACGACTGAGCGACTTCATTTTCACTTTCTAAGATAGAAAATGGAATTAATAGCATTGTAACTTAACTTTCTATGTGTAAATGCTCCTTCCTCAAAAATAGAGTGAAGTTCTTCGAAGTCAGAGACCATAATTTACACATCCTTTTTAGCCTAGGCAGAGCACTTTGCAGATGAAGATCACTCAGTAACAATTTATAACTTGATACTGATCCACTGCAAGACTTCTCAGCTTCTTAAAAATGTGGATATTCAGTGACCAATTCTGTTTTCCTAAAAAGGGTCAAAGGACTTTAAAACTCCATCTGGCCAGTTACTTGCTTTTTATTTTCCTTCTACCTACATGACTGTCAGTAATAAGACATATTTTGGTATTTGCAGAAGTTGCCGTCAAGGTTTCAAAAATATTACTGGTTTTTGGGGGGAGGGGGAGAGGGAGAGGGAGAGGGAGGCATTGAGTCCCTACTTTCCATACTGAATTTTTAAAAGGAAAATGAAGATCTAGTTTAAAGTGCTTTCATATCAAACAGGAGCTGGATGAAATGGAGAAACTTAATGGATCTCTTTCTGTGAACAAAATGACAGATAAAATATCTATTTTGCTCACATATTTTTCATTCACAGACAGTTCATTTCAGTAAATATCTTACCACCTGCACTTGTCTATTTTCCAAGGTTTTTGGGATATTTCCCATAAGTTCAGTTGGACTCTATAGTTGGTATTTATGAGGCTGTGCTTAAAGGGAAATTGCATGACGGATATCATCAGCTCAATTTTTTTCTGTGTTTTTCTTGAATGTGTAGTTGGCAAGCTCTCAAAACCCTTATCGGGTCATAACTCACAAATGCATGTGGCCTCCACAGCTGGGTTAATATTTACAAAGCACTCTCTGCCCCGCCTCGGTCTATTTCTTATGCGCCTCTCTCCTGCGGTTCTCGCCTTTTCGTAAGTGTGTTAATATTGAAAATGAGAAGAGTCCAAGGCTACACTGACAGCAAATGCTTTCTGTGGTCTCCCCGTAGGGAGTCTCCTCCAAAACTGGCTCTGTCGGTCTTTAGAATTGAGTCGTGAGGTTTCTAAAGGTTCTACACCTGGGTTTCCCAACCTCTGAAGTATTAGCATTTTGGGTCACATGATTCTGTTATGGGAAGCCTCCTATGCTTTGTAGGACAGTTAGCAGCATCCCTGACTTTGACTCATGAGATGCCAGGCATGTTCCCTCACCCGGTTATGACAACCAAAAATGTCCCCCGACGTCGCTAGGTGGCTCGAGTTCTGTCTCAGTTCTCAGCTCATGTGTCATTTCCAGGGGACTGTGCTCTGGGTCAAGCTCCCTGCTTGTCACTCTCAGAACCTCTGAAGCATGTAGTCTCACTCTGTGGCTATTGGTCCGCTGATGACCACACCACTGGTCCTACACTCTCCATTGGCACAAATGGCAAGGATACAGGTGAAGATTTTCCACTAAGTAAGAACTGACCTACTCCAAAAATTACTCTGAGAATTGCCTTGTGTTTTCAGGGTTCAGAAATACTGACACCATCAAGGGTGAACACCACCTGTGCATCCAAAGACTCTGCTTGTCCCTGGTGTGAAGCTGTTAATAGCGAAGCTTGGAGTTGAGATGGCCAGAAAGTTTCTTTAACGTGATGGGGGTGACTCTTTATGGTGGAGAAATCCAGTTTAAGCTTAGGATTTTCTGCGGATCATGTTTCCAACAGGAGAACAAGACTATGAAGCTGCACGGCAAGGCAAGCGCCCCAATAGCCTGAGTAACATCTCTGACCCTCTGTCGATTTACCCCTTTAACAGATATTTCATATTTGTTGGCTGAAGGAATAAGTAATGGCTGTGTAATGAGTTATCTGCTAAAGCTGAAAACACAATAATGAACAAAATTAAGCATGGTCTCTGCCACCCTGGAACAAAGGTTTGGTGGAAAAAATGGCACTAACTGAATGATTATCAGTTCTATCAGTGAATGTGTAGCTCCAAATTAAGTTGTATGCTTCAAAGGTCCTAAACGAGTGACAAGCATGGGGCATGACCCATATTATGTCCCCCGATGGGTGACACACGAGCTGAGAACCCAAATACAAGTCCGCTAGGTGAAGTGAGGGGAGAGGATTCCAGACGAACAGTCCCGCAGGGACAGAAGTCGACTGGAGGAAGGGATCAAGATGAGTAAAAGAAACTGGGGAAACTCAAAAAGGCAGTGTGTCTGGAGCACAGAAGACAGAATGAGACTGTAGAAGAGGGGGGCTGAGCTGTCGCAGGCAGCGCACCATTCTCAGGAAGCCCACGGCTCTTGGCTCCATCAGTGGACACTTGTGAAGGGCTCCAAGTCGTGAAGGGAAAGACCGTATCTGAATTCTGCAGGAGTCTCCAGGTGCAGCATGGAGACTGAATGGGGGAGTCGTATGGAGGGGAAGAGGGAGAGAAGAAACTCAGGTAGCTGTCCAGGTGAGACAGAGGCTGCTTCGGCTAGGAGGGTCCATTAAAGAAGAAGAGAAGAAAAAACGGTCCCTGGAAAGTGAACCAAAAGGAAGTGAGGGGTTAAACCGGAAAGCCCAACTGGGGTACACTCGTTAGAGCTGGTGTTCTGATGGGTTGAAGTCCTGGCTGAACCAGCGTTCTACATGCTGCATATAATCCCTAGAAGGATCAGACAGTAAAGTGGTCTGGATGCCTCTTAATTTTTCACATGACTGGTGCTGTCATTTGTCCAGAGAGTGAACACTAGAGGAGAAACACCTTTGTGCTAGAAAATCATGAGCTTTGTATTGGACATATAAAATCTGAGATGCCTTGAAGATACTGAAAGAATAAATCTGGTGTGCTGCACTGCAAAGAAGGAACTTCCCCAAGGACAAGAAGAGTTAACTAGGAGTGATCATTCTGTAGAACATCCATTAGCCATTTACTACCTGATGTGAAATTTAAACAACTACTAACCAGGGCTAATTAGTTTTCACATATGACAATATGGACTTCCCTGGTGGCTCAGACAGGAAAGCATCTGCCTACAATGTGGGAGACCTGAGTTTGATCCCTGGGTTGGGAAGATTCCCCTAGAGAAGGAAATGGCACCCCACTCCAGTACTCTTGCCTGGAAAATCCCATGGATGGAGGAGCCTGGTAGGCTACAGTTCATGGGGAAGCAAAGAGTCGGACACGACTGAGCGACTTCTCTTTCACGTTATGACAATATAATTATAAAATAAAATTGTCAACCACAGTTTCCCTTCTCACCCCCATTTCAGCTCGGCCTTTGATAAAGGAAAGCAGCCTATGCACAGCGTTCAGCACTAGTCCCTGGGAAGGAAAGACACAGACAGCATCAGGACTGCTCCATCTGAGTGGAGGCAACCCGCTTCCCACGTGTGTCTCACGCAGGACATCTGGAGGTGAGTGTCTCCTTTTCCTCACCTTGCATCTGCTCGGTATCTTAATCCCAAACTGTGGGAGTGAAACTCCGGCAACCTTTAAGGATACCATTTGCTTCCTATCACATTACTTCTTCCCATACAGGAGAAACCAAGAGCTTGTCATTTGCCAGTGTCATGTCATTACATTCCATATCGCAGTGTAATGATGTGAAATGATTAAATGACAAAATGCCAGCTCACTGCCAAAAATTTAAAGTGGCATACTTATATTTGTAGATTGCAAAGCTATTATTAATCCTTATATTGACTTTGCCAGATTAAATAATACAAGCAGACCAGTGCATACAGAAACGGGGTACCATAAGTGAAGTTCAGCACCCCAATTCCAACATAGAAACGGGAAGAGTCCTCTGATTCTAGCACATTCCTCAGGCTACACATGCAGAGCTAAACTTATTAGTGTAGAATAGTCTTGTCACCCGATGAATTGGGAGTGACAGGCATCAAAATACAACCTGACTGGAGTTTTTATTGAGAGGAAAAACAGGAACTCAGAACAGGTGGCTGAGAAAATAAATGGCCTGTTTTCCCTTTGCCCTCTCCTGAACCACTTTTTTTTTCACTAGCACTTATTGGGAGATAGAATTTTATTCTTTTCTAAAGGGAAAAGAGCATACAAAAAGCATTTCGTTTACGTCACCAAATTACTGGAAGACTCTGCGGTGGGTAAAGTAACAACTTCTTCTTTTCTTCCCCCTAGGCTATAAAATCTCATGTGGAGAGCTTTGAAAGAGGGTTAAAAATTACATCCTCAGGACTATATGTTTTTTAAGCTTTTAAAGTTCAAATCCATGTGACCTCAAGTGTTTGAGGGTTTGTGAAGAAACCTCTTTTCACCTGCTTGGTTTTTTTTTCTGACCATTTATGGATGCCCATTCTGGCAACACATGCACCACCCAATTCCAGTAAGAACCTTCCGGCAACCGTGTTCAAGGGACTTTCTTTTGTTTATTTCCTCTTGTTTTCCCTCCCCTGAGCATTTCCCCCTGAGCATTTCCCCCCTTTTTGGTGGAAACAAGCAGAAGGCAGATGCCTCAACCTGGTCACTGTTATTAGGTCTCTTAACTAACAAACATTCTTATTTTAGGAATTCTCTGCCCAGACTTGGTTTGACTTTTGCTTTACTTTTCTTTTAACTATTTTCCTTTAACCTAGACAGTATATGAAAAAGCAGAGACATTACTTTGCCAGCAAAGGTCTGTGTAGTCAAAGCTATGGTTTTCCCAGTAGTCATGTATGGATGTGAGAGTTGGACCATAAAGAAGGCTGAACGCCGAAGAATTGATGCTTTCGAATTGTGTTAGAGAAGACTCTTGAGAGTCCCTTGGACTGCAAGGAGATCAAACAGTCAGTCCTAAAGGAAATCAACGCTGAATATTCGTTGGAAGGACTGATGCTGAAGCTCCAATACTTTGGCCACTTGATGCAAAGAGCTGACTCATTGGTCAAGACCCTGATGCTGGGAAAGATTGAGGGCAGGAGAAGAAGGGGCAACAGAGAATGAGATGGTTGGATGGCATCACCGACTCCATTGACATGAGTTTGAGCAAACTCTGGGAAATAGCAAAAGATAGAGAAGCCTGGCATGCTGCAGTCCACGGGGTGGCAAGGAGTCAGACCTGACTTAGAGACTAAACAACAACAACGTCAGTTAGCTTCTTATATTTTTAGCTCTCTGTTCATTACATGCTATTATCACTTTGGTGTAAAACTTCTTTTGTTGTAACATGCTCTTGGCTGGAAGCTGACTGATTGAGTAGGAGGGTTGAAAATAAAATTTAAAAACATAGTGTTCTTTTATTATTTATGGACACTGGCAAGACTGCTCACCTGCGGCTCAGTAATTTTGAAACAAGACGACAACGAACAGGAATGAGCTCCTAGAGTTATAGACAATGACCCCACGTCTGCCAAGATGGCCGACACAGGGGGCAGGTTGCCTCACTCCTGGCACATTGGCAGGGGCACAGAAAACACACTCTTCAGGGAAAGGAACTCGAAAATGGACAACGGCTCAGGGAACAAAACTGCCGGGAGCTCACTGGCCTTGAGGGAAATGCTACAGTTTCATGATTGGAAAGATATCACTGGGTCAGATCATCTGCACTGTGGGCGAAATCGTGTGCCCTTTCACCTGAGTTTTAGGCGAATTACGGCATCTTTGCTCAGTCCCTCTGTTGGCTGCATCGGGAAGTTCAAAGTGGCCAGAGCTCATGCCTGGACTATTGCGGTCAGTAAACGCTACTCCATCCTGATCTTTTTTTTCCCATTATTTCTTTTGAGACTTTTATTCTATGTCTTTTTGGCACAAGCTCTTATTTGGCAGGTAGTGAGAACTCAGGGTTCTCTTGGAAGACAATACACTGAAGAGCACTTGAGGGTTTTTTTCCCCTTTATATATAGACGGCTTTGTCGTTCCGTCCTGAATCATGAATGCATAAAACAGCTGCCAAGAACAGCTCACATGGCTGCAGAGAGGACCCTGAAATAACAAGCTGGCTCCACCCACATGTGCAAAAAAGATTGTGTGATGCGTGTCCTGAGCAGCACACACAGAACAATGGGCGAAGGTCAGACCTCTGCCACACTGTGAAGGCCTGTGGGCATCATCTGTATTTTCATGAAGAAATTCTGCTCTTCAATAAGCCCTTCGCCTTCCCTGAAATCACCTAAAACCCTGGGCTTCTCCCTGACAATGATTGCTGGTTCACTTTTTTCCCCCGCAGTCAACACCTCTTTAGGGGTTCATCTACCTGCTCCAGGTGAGCGGAAGCAGGGGACACACCCTGACCCGGTGGGCATGGAGCTCGGCTCCCAACAGGAATGACTGAGAGAGAACAAGAGATGGGCACAACACTTTCAGGTGGTAAAAAGTGCTGTGAAGAGATGGTCATAGAGCAGCATGATGGAGAATGAGTTTGGAGAGGCGATATAACACAGCTGGTGTAGCCACAGAAGGCTCCCAGGAGGAGGTAACATTTGAGCTGAGGATGAACATGAGTGAAGTCTCCATCATGTTACAGTCTGGCGAAGAACTGTCAGGCTGTCAACGGGCAGGTAGAAAAACCATACACTAGGAATGAGCTTGGGCAGGAATCCATCTAGTGTTGCAAGATGGCCTTGAACTACAGGAAAGCTAAGAATCGAGGATCAGGGTGGTCACCAGAAGCCCAACTCAGGGAAAGACTTTCAAACTTGGGATACAACCCCAGGCTTGCCTGGCCTTCCCTGGTCTCTATTTTGTTTTCAGAGTGAGCCACACGCATCAACTCCACTCTCAGGACAATAAGAAATACCGCTGCAATATAAGCAAGTGATTCTCCAGTGATGTTCTGGGGGCGTAAATGGGTTACTAAATGTTGATTGATGTGTGAAATTTACCTTGACTACACCAAGAGACATATATACGTATGGCCAAGTTTGTCAGCTGCATAGGGGATTATAAAGGATGCCTGTCACGGTGAGGGGCAGAGTACGGTTTACAACAGTAATAAGTAAGGGGCCCCCTTCCCTATTCTCACTGCTTTGAATGAGGGTATACTGCACAGAGTGGGGGGCTGCCATCTGGAAATCAAGACCAAGAAGCGGGGGAATCTGCCCAGAAATTCTGACCTCAGCCTCGGGTCTCGGTCTGAATAACTGAGCTGGGGTCAGCAACCATCTATCTCCAGATTTCTTGTTAAGTGAGAGGGGAAAATCTGACTTGTTCAAAAATAACGTGATAAGTAAGATACTAGAATAGGGTCCAGCTTGCCAAAGCAAGAGCAAGTATTTACTGAAAATGCGAGAACTTTGGCTCATGTGTTTGTAAGAGAATTTAGTTTTCTCTTAGAGAGCAGCAAACAGCTCTCCTCCAGCAGTGGCCCAGTGCCAAGACGGCCCGGGGACCGAGTATGATGGTGAGGCAGACTGGAGTGCTGACTGTGTTGTGATTGTTACTGTTTTAGCAGAGCTTTTAAAAAAAATTCCTCTTGAGAATACAATGAATCTTCTAATAATTTACGAATTTTAAAAAATAGGTGGGAGCCTCTGACAGAGCCAGATTTAGTGGTGAGGAAAGACCCTTCCCCAAAACCAAAAGGTTGGCCTCTGTCCGGCATAAATGCAGCACATTATTATCAAGATCTTGCCACCTGGAACCATGGTTCAGACACAAAGGGCAATTTATTCAGCTTACTTCTGCCTGCCCACTCCCAAATGGCATCAATTCTGGTTCAAGTTCCTTGGATACATCAGGGGCGTATACCTTCCAGTTTCTGAATTCTATAGTTTCCCAAGTTATCTCTAAGACCTCACATCCTTATTGAATAACATGGAAAGGTTGACCAAATATCGTGATCTTCAAATGTGTATGCGTGTGTTGACCTCATAGTCACCAAAAGAGTCTGAAATGCAGTACTTGGGTGCAGTCTCAAAAATGACAGAATGATCTCTGTTTGTTTCCAAGGCAAACCATTCAATATCACAGTAATCCAAGTCTACGCCCCAACCACTAATGCTGAAGAAGCTGAAGTTGAATGGTTCTATGAAGACCTACAAGACCTTCTAGAACTAATACCCCCAAAAGATGTCCTTTTCATTATAGGGGATGTGAATGCAAAAGTAGGAAGCCAAGACATACCTGGAATAACAAGCAAGTCTGGCCTTGAAGTTCAAAATGAAGCAGGGCAAAGGCTAATGGAGTTTTGCCAAGAGAACACACTAGTCATAGCAAACACCCTCTTCCAACAACACAGGAGAAGACTCTACACATGGACATCACCAGATGGCTCAATACCAAAATCAGACTGATTATATTCTTTGCAGTAAAAAATGGAGAAGCTCTATACAGTCAGCTACAATAAGACCAGGAGCTGACTGTGGCTCTGATCATGAACTCCTTATTGCCAAATTCAGACTTAAATTGAACAAAGTAGGGAAAAGCATTACACCATTCAAGTATGACCTAAATCAATTCCTTATGATCATACAGTGGAAGTGCCAAAGAGATTCAAGGGATTAGATCCAACAGACAGAGTGCTTGAAGAACTATAGGTGGAGGTTTGTGACACAGTACAGGAGTCAGTGATCAAGACCATTCCCAAGAAAAAGAAATGCAAAAAGGGTGTCTGAGGAGGCCTTACAAATTGCTGCAAAAAGAAGGGAAAGTCAAAGGAGAAAAGGAAAGATATACCCATTTGAATGCAGAGTTCCAAAGAATAGCAAGGAGAGGTAAGAAAGCCTCCCTCAGTGATCAATGCAAAGAAATAGAGGAAATCAATAGAATGGAAACTATTAGAGATCTTTTCAAGAAAATTAGAGGTACCAAGGGAACATCCATGCAAAAATAGGTACAATAAAGGACATTGTCACCCTGCTTATTTAATTTATATGCAGAGTACATCATGAGAAACGCTGGGCTGGAGGAAGCACAGGCTGGAATCAAGATCGCCAGGAGAAATATCAATAACCTCAGGTATGCAGATGACACCACCCTTATGGCAAAAAGAGAAGAACTAAAGAGCCTCTTGATGAAGTGAAAGAGGAGAGTGAAAAAGTTGGCTTAAAGCTCAGTGTTCAGAAAACTAAGATCATGGCATCCAGTCCCATCACTTCATGGCAAATAGATGGGGAAACAGTGGAAACAGTGACAGACTTTATTTTGGGGGGCTCCAAAATCACTGCAGATGGTGACTGCAGCCATGAAATTAAAAGACGCTTACTCCTTGGAAGGAAAGTTATGACCAACCTAGACAGCATATGAAAAGCAGAGACATTACTTGTCAACAAAGGTCCGTCTAGTCAAGGCTATGGTTTTTCCAGTGGTCATGTATGGATGTGAGAGTTGGACTATAAACAAAACTGAGCACTGAAGAATTGATGCTTTTGAACTGCGATGTTGAAGACTCTTGAGAGTCCCTTGGACTGCAAGGAGATCAAACCAGTCCATCCTAAAGGAGATCAGTCCTGGGTGTTCTTTGGTAGGACTGATGTTGAAGCTGAAACTAAGACCCTGATGCTGGGAAAGATTGAGGGAAGGAGGAGAAGGGGACAAAAGAGGATGAGATGGTTGGATGGCATTACCAACTCAATGGACATGAGTTTGGGTGGACTGCAGGGGTTGGTGATGGACAGGGAGGCCTGGCGTGCTGCGATTCATGGGGTCATAAAGAGTCAGGCACGACTGAGTGACTAAACTGAAAGAACAGAAATGGTAGGGACCTAACAGAAGCAGAAGCTATTAAGAAGAGGTGCAAAAATATTCAGAAGGACTGTACAGAAAAGATCTTCATGACCCAGATAACCACAATGGTGTGATCACTCACCTATAGCCAGACATCTTGGAATGTGAAGTCAAGTGGGCCTTAGGAAGCATCACTATGAACAAACCTAGTGGAGGTGATGGAATTCCAGTTGAGCTATTTCGAATCCTGAAATATAATGCATGAAAGTGCTGCACTCAATATGCCAGCAAATTTGGAAAACCCAGCAGTGGCCACAGGACTGGAAAATGTCCATTTTTATTCTAATCCCAAAGAAAGGCATTGCCAAAGAATGCTCAAACTACTGCACAATTGCACTCATCTCACACATAGCAAAGNGAAAGTGCTGCACTCAATATGCCAGCAAATTTGGAAAACCCAGCAGTGGCCACAGGACTGGAAAATGTCCATTTTTATTCTAATCCCAAAGAAAGGCATTGCCAAAGAATGCTCAAACTACTGCACAATTGCACTCATCTCACACATAGCAAAGTAATGTGTGAAATTCCCAAGCCAGGCTTCAACAGTACATGAACTGTGAAAACTCCAGATGTTCAAATAGGATTGAGAAAAGGCAAGGGAACCAGGGATCAAATTGCCAACATCTGTTGGATCATCAAAAAAGCAAGAAAGTTCCAGAAAAACATCTATTTCTGCTTCATTGACTATGCCAAAGCCTTTGACTATGTGGATCACAACAGACTGTGGAAAGTTCTTCAAGAGATGGGAATACCAGACCACCTTACCTGCCTCCTGAGAAATCTGTATGCTTGTTAAGAAGCAACTGCATAAAAAGCATGCAGTTAGAACCGGACATGGAACAACAGAGTAGTTCCAGATTGGGAAAGGAGCATGTAAAGGCTGTATATAGTCACCCTGTTTATTTAATTTATATGCAGAGTACATCAGGTGAAATGCTGGGCTGGATGAAGTGCAAGCTGAAATCAAGATTGCCGGGAGAAATATCAATAACCTCAGATATGCAGATGATACCACCCTTATG
>SJYV01023712.1:0-43326 GCA_006410875.1 Neotragus pygmaeus
CATAGTTTGTTATTAATGCTGCCCCACCAGATAAGTCAATAAGGACACATTGTCATTTTATGCCTAATGTCCAATAAGTGGCTGCAGTTGTGTCAGACTCTGTACGACCCCCCTGGGCTGTAGCCCACCAGGCTCCTCTGACCATGGGATTCTCCAGGTAGAAATACTAGTGTTGGTTGTTATTCTCTTCTCCAGGGCATCTTCTCAACCTGGGGGTCAAACAAGCCTTTCTACATTGTCTGTATCAGCAGGCGGGTTCTTTACCATCTGTGCCTATTTAATACATGCCAGTCATTGCACATAATATTTATTTGTCTCAATAACTTACAATCTAGCACTAGACAGCTTTGTCTGTTACATTAGGTAATATCTCTTATCTTGAGACAGTTGAAATTACAAACCGTTTGCTTGATTATTGCTGAGCAGCTTTGGGGAGAGAGGCTTCTCCTGCAGGAATCTTGCAGCCAGAGTCATCAACAGAAGCAGGAATCCCCCCAAGTTGGCGCAAACTCCACAGTGTTCCCGCCAGGCCTGGCCTGATAGTGGTCCACACATGCCTGTCCTCCAGGAACACCAGATTTAAACAGTGCTCGTGGTTTCTCAAGACAAGTGTTTAATCTCACGTGACTCTGACAGAGCATAAATGCCTTCCAACCACACTGTCTGAATATATGCCTTTGAATCATATTCCCCTTTAGAGGGTAATTTCTGTTACTGGGATCTTTAAGGTTTCAAAATTAGGACAGCCTCACAAAATGACACTGATCTCGGCTAAAGTGTGGCTTTAATTTCCTGTTGAGAAAAAAAAGAAAGAAAGAAAGAAAGTAAGAAAAAAGACAAAGAAAAACACCAGCTTGCAGATGAATATGATTTTTTTAAGTTGCAAATATTCAATGGAATATTACTCAGCCCTAAAAAATAATGACATCATGCCATTTGTAGCAACGTGTATGGACCTACAGATTGTCATACTGAGTGAAGTAAGTCAGAAAGAAATAGACAAATGCAATATGTATCACTTATACATGGAATCAAAAATAAGAGATGGAGGAGGTTATTTACAGAACAGAAACAGAGTCACAGGCATAGAGAACAGATGTTGTTGCAGATGGGAAAGGATTTGGGAAAGATACAGATTGGGAGTTTGGGTCAGCAGAGGCCAACTATTATAAACAGGATGGATTAGAGAACAAGGTCCAGTTGCATAGCACAGGGGCCTAAATGCAATATTCTGTAAAAACCTAAATTGGAAAAGAATCTGAAAAAGAATTGATATTAATATATGTATGTATACATTAACCAGGCTCCATTACCCCTGAAATTAATACATTGTTAATCACCTGTATTCTAAAATGAAAANACTTAGTGCAGATGGGCAGCAGAGCTGAATAGATATTTTTCCAATGAGGAAATGCAGATGGCCAACAAGCACATAAAAAGATACTCTATATCACTAATCGTCAGGGAAATGCAAATCAAAACCACAATGGGATCACACCTCACAACTGTCATAATGGCTGTCATTAAAAAGAACACAAATAACAAGTATTGCGAGGATGTAGGGAAAAAGAAGTTCTCCTACAATATTAGTGGGAATGTAAATTGATGAGCCATTTTAGAATGCAAATAGAAGTTTCTCAAATAAGCTAAAAATAGAACTACCATATGACACAGGAATTCCACTCCTCTGTATGTGTGTGTATGAAAACAGCAAGCAAACCACTAACTAATTCAAGAACATACATATATCTCAATGCTCATTGCATCATTATATACAATTGCATGTATCTCAATGCTCATTGCATCATTATATACAACTGCTAAGATACAGAAGCAACCTAAGTGTCCATTAACAGATAAATGGATAAAGACAATGTGATAAATATATATGTCTGTGTGTATATATATACATATATATAGTAGAATATTACTCAGCCATAAAAATGAATTACATTCTGCCATTTGCAGCAACATGAATGGACTTAGAGGACATTTTACTAAGGAAAGTAAATAAAACAGAGAAAGAGTAATAGTGATAACATTTAAATATGAACTCCAAAAAATACAACAAACTAGTGAATATAACAACAACAAAAAAAGAAACTCACAGATATAGAGAACAAAATAATGACTGCCAGGCAGAAGAATGACAGAGGAAGAGGCAGTATAAGAGTGATTTTCATGTGTGTGAAAATTTGAAAATCACATGTGTGAAAATTTGAAAATTATATAGAGGAACCTAGTAGGCTACAGTCCATGGGATCTCTAAGAGTCAGNTGCGACCCCATGAATCGCAGCACGCCAGGCCTCCCTGTCCATCACCAACTCCCGGAGTTCACTTAAACTGATATAAAACCCCATGCTTCCCCTGAGGAACTTTGACGTTCCCTGTCTGACGGAGATATTTTACTTCCCTCTGGATGCCTTCAAACAGATGAGAAACGTGTATTACCCTCTAACGGCTAATGCAAGGTTCTTAAAACTTGACATCAAACATCCAATTTGGGAATTGAAAACACTTCCCAAGATGCTTCATGTCTCTTTAAAGAAAAGGGATTAAGAAAAACTAGAAGTCGAATTGTCAAGGGATGTAAAATATGTTTCTTAGTTTCAGAATACTAAGATTATGGCATCTTGTCCCATCACATCATGGTAAATAGATGGGGAAACAGTGGCTGACTTTATTTTTGAGGGCTCCAAAATCACTGCAGATGGGGACTGCAGCCATGATATTAAAAGAGGCTTGCTCCTTGGAAGGAAAATTATGACCAATCTAAACAGCATATTAAAAAGCAGAGACATTACTTTGCCAACAAATATCTGTCTAGTCAAGGTTATGGTTTTTTCCAGTAGTCATGTATGGATGGGAGAGTTGGACTATAAAGAAAGATGAGCAGTGAAGAATTGATGTTTTTAAACTGTGGTGTTGGAGAAGACATTTGAGAGTCCCTTGGACTGCAAGGAGATCCAACCAGTCCATTCTAAANACAGCATATTAAAAAGCAGAGACATTACTTTGCCAACAAACATCTGTCTAGTCAAGGTTATGGTTTTTTCCAGTAGTCATGTATGGATGGGAGAGTTGGACTATAAAGAAAGATGAGCACTTAAGAATTGATGTTTTTGAACTGTGGTGTTGGAGAAGACATTTGAGAGTCCCTTGGACTGCAAGGAGATCCAACCAGTCCATTCTAAAGGTGACCAGTTCTGGGTGTTCATTAGAAGGACTGATGCTGAGGCTGAAACTCCAATCCTTTGACCACCTGATGTGAAGAGCAGACTCACTGGAAAAGACCTTGATGCTGGGAAAGACTGAAGGTGGGAGGAGAAGGGGACGACAGAGGATGAGATGGTTGGATGGCATCACTGACTCAGTGGACATGAATTTGAGTAAACTCTGGGAGTTGCTGAATGGACAGGGAGGCCTGGCGTGCTGCACTCCATGGGGTCGCAAGAGTCAGACACGACTGAGCAACTGAACTGAACCGAACTGTAAAATATGTCAAAAGAGTAATCCTCATAACAGCCAATCAGCTCCTCCAGGTTTACAATGTACAGGAAAATATCCTGGAGAAAACTGGCAGATAGATTTCAGCCATATGCCCAAAGGCAAGAGACACCAGTACGTACTGGTTTGTGTTGATACTTTTACTGAGTGGATAGTGGCTTTCCCTTGCAGAACAAAACAGGCAAAAGAAGTAATTGAAATTATAATACATGAGGTCACTCCTTGCTTTGGTCTATTTCAAAAAATTTCAAGTGACAATGGCCCAGCCTTTCAGACTGCAATAATGCAATGAGGCTTTCAAGCCCTAGGAATTGAGTTTCACTTACATCGTCCTTAGAATCTCAATCCTCAGGCAAGGTAGAAAAAGCCCACGATATAATCAACAGACATTTATGAAAACTATCACAAGAAACTCACCTTCCATGTATTTCACGACTCCCTTTAGCTGTAGTAAGAAATACTTCACAGTCCCTAGGACTTAGCCCTTTTGAGATGTTATATGGAAGGCCATTTCTCCCAAATGACTGACTTCTAGATCAAGAAACAGTTGAACTAACAAAATTTGTCACTGATTAACTTCTTTCCGAAGATGGCTACAGTTTTTAAAAGATGGGATTGAACAACAAAAGGAAAATAAAAGGTCCTGATATAATCCTGGGGTCTTGGTATTAGTGAAGGCCATTCCTAACAATAGTCACACCTCAACCCTCACATGGGAAGGATCCTATTCTGTTATTCTCTCTTCACCTGACAATGTTAAGGTTACGGATATCGACATCTGAAATCATCACACTTGGATAAGATCTCGGAATCCTCCCAGAAAAAATCATAAGGACCATTCGACACCCCCAGAGCAGAAATCACAAGAGAATTCTCAGTGTTTGGAATGTCAATACACCCTCTTGGAAAGATTGAAAGGACCGTTCGAGAAAGGCCCAGCTAAGTAACTCTTCTAACACAACATGCAGAGACACATAGTATTCTATTTTGTTCTTCTTAGTGTGAGAATGACCTCCCCAGTCCCTTTAGATTGGACACAGAAAGTTTTCATTTTATGGGCACGTTCTCATGCAGTGTTCGAAAATCGATCCAGTGGTTGGGTCCGTGGAGTTCTACCATTAACCTCCATTCATGGACCACCCTCGTAAATGTCACCCTCAGACGGATCCGATTTCCGGAAGGTATGTCACTGTGTGCTTCCCTAGCGGCTCACATGGTAAAGAATCCGCCTGCAATGAGGGAGACCTGGTTTCATTCCCTGAGTTGGGAAGATCCCCCTGGAGGAGAACATGTTGATTCACTCCAGTATTCTTGCCTGGAGAATCCCCATGGACAGAGGGACCTGGTGGGCTGCAGTCCATTGTGTTCTAGAGTCAGACACAGTTGAGCGACTAAGCGTATGTCATTTTGTCCAAGAAGATAAAGATGAAACCAAAAATTTAAATGTCCTTAACATGAATTTGTTGACTTGGTGTAATATTACTAACACATTGGGTCACAGTCTACATTTTGATTATGATCAAACAGAAGGAGATGCCTATAGCTATTATATAAAAGAGGCAACCAGTACTAGCTATGTCTGCAGGGGAATCCAAACCACATGATATACTGCCCAACAAATGCACTAAATCTGGGACCAGTTCATGTGGATGATAACCCCAGAAAGGGGGCAATTGATAAAAAACAGCTCCCATTTGTTGGAAACAAAATAATCATACCAAATTATATGCTCATACTACTAAACATTCAGGATTCTTATCAAAGTCTTTATGTAATCCAACAATAACAGCAAGTCACGTGAGCTCAGCAGATTCAGTCATATAGCCAGGAACTGACTGGGTCAGCACTCCAGGCATATGATTTTTAGCCCTGAACGGAACTCACTGGATATGTGGGACCAATCTTTGGCCCCAGTTACCCCTAGGATGGATTGTGAAATGTGCCCCTGGGGTTATTATTTGCTGCTACTGCTAAGTCACTTCAGTCATGTCCGACTCTGTGTGACCCCCTAGATCAGGCTCACCCGTCCCTGGAATTCTCCAGGCAAGAACACTGAAGTGGGTTGCTGTTTATTACTTCATAACTCAATCAATCTCTCTATACTACAGGTGAAATGGGCACCATCTGTGACTGGTATGACTACCTGGCTGTAATATTTGTGCCATCACTTGGCACCACCGACCTAACACTCAGAAAAGAAGCCTTGACTAACTCGACAAGATAAGCTTCAAGTGATAATATGATGGAGAACGCAGCCTTCAATTCCAGACAAGCTTTAATGTGCCGAGCTGTACGCCAAAACAGAATAGCATTAGATATATTAACGGCAGCACAGGGAGGAACTTGTGCCACAGTTCATACAGAGTGGTGTGTACATATACGTGATTACTCACAAAATGTGTCTGATTCTCTTCAAGATCTGAAAAGTCATGTCCAGGCAATGGCCGATTCCACTCGTCCTTTTGGAACTACCCTATCGAACTGGATATCAACGTCCACCAGCTGGGAGCCCCTGGTCTGGGTGGGAAGTCTTACTTTGTTCTGATTGCTGTTTGGCCCTTGTGTTTTAAATTGTCTCTCTCTCTCTCTTTGTAATGTCTTGCATAGAAACTATCAAACTCCAAATGGTTATGGAAATGGAGCCTAGGAGGACAAACCTAGACACAATAGATCATCCTGCAGATGGGGACCTAACTGCCATCCACAAGCAATGCCACTACAGGCTCAAAGAAGCCAGATCCGTCTTCGTCCCTTTCCCCGTGATGGCACTCAGAGTCTCCATCTCTAGAGGGGGTGGTTTGAGGTAGAAACTGCTAGGCAGACAGTGTAGGACTCTGAGCCCTCAGTCTTGTTTTCAATAAACATCTCGATCTGTTAGCCTAGAGCTACATACACCCTTTGTCCAGAATTGCTGGAACGTGCCCTTGGTCTGATCGATTATCGGCACTCAGATCCAGGGAAGGGCAATAGTGAACTGCTGCTCCATATGCCTGAGGAAAAAAACAACTGGTGCCCATTCATTGTTAGTCCGTACATCTGATCCATTGTAAAATGGCCAGGGGCCATGAGAAAGGGTGGCAACTTAATCCAAAGACCAAGAGAAGCCATAAAAATATTAAGCCTCTTGACCTCCAAACTGATTGGTTAAAAATGACACATCTTAAGGACAGGAGCCAACCAAAAAGGTACAGATTAAGGATATAAACGTTGCTGTAAGCCCTCCTTTGGGGGACTCTTTACCCCCCTCTCAGTGACTATACTGAGAGCTTTGTACTTTCCTTCCCTTTAATAAAATATATTTGCATGCTACCGTGAATGTTTGCATGTTCGTAAAGTTCATTCCTCAGCTCCACAAACAAGAACACGAGTTTCCATTGCATAGGGTCTAGGGAAGCAATCGAGCACCTTTGGCCAGGGTTTCTCTCTGGTGTGTTCCATGCTCCATAGCCCAGTGTGCTCAAGTACCATCCACACAAGCAGGTGAGGGCTCTCCTTTCTTCAGTTCAGTTCAGTTCAGGTCAGTCGCTCAGCTGTGTCCGACTCTTTGCGACCCCATGAATCGCAGCACGCCAGGCCTCCCTGCCCAGCACCAACTTCCGGAGTTCACTCAGACTCACGTCCATTGAGTCAGTGATGCCATCCAGCCATCTCATCTTCGGTCATCCCCTTCTCCTCTTGGCCCCAATCCCTCCCAGCATGAGGGTCTTTTCCAATGAGTCAACCCTTTGCATGAGGTGGCCAAAGTATTGGAGTTTCAACTTCAGCATCAGTCCNGCAGGGTAGCTCCTCTAGGTCTCTGTCCCTGACCTCGGACACAGGGTAGCATAAAATAATGCACAGTAGCTTTATTCTGGGTTAAAAATTGGTTAAAACCTGAAAGACATCAGAATGTTCTTCTGTAAATGAATTAATAAGCAAAATAGGGCACATATACACCAAGGGGGGCAGAATATGCCACCCCCAGTTGTGTCTTTTGACATCAGGATAATCCTGGACTGACATTTAAAAACCAGCAGATCCAGGAGAATGTTTGAAAGTACCCTTTTAGGAATTAAATTTACATTTATTAGGGAAATCTCCACTCATAAGGCTGTCTCTCCTGTGTACCAGGAATGGAAGGATAACTAAGTCTTCAGAGAAGCTCGTCCATGGAGATGGCCTGGATGTAATTCTGCATAATACCCAGACCCTTGTTTCCTGTGCTTTGCCTCCAAACCTCCCAAATCATTCCACACCGCCCCCCCCCATATCTTTCTTTTGTTCTTGGCTAAAGATAGCACATAAGTCACAGGCTTGGGCCATTTCAGGTTTTCCTAGGTACCTTACAAGCATATAGTGGGTATGCATGGTAATAAGCTTCTGTTTTCCTCCACTTCATCTGTCCTTTATTGCAGGGGAAAGTCTCACTGAGGAAAAGAGAAATATAAAGGGAACATTATTTTTCCTCCAATACACATGCAATGGAATAGTATTTGGAAATATAACAGAATGAACCATCAAACCAAGCAAATAACATGGATGCATCTTACATGTATATTGCCAAGTGAAAGAATCAAGTCTACACACTAATGACCCCATTTATACAACATTCTGAAAAAGGCAAAACAGACTTAGAAAAAGATTATGAGGTAGGAGGTTCAATATTCCATCTGATACATTACAGGTGAAATGGTTGGATGGCACCACCGACTAGATGGACAAGAGTTTGAGTAAGCTCTAGGAGTTGGTGATGGACAGGGAGGCTTGGCTGAACTGACATTACATATGAATATCTACCACTGTGCATTTGTATAAAGCCATAGATCTTTAGACCTCAACTAGTAAATCATAATTTATTCAAATTTTGTTATTTAGGACATGAGACTGTTACAGAATGAAACACAGAATGCAGCAGAGTCTAAATGACAGAAATGCATGGAAAAAAATCACTCTTTGTTGGTGGCAGGGACAGCATAGGCGGACGAAAGCTGAAGCACCAGCAGGTCCTGAGAATCTTAGTGCAAAGAAAGCCAGAGCTGGGAAGATAAAGGGCACAGCAGGGCCCCCACCCCGTTCTAGTCCTCCTGCTTCCCAGCCCGCTCTCTGGGCCTGGAGGAGGGTCCTCTCCAACTGGTCCGGTGTGGACCCATGGGCAGCGTCACTGCGTGGTGACAGCCGGGCACACGGGGCCCCTCGGCCACACGCAGCCGCCCAGGGCTTCCAGGAGCCCATGTGCAAGCGCCGGGACAGACATCTGACACACAGACGCCCCACCTAAAGTGGAAACACCTGGTTCCTGGGAATCTGGAACTTAGCTTTTTAAAGGCCCTTTCCTTGGCCCTCGCCCTTCTGGGCTGCTATGTCTCCTCCTGACTCCTCCCCCTGGGACGTGTGGCTCACAGGAGCCTCCCCAGGACCCGAGCTGCTTGCTCAGCGGCTCCCACCGTGGTCCAGCCTCTCAGAGGGGCTGCTCCCCCGCCCGTTGTAAACAGGGGAACTCGCCGTGGAAAGACCCCTGCGCGACGGTCAGGAGACAGCAGCACAGGGACGGCCACGCCCACGCCGCCGGGTTCACGGACTCTGTTTTCCTAGTAAGGGCTTCAGAGATCCCCTCGGTCCTTCTGAGGTGTTCTGGAACACAAGTACAGGAAGCTAGCACACACTTTCCGTATTCCGGTCCTGCAATGCGGCTCAAGCCTTTCCCCTTCACGACCGCACTGGCAGTGTCGGGAGTCACTTAGATCGTTTTTACGTTTAGTTGCGCTGATTAACTCCAAGGGCCACATGCCTACACGCGTCTCTAACTGGAGCAGGCACGGCCCCCGATCCAGGCACGGGGGAGGCAAAACAGAGCGTCTGTGATACAGCTTCCTGGGGCATCACGTTTATTCCCCGTGCTTTAGAAGGATACCCATTCAGCCTGAACTAACCCCACAATGTCCCAGAGCCGAAACACCAATGGGTCCTGAGGAGACCCACCTCCTGTCAGCGTGNTGGATGAATCTTACATGTATATTGCTAAGTGAAAGAATCCAGTCTACACACTAATGACCCCATTTATACGACATTCTGAAAAAGGCAAAACAGATTTAGAAAAAGATTATGAGGTAGGAGGTTCAATATTCCATCTGATACATTACAGATGAAATGGTTGAATGGCATCACCGACTCAATGGACATGAGTTTGAGTAAGCTCCGAGAGTTGGTGATAGACAGGGAAGCTTGGCAGGCTGCAGTCCATGGGGTCACAAAAAGATGGTAACAATGACCCTGTATGTGAGACAGCAAAAGAGACACAGATGTATAGAACACTCTTTTGGACTCTGTGGGAGAGGGCGAGGGTGGGATGATTTCGGAGAATGGCACTGAAACATATGTATACTATCATATATGAAACGAATCGCCAGTCCAGGTGCGATGCATGATACTGGATGCTTGGGGCTGGTGCACTGAGATGACCCAGAGGGATGGTACGGGGAGGGAGGAGGGAGGGGGGTTCCCGATGGGGAACGCGTGTATACCTGTGGCGGATTCATGTTGATGTATGGCAAAACCAATACAATATTGTAAAGTAATTAACCTCCAATTAAAATAAATAAATTTATATTTTTTTAAAAAGAATCAGACACAACTGAGAGACTGAACTGACATTACAGATGAATATCTACCACTGCGCATTTGTATAAACCCATAGATCTTTAGACCTCAATTAGTAAATCTTAATCTTCAAATTTAGTTATTTAGGATATGAGAGTGTTACGGAATGAAACAGAATGCAGCAGAGTCTAAATGACTTAGAAATGCATGGAATAAACTCACTGCATGCTGGTGGCAGGGACACCATAGGCTGACGAAAGCTGAAGCACCAGCAGGTCCTGAGGATCTTAGCGCAAAGAAAGCCAGAACTGGGAAGATAAAGAGCACAGCACGGCCCCCACCTCGTTCCAGTCCTCTCGCTTCCCAGCCCGCTCTCTGGGCCTGGAGGAGGGTCATCTCCGAATGGTCCGGTGTGGACCCGTGGGCAGCGTCACTGCGCGGTGACAGCCGGGCACACAGGGCCCATGGGCCACATGCAGCCGCCCAGGGCTTCCAGGAGCCCGTGTGCAAGCGCCGGGACAGACATCTGACACACAGACTCCCCACCTAAAGTGGAAACACCTGGTTCCTGGGAATCCGGAACTTAGCTTTTTAAGGGCCCTTTCCTTGGCCCTCGCCCTTCTGGGCTGCTGTCTCTCCTCCTGACTCCTCGCCCTGGGACGTGTGGCTCACAGGAGCCTCCCCAGGACCCGAGCTGCTCAGCGGCTCCCACCGTGGTCCAGCCTCTCCGAGGGGCTGCTCCCCCGCCCCTTATAAACAGGGGAGCTCGCCGTGGAAAGACCCCTGCGCGACGGTCAGGAGACAGCTGCGCGGGGACGGCCGCGCCCACGCCGCCGGGGCGCCGGGTTCGTGGGCTCTGTTCTCCTAGTGAGGGCCTCAGAGATCCCCTCGGTCCTTCTGGAAGTGTTCTGGAACGCGCGTGCAGGAAGCTAGCACACACCTTCCGTATTCCCGTCCTGCAATGCGGCTCAAGCGTTTCCGCTTCATGGCCGCACTGGCAGCGTCGGGAGGCACTTAGATCGTTTTTCCGTTTTGTTGCTCTGCTTAACTCCAAGGGCCACATGCCTACACGCGTCTCTAACTGGAGCAGGCACGGCCCCCGTTCCAGGCACGGGGGACGCAAAACAGAGCGCCTGTGATACAGCTTCCTGGGGCATCACGTTTCTTCCCCGTGCTTCAGAAGGACACCCGTTCAGCCCAAACTAACCCCACAATGTCCCAGAGCCGAAACACCAATGGGTCCTGAGGAGACCCACCTCCTGTCAGCGTGAAGTGAACCCCGCAGTGTCCCAAGGCCAAAACCTGAGCAGTCCTGAGGAGACCAGACTCCCTGTCTTCCTGAACTGAGTCCCACAACGTCCCAAAGCTGAAGCCCCAGCGGGTCCTGAGGAGACCAGACTCGCGTCCGCAGCCGCAGGCAGCCAGGTGCTCAGGCAGAGCGGGAATTCCGCTTGGGGTGGGGGTGGGTCGGGGAGGCGGGCTCTCGCTCCCTGCCAGCCAATGGGAACTGCAGCTCAAGCCTCCCTCACCCGCGCAGGCAGGCACAGCTCAGTGGAGACTCCGCCCCTCAGGGCAGTTCTGCTGGGTCCATTAAACTGTGGAAATTCAAACTGAAATATTCCCAATATCCAAAAATTCTCCAAAATAGTTAAGGAATAATTAACTTGAAACTGTACATAATGAAATGTAGTCACCAAATTGACTCAAATTTATTAACAGACATTTAAATTTTGAAACTATCAAAATTGTGGACATAAACAGAAAATCTACATGACCCTGGGTTTGGCCTGTATATCATGAGCTCTGAGTGTCAACACACAAGCTGTCAGTCCACAAAAGAAAAATACTGTGGACTTTATAGACATAAAGATGTCTATTCTGAAAGACCTCATTCAGAAAATCAAAATACAAGCCACAAACTGGGAGAAAATATTTGCAAAATTCATATTTGATACAAGATTTGGACACAAAATAGACAAAGACCTCTTGAACAACCCTATAAACAGTAAGTAAAGATCTGAACAGACACCCAGCCAAAAAAAGTTACACAGATAGTACAAAACAGAAACACGCTCAACATCATACGCCATTAGGGAATTACAAATCAAAGTCACAAGCTATCACACAACACATATTAGGGCTGCTAAGCTCTAAATATATGACAATACCTATTGCTGGAGGCTGAGGAATAGCAGGAATGCTCCCTCACTGCTGGTGGGACCCAGGCACGGTCACCTTGTAACACACTTGGGCAGTTTTCTCCAAAGCTAAACACACCTCACAGTGGGATCCAACAATCGTACTTCCAGTATTTAGGAAACTGCTTTGAAAAATCCATGCCCAAACGCAAAGATGAACTTAGGCACAGAAGCACTATCCATTATAGTTAAAAGCTTGAAGTAATCATGGTATCCTTCAATAGATGAATGCATAACCAAATTGGGGTATATCCATTTCAAAGCAAGTAAAACATGCCACCCCAAAATATGCCTCTCTGCTGTAAGGATTGCTTAAGTCCACTTTTATGAAAAAAAAAAAAAAAAAGAGGACTCTCAGTAAACTAAGTGGCAATTGCCGTTTTGCGATGGACATTCACAACAGAGAAATCTCTGCATTTAAGGGTTGTCCCTGTTTGCACCCGAAATAAAAGGATAATTAAAACTCAAGTAACTTATCAATGGAGAGGTTCCGACTTAAATCTATAAACAATCATATCCTTCTTTACTGTGTTTTGTGTAATTATCTTCCATAATGGGCTTCCCCCACTCTTCAGGGTCTTGTTTTTAGCTGAAGATGGCATTTAAGGTGATGACTTTGGACATTTCAGGGAGTGACTCAGGTTTCTTTGGTAGCTCTCCTGTATACAGAAGCTATTTGTTGTTTTAGTCACTAAGTCACGTTCGCCCTTTGCAAGCCCACGGACTGTAGCCCGCCATGCTCCTCTGTCCATGGGATTCCCCAGGCAAGAATACTGGAGTGGGTTGCCATATCCTTCTCCAGGGGATCTTCCCAGCCCAGGGGTCAAACCCAAGTCTTCTGTATTACAGGCATATTCTTTACCACAAAACCACCAGGGAAGCATAGAGGAGGTACGCTTCTGTTTTTTCTCCTGGTAATTTGTCTTGTGTTATGGAAAGGCAGAGTGACAATTGTTTTTCCTCCCATACACATGAAATGGAGTATTACTCATCAGTAGTGAGGAATGAACCACCAAACCTTGAAAAGCACGGTTAACTCTCACGTGCACATCACTCAGTGAAAGAACAGTCTGGAGTATGACCTCATCTGTGACATTCTAGGAAAACCGAAGCTACCTGGATGGTAAGCAGATCATCTGCTGAAGGGGGCTGAAGCATTCCCTGTGATGCCTCAGGATGGACACCTGTCACTATGCATTTGTCTATGCTCATTGATTTGTACAGCCCAAGGGATCAAACAATCTATTCTAGTAATTTAGAGTGTAGGAGAGTCGCAGGACAGAATACACAATGCAACAAAACCCAACCACATTAGAAGTGCACTGAAAAGATATCTCACTGTAGGAGATGGGGCAAAATCTGTTGACTTTGGAAATGAACGAATCGATACACAAAAGGCAACATGGCCTGCATCTAAACACTGGGCTTCATTTTAGAGATCTTTCCAGAGCGCAGTAGCTAGCAATTCTGAGACCACTGTACATGTAATCTGAAGAGGAGAAAAGAGCTGACAAATACAAATGGTGGGGGCCAGGCTCCTTGCTGCAGGAGTGGGAAGTTACAGATAAGCAAATAACAAGAGGACGAAGCTGAGCCCCTGACCACCACTCCTTATGGCTCTGAGTTGTGTCCAACAGGACCACCATCACCTGCACGTAGGTGCTATAACCCACCTGCCCGCTCCTGGCCTTTCCCCTTCCTCCCTGCGATGATTCCAGTGACATTTCCAGCCTGCACCCCTCTCCCAGGCCAGGTGTATCTGTCCATCCACGGCCTCCCCATCTCATCCTGGGGACTAACAGGCCCCTCGAGGACTGCGATCCTGCTGCTCCCCACGCCCAGGAGGCAGCCCCAACTTCTCCAGCTGCTGAGCCCAGACACCTGGTGTAACTGACCAGGAGCCTATGAGGCCCTCCCAGGACAGACCCTGTCCTGAATCCTCTGCTGTAGCCCCTCTCTGAAGTATGGAGATAATAGTAGCTGAGGCACACTCAGGGAGTTGTTTTGCAGCTGCCAAAAGCTCCACTGAGTGGAAGAAGTTAACTACTTGATGAGCATGAACACATCACCCCAGAGTGTCCAGTGCTGAGGATTTGTGAGGTTAGCCGCCTCACCAACCAGAGAACTGTGCACCAGCGAATCACATACTCTGTGACCCCTGCTTTCCTGAAACCCTTCAGGGATTTCAGGGCTTAGAGTACGAGTTACCTGTCTCCACGTATCGGTGCCTTTACAATTAATGGTGCACTTTCCTTTACTGCACCTGGTGTCAGGCAACTGGCTTTACTGCACTCAGGTGTGTGGACTTAAGTTTGGTTCAGTAACTCAGAAGCCTCCTAGGTCCCCAGTTCCTTGTGCCCCAGGGACTGCCAGCTCCTTCTCCAGGGCGTGTGCCCAACCCCCACAATAATTCTCCTCTCCACCCACGGCCCTGGCCTAGGCCTAATCCCTCCATCGGGCCCTACAAAGCTCCCTGCCCTCACGGAGCATCTCACATCCCACCCAACATGGTCTTACTGAAGCCTGAACAAGACCATGACCCGCTCCTCCCTGTGATTCCCCTCACCTGATGAAGCCAGGCCTGATCCGTTCCAGGTGACTCCAGGACCCTCACTGTCTCCAGACCCCACGTGTGTGGCCGCTGTCTGTGCCCGCCTATATGGGCCTGTGGTGATCTCCTAAAATGAGGGTTATTTTATATAGATGATGGGGTGAATAGTGGCCCCCAAAGATGTGTCCCCCCCAGAACACAGGAACAGGGCCATATCTGGGAAAAGGGTCTTTGTAGATGGAGTTAAGGATCTCAAGGTAAGGTCATCTAGGGTGAGGGTGACCTTCAATCCAACTGACAGAGTCCTTACAAGAGATGAAAGGACGCAGACGAGAGGCCTCGTGAAGATGGAGGCGGAGGTAGGAGGGAGGGGCCACAAGCCCCGGGACCCCTGGAGCCCCAAAGCTGGAGAAGGCAGGAAGGACCCTGCCCTGGAGCCTCTGGAGGGACCTCAACCCTGCGCCACCTTGATCTCAGGTGTCTGGTCTCCAGGACTGGGGGAGGACGAACTCCTGTGGCTTTAAATCTCCCAACATGTGGTCCTTTGTTAGAGAAGCCAGAGAACTCACACAGACCCTGCTCTGTAGGATCCCAGGAGTGTGGGTCTCACTAAAGGATGGAGGCTGGATTACAGAACCCTTAGAGTCAGAACTGGCCCCTCAGAAATGGTAAAGCAGTGGCTGGACCTCAAAATGTTGAGGGGTCAAGTCTGAACCTTGTCCCTAGGGGTACTGGCTGCACATGCCTCCCCAGGTTCTTACACCTGTTCACGTGGTGTAGTAAGTATCTAGTCCTGACTGAGGACATTTAATATCACTGTTCACATTGCTCATTAAGAACCCACCAGTTACACAGGTGAAAAGCCAATTAGGATGCTTGCTACACCAATGAGCAATTCTGAAGATGGTCGGAGTGGGGACTTATGTGCAGACAGCAGCCCTTCCTTCCATCCTCCCACCCCTCCTCCACACTCCTGACCCCCTCCTCTACCCTCCCAACCCCCAACCCTAACCCTAACCCTTCAGTCATGTTTGATTTGGTGGACCCTGTGGTCTGTAGCCTGCCAGGCTCCTCTGTCCATACTATTTCAGGGAAGAATACTGAAGTGGGCTGCCATGCCCTCCTCCAGCACATCTTCCCCACCCAGGGATTGAACTTACTTCTCCTGCATTGGCAGACAAGCTCTCTACATCTAATCTGACCTGGGAAACCTCTGTCCTTTTTGATATATTCCTACGGAATTTCCTAAGAGCCATGCGACAGAACTGAACTGACGGGGATGCTGAGCACTTTTCATGTGTCTACTGGCATTCTGTATTTGTTCCTCAAAGAAGTCTGGTTTCTTTGACACCAGAAGGGTAAAGTCACAATCAGTTCAGTGACTGATCAAGAGGGCTCCAGGACAGGGCTTACCTCAGCCGGAGAAACCTGGATAACAAGGTTTTCCATAAGGCTTTGCTTGTTGAAACCAGAGATGGGCATGAATAAATGCTGCCGCTTTGTGGCTGTTTGCCAAAACAACTGCAAAACCAGTCCTGAGCAAGAGAATTCCAGAGAAACCACCAATTCTGCTTCATTGCCTACTAAAGCCTTTGACTGTGTGGATCACATTGTGGAAAATTCACAGCCAAAAGTACATAAACAAAGTAAAAAGTAAACAAAAAGTAAATAGGTTCTAAACTAAGGACAGTTTACCCCTTAGAGGTAAAAGGAGAAAAAACTGGGAAGCTACAACTGAGGTGAGTCAAGAACACAGTGGTTTACTCAACTAAAATAGGCCCTAATGCCAAACTACACATGCACACGGCTACTTAGCCTATCACCAAGTCTCATGACGGTTCTGTTAGAAACCAACCTGCAATGCCAAGTTACAGGGTCTAGCTAGATTCCCCTTGAGCAGGCACACAGAGGACTGAGAAGACTGTCCCAAAAGATATGCTCCAAAGAACCTGCTGCATGCTGTTACATGCTCAGACACGCCTGTTTTTATTGCAGGCTTTAAAACAGTTCCTGGGCACTGGAGGTCCCTTGTTTTTCTACTCATAACTTTAATCAAGTCAGCCTATAAGACAGCTGTATTCAAGACACCTTCCCCCTCCTGGCTGTTGGCATCATGTCTAGGGGTCAACTCCACAACATGCACGCTTGTTGTTAAGCTGCCCAGCGTAAATCAACAATCCCATCAAGCAGTGCCTTCCCTGCCAGACCGTGTTCTCTGAAATGGTAGCTCTGGAGCTGCTTGTTTGATGCAATTCAAGTGCATAAGCCAATCTCTCATTTCTGGCTACAAATCAGAATCCTTATGACACTACATGCTTCCTATTGTTTAAATGAAGCAGTCAGGACTGACCACCACCAGGATTAAGTGACCTTTAATTGGCTAACGTGGACTGATGAGAATTTTCCTACAAAGCCTCATGAAGCTAGGACTCGTGCATTGTGGGTTTCCACTTTCATGGATTCAACCAATCACAGATCAAAAATATTTGAAAAAATTTTCAAAGTTCCATAAAGCAAAACTTGAATTTGCCACTTGCTGATAACTACTTATAATGCACTAACATTGTGTTAGGCACTGTAAGCTATCTAGAGATGACTTGAAGTATGGGAGGACGTGCGCAGGTTAAATACAAACACTACATGCTTTTAAGAGACTTGAGCATCCACAGATTTTGGTATCTGCAGGGTGTCATGGAACTAATTCCCTGTGGACACCAAGGGGTGACCGTACAGTCCCTGAACCTATCTGACCACTCTGAGAAAACAGAGCTTAGAAAGTGCTGCTCCAGATTAAAACATCAGTGTGAAAACAAGTGGAAATTGAAAATAAATGGAATTTGGTATCATATGAAAATTACACAAAAGAAAACACACAGGAAGATGTTGCTAACATGAAAGCCTTTGTTTTTAATTTGATTGATACACATTTAACAAAATATTTTAGAATAAAACAATACATAAACAGGCACTAAGTACTTAACAGTAACAACTGTGAAAAACACAGAACTGATGTATTCTTAAACAGTAATGTTTATTTATAAAACTTTTTGTCGTGAATCTGGAAGACTTTCGGTTCTGCTCATGACCCTGGTCTGAAGCCCCAAAAGACAGTGCGTAAGGCCCAGGAGGAGGTGCAACTCATAACACACCTGGCAAGTAAGGATCACCTGTTGGTATGAGCTCACAGGGAAGGGAAGGGCCAGATCCTGGGGTAGGGTACAGAATGGAAGATTCCAAAGGAATCAACTAAGGACAAGACTTAAAATCACACCCCTATTTCTCAGTTTCCTACAGAAGACTGCAAACTGTATTTTAAACTGACTCAAATTCCCCTTTTCGCAGAAAATCAGCAACCCTGAGACTCCAAATTTCCATGACATAAAAGTTAATAAACACCTAAAAGTGGTTCAAGATTAATAAACTCGTATTTCATGACCAAATAGAAACTCTGAAATACTTTTTATGATCTGAACGCACACGTCAGAGAACAAAGCTTCTCCGAACTTTTGCCCAATCCCCATGGTCCAAACTTAGCTGCACGAGAGAGATGCGACGAGACGTTTCCAGCTGGGCACGGCTTAGTCTTGCTATACAGAACACCCACCTCTTCATAGCACTCAAATATACTGAAGAAATTAGAGAAATTTTACCCATATGGAATACACAATATGCATTTATTGACTTACACAACAGCCACATAAACAAGAGACCAAGGGGAAAAAAAAAACACTCTTTGTAACACCACTGAGACAAACACAGTACACCAAGCATCAGGATCCACTGACCCAACCAGGCTTTCTAACTGATATTTCCAACAAACGGGTTCAATGAACCACTCTGTAGAGCACATATCCACACCAGGTCTAAAAATTAAATTTGATGCTCCTCCAGTGGAGGTTCCAGAGCTTCCATCAGCTTTTTATTTGCTTCCTCATTATGCCGGCTTTGACAATGAGTTAAATGTTTCTTAAAGCCTCTTGGAAAATTTGATTCAAAATTACAACGTGGACATTTAAGCAAACTTTGCCCATGAGCAGCTACATGGTTTTTAAGGAGAGATTCTAAAAGAAAAGCTTTTCCACAAATTGTACATTTGTAAGGACTATGGACATTATGCTTGTTAACCAAATGATGCAAAACAGCACCTTTTTTCATGGCACGACAACAACAAATTTTGCAATAATACTTTCCTTTTCCACGCTTCATGTATTTTGCAATCTCTTCTTCAGAGATAAAAGCCTCTTTTTCCTCGGTAAACTGCAATACATTTTTGGACTGCTCTGGACTAGTAATGTCCATTTTGTTCTCTTTACTAAAATCAATAGATTCCACATCAACCTGCTCTTGGTCACTGCTTGATTCTTGGCCCTTGCCATCTACTGCATCCAAATCTGCTTTGATACACTCACTGCTACTAAGCTCAGCATCAGAGTTCTCTTGGTTGTCTTTCTTGAGCTTCTTTGAGGAAGGAAATAAAGTGTCTTCCAAGAGTTTCTTAGGTGTAGCCATTAGTTCTTCCTGAACTAAAACATCACACTTTTGATCATCTATGGCATCTGCCTGTAGTTCATCACCAAGCTCAACTGCCTTCTGAGACTCCGAGAAGATGGCAGATTTTGGAAGTTCAGGGAAAAGGGCATGCTTCCGGGGCTCTGGAAAAAGAGCACGTTTTCGTGGTTCAGGAGAAGCAGGAGGGGCGGTTTTGGGAGGCTCAGAAAACAGGGCAGGCTTTCTAGGCTCAGTATTGACAGAGAGAACAGGCTTCCAGATATCAGAGGCTGCTTTTAGGGACTCGGATGGCCCAGAAGGACCTGGTTTCCGGATCTCAGGGAAGACAGGTTTCTGAGGTTCGATGAAAAAGGAAGACTTCCAGAGATCAGGGGAACCACCACGGGAACTTTTCTGGGACTCAGGATAATCAACTGAAGCAGGAGATGTTTTCCGCTGATCAGGAGAAAACTTCCAAAGCTCTGGAGACCCTGAGGGCTTTCTGAGCTCTGGAGATCCTGCTGGACTCCGGATCTCTGGGGACTGTGTTGGGCCAGGTTTGCGAAGCTCGGGAGACTCTGGAGGAACTGTCTTCCAGTGTTCAGGTGACAAGGTGGTAGCGGTCTTTCGCAGCTCTGGTGGGCCAGACTTCCAGGACTCAGGAGACGCAGGAGGAGATTTCCAGGAACCAGACGGGACTGATGAAGACTTCCAGGAGGCAGAGGACACGGATGGAGCCGGTTTCCAAGGTCCAGGAGACACAGATGGAGCAGGTCTAGCTGGCTTCCAAGGTCCCGCTGATGCTGACGGACTGGATTTCCAAGACCTGGGGGATCCAGGTGGCCCTGGCTTCCAAGAACCTGGTGATACAGCTGGGGCTGGCCTCCGAGGCTCTGAAGAGACAGCAGAGAACAGCTTCCAAGGTTCAGGAGACACTGATGGGGACAGCCTCCTCGGCTCAGGGGAGACAGTCTGGGCTGGCTTCCGAGAGTCCGGAGATGCAGTCGGGGACGGTCCCCAAGGCTCTGGGGAGGCAGCTAGTACTGGTGACTCGGGGGATGGGGCTGAAGGCGGCACCAATGTTTCTGGAAAATGGGAGTGTTTCTGGGGTTTGGGACTAGTCAGAGTGGCCTTTATTGGCTCAGGAGACACAGGAGCAAGTTTCTGTGGTTCTGGAGAAGGAACAGGGACTAGTTTCTGAGATTCAGAAACAAGAGGGGCTGGTTTTGGAAGTTCAGGAGAAGAGACAGGGGCCGGTTTTGGAGGCTCAGGAGAAGGAAGAGGTGTCTGTGGCTCAGGAGAAACAACAAGGCCAGGCTTCTGAGAATCCAGGGAAGGAAGAGGAGCAGGTTCTGGTGATTCTGGAGACACAACTGGGCCAAGTTTCTGTGTTTCTATAGAAAGGGCAGGGGCAGGCTTCAGGAGCTCTGCTGAACTGGAGGCCATGTTCTGGTGTTCAGGAAGAGGGGAGCTTTTCACAGGTTCTGCTTCTTTGCTGAACTGATTTTTTGGCTTCTCGTTCCATTTCTCTGTGGCCGAATGTTTAGATGTGATGTGATAGTATACATTAGAGTACATCTTGCTGGTGAAAAAGCATTTATGGCAGTGAAACAGCTTTGCACTTTTCTGGTAAAATATCATTTTACCTAACCCACCGGCATCCATTTCATCACAAAATTCTGGATGGATGGTACCCATGTGGATTTGGACATTTTCATAGTCTGTGCCTCTGAAATTGCAGTGGTTACACTCCAAACGTGCCGATGTCTTACGAAGTTCCTGGAATACTTCCATTTTTCTAACATACACGATTTTATTCTTTAAAAACAGTGCTGCGACAAAGGAGAAATAAATGAATGATTTTCAGGGATCATAATTTCAATGAAATGCTATTTCTAGTCCATTCTATACTTGAAAATTTTCAAGTCTGGAATGGCACACACATTTATTATAAATATCTTTATAAGGACTGTGAAGAGAAGGGAAAAATATAGCTAATTTTTAACCGAGTCCCAGGAACTCTGCTATTTTTACATAAATCATCTTCTTTAATCCTAATTTGACTCCAATATTATTTTCATCTACATATGACGAACCTAATGTTCAAAGTCAATTATCCAGGTTATAAGACTGTCAGGAACCCAAGCCTGATTCCAGAATTATCTACTGCATGTGCCTTACACTGTAATACCCTAAATCAACAAGCTGTTAGCACACAAAGGTTGAGTAAATGTCAAAGTTAAACCGAAGCTATTCAGGCAGAGCAAGAAACTTTAGACCCCTTTACAAAATGCTTGTTAAACTAAATCTAACTGTGAAATGACAACTTTTAAAAAAAAGCCAACATATCCTGTAATGCTTTATCCATCCTAATGTATTTTTATTCTCTCATTTAATAAATTAATTACTTTGTGCCCTATGCTCTTCTAGGTGTTTGGGTTTTAGGTGCTTACATGCAATGTGGTGCTTACATCAGTTGAGAAGAAACGAATGTGGAAGACAACACAGAGAAGGCTCTCAGCAGAGACATTAAAGCCTATGAGGGGGTTTGCCAAAAACAGCAATTCAGACGGAGGACACCCTTGAAACAACTTGCTTACCAGAAAACAGGACTTTTAAACTTTTAAGCTACTCTTCTTAGGCGGTAAAAGTTAAGAGAAACTCACATACTCATTCATGCAGACAAGGCATTCACACAGGGTCACTTCCCAGGGGTAGTCCCTGTACCCATGTGTCACTAAAGAGAAGGTCTATGTTCATAAAAGGGCACGCACATTCTATGCAAATGAGGGTTAGACACACTTCTGCAATGAGCGCCCATTTACAGAAGAGGAGTCTGTGGCTCAGGAGAAACAATAGGACAGACCCCAGGGAAGTGAGAGGAACGTGTTTTGGTGACTCTGAGAGCAACTGCACCAAGTTTCTGATTCTACAGTAAGGGCACATACAGGCTTCTGCTGAATTAGAAGGCATTTCCTAGCGTATCTTTACACACAGGCTAAGCACTGAAATTCCTTATACAGATCTTTGAATGTGAGGGTATTTTTGTAGGGGAAATTCCGAGAAATGTTTCGAAGGCTATGTGCAACTGAAACTAATGTTTCAGCAAACTCTCAGAAATCTGCAGTACTATTACATACCTTACATACCAAGTGCGTCTATGTGAGGGATAATTCAAGAATTCCCAACTCCCTCATCACCAGAGGATCATTACACTTCAAACCCTTGCTACTCCTTAGGTGAAAACTAACATCTCACTATTGTTTTAACATTCTTTAATGAGAAAGACTGAGTATCTTCCCTTTTTATCAGCCACATGTATATCTTTTTTCTAGGATGTACTTTAGGCATTTTTTAATTATTTGTAAATAGTCTTTGTATATAAAAGAAGTCAGCCATTTTATGGAAACTACCTTCTCAATTTACCATTTGTCTCTTGACTTTATTTGACTTTTTTCCCCTAAACTACATAGTGGGTTGGCCAAAAAGTTCATTCAGGTTTTCCGTAACGTATCATGGGAAAATTCAAAAGAACTTTTTGATCAACTGGTTTACACAAAAATTAAAAATTTAAGACTGTTTCTCTTATGACTGTGTTTTAAATTATGCCTTCTCATTCAAATATTAATAACTCAGTATTTTTCCTGTGATGATAACTTCATTCTCTTCTTACATATTTGTTATCTTTAATTCTTTGGTATCCAGCCTGTTTTTGACCCCAAATGGACAGTTTTCCTCTCAACACTGATTACACATGTAATCAATGACACACAATGTTCTTTTCCTGACACGCAGCATCTATTTAGCAATTACTAAGTCTTGTGATTCTATTCTGGACTCTATTCTATTCTCCACCAGTTATATCAGGTATGCATTTCTTTGCAAGGATCCAACAACTGCTAAACCCGATTCTCTAACATAACTAATACATGTTCATATACCACTATTAATATGGGTATGTATGCTTTTAATGTGTTCCCTTAAGAACTCTAAGCACTTTTTAAAAATGCACTCATCATAAAATATTCCCTTAAATGTTCGAAAGTGAGAAATGTTAAAAGTGCACAAAAATATATGCAAAGCAATGCTATGAGAACATCACTGTATACATTCAGGACAAAAACTTTTAGAACAAGGAAGAAATATAGACCATCATGTTTTTTCATTAGTAGACTTACCAGTTGTCTTAGCAAAATTCTTTAAAATGGTCTTCAAAGGGCAGGCAAGTGTACATGGCTTTTTGACTAGACAGCAGAAAACAATGTATAGTACATGAAGGACAAAAATGAGAAGCTGAACCTGAAAAAAACAAAAGGAAGGGTAATCAAAATTACTTCACTGTGAAAATCTATGCCCTCTATAATTCTGATAATTTCTCTCACTATCCTGCCCCTTCCAACAGCAACAGGGGTCCAATCCAAAGCCTAGACATGAACTTTAATAAAATGACATCAAAGATTACGATAGATAATATCCAAGACACCACCCTCGTTGAGTATCAATTTAATGATCCACTATGGAATTATATACAAAGTACATCACACAAAATGCTGGGCTGGATGAATCACAAGCTAGAATCAAGACTGCCAGAGAAATATCAACAACCTCAGATATACAGATGAGACTACTCTAATGGCAGAAAGCGAAGAGGAACTCAAGAATGTCTTGATGAGGGTGAAAGAGAAGAGTGAAAAAACATTCAGAAAACTAAGATCATGACATCCAGTCCCATTACTTCATGGTAAATAGAAGGAGAAAAAGTGGAAGCTGTGGCAGATTTTACTTTCTTGGGCATCAAAAATCACTGTGGATGGTGAATGCAGCCATTAAATTATTAGGCTGATGCAAAAGTATGGTTTTGCATTGTTAAACTTTGCTGTTTGATACTGGAATACATTCTTAAATAAATGTGGTCATGATATACATCATTTTAACATGCATTTCTCACTTTATGGCTTTTTTTGCTGATGACATTACTTGCTGTTTATTTTAGACTAGGGAAATGATGTTAGAAAAAAGGCAAATTCAAATGGTTTTTTTATTCGAGTTCAAAATGGGTCATAAAATGCACCAGAGACAATTCGCAGCATCAGCAATGCATTTGGTCCGGAATCTGCTAATGAAAGTAGAGTGCAGTGGTGGTTCAAGAAGTTTTACAAAGGAGACAAGAGCCTTGAAGATGAGAAGTGCAGTGGCCGGCCACCAAAGTTGACAATGTTGTTCAGTTGTTCAGAATTTGAAGCAAATGGGAAAGGTAAAAAGGCTTGATAAGTGGCCAGCTCATCAGCTGACCACAATTCAAAAAAAAAAAAATCTTCCTTTTGAAGTGTCGTCTTCTCTTATTCTATATAACAATGATTCATTTCTCCAACAGATTATGATGTGAAACAAAAAGCTGATTTTATACAACAACCAACGATGACCAGCTCAGTGCCTGGACTGAGAAGAAGCTCCAAAGCACTTCTCAAAGCCAAAATTGAACCAAAAAAAGGTCATGGTCATCATCTGGTGGTTTGCTGCCCGTCTGATCCAATACAGCTTTCTGAATCCCAGTGAAATCATGACATCTGAGATGTATGCTCAGCAAATTCATGAGATGCACCCTCTACTGCAACACCTGCAGCTGGCACCGGTCAACAGAAAGGGCCCAAGTCTTCCCCACAATAACATCCAACCACGTGTCACACAACCAACGCTTCAGAAGTGGAATGAACTGGGCTAGGAAGTTTGGCCTCATCCATCATATTCACCTGACCTCTCACCAACAGAGCACCACTTCTTCAAGCATCTCAACGACTTTCTGCAGGGAAAATGCTTCCACAACCAGCAGGAGGCAAAAATGCTTGCCAAGAATTTGTAGAATCCTGAAGCATGGATTTTTATGCTACAGGAATAAGCAAACTTTACAGTTAAGGAAATTGAAACCTAGGCATTAATAACTTACTCAAGGTCAGGCAAATAGCATCTGATGAAGGATCACAGTAATGTTCTGCTATCTATCCAGTTTCTTTCTCAAATACCTCAACCAAATCAATATAGTAAAATTTAGTAAGATCTTGAAAAGCCAGTAAATGGGCCAAAAACAATTACATGAAATGAATCAAACATTCAGAAGAACCCCTGGGGAAGGAAACGTCAACCCACTTCAGTATTCTTGCCTGGGAAATTACATGGATAGAGGAACCTAGCAGTGCAGTCCATGGGTCCCAGAGTCTGACATGACTTAGTGACTAAACAACGTATATACACAACAGCACTGCTCTTCACCTTTGCTTATTTTTAGAAAAATATTAAACTTTAGAGAAATTTTAGGTTTAAAAAACAATTGAACAGGAAGTTCTGTGTTCTCATATACCTCCTTTCCTCCTCTGCACATCATTTCTATTATTAACACTCTGTATTAAGCTGGTAAAATTGTTATAACCAAAAGGGAAGCCCGATAAACAAATATATGTTATTAACTAAAGTCCACAGTCTGTAACAGGCATCACGCATTCCTTCATGTATCTATCACAGACCCACACAAACTACTTTAACTGCTGTAACAACTCCGTGTTCCTCACGACCAGTCTCTGTAGTTTAGCTTTTTTGTATACGTTTTTTAAACTGTGATAAAATACAGCATAAACTGTACCATTCTTACCACTTTAAAAATGAATAAACCATTCAACTTACCATTTTTAAATGCACAATCTAGTGGCATTAAGTACATTCACAATCTTGTACGGCCGTTTCCATTATCCATTTCCAAAATCATCACAAACAGAAATTCTATACCATTCAACAATTCCCTCTTTGAGAGGAATCATAAACTATTGGGGGTTTTGTGCCGGGCTTTGTATATACTGAAGCATGCATCATAATTTCATTTTTTCAAGGATATGCAGCAGCCCACAGTATATACCACAACTTTTTTTTCCCACTCATCTGCTGACAGTCATGTAGATTGTCACCTCCTTTGGCTACTGATTGAACTAAGACTGTACTTAGTCACTCAGTCGTGTCCGACTCCTTGCCACCCCATGGACTGCAGCCCGCCAGGCTCCAGGCAAGAACACTGGAGTGGGTTGTGATGCCCTCCTCCAGGGGATCTTCCCAACCCAGGGATCGAACCCAGGTCTCCTGCATTGCAGCCAGATTTTTTTTCCTCAGAGCCACCAGAGAAGCCCTCTTTTTGGCTACTCTGAATAAGGCTGCTATGGACACTGGTATATAAGTACCTGGGTCTCTGCTTTCAATTCTTTGGAATTTATACCTAGGAGAGGAACTGCTGGATCATACTGGTAACTTCAAATGGTAATTTCTAAACCATTTTCCATAGCTGATAGCCGCATCATTTCACTTTCCAGAACTGTTCCAATTTCTCCAGGTCCTCATCAACATTTCAGTTTGTTTTTTTTTTTTTTTTTTACCAATATTAGCGAGTGTGAAGCGGTATCGCATGCTGGTTTCATTTTTCACAACGCTGATAGCTAAGAGTCATCCTTCGACGTGCTCTGGGGCCACCTGCACATCTCCTCAGGAAAATACCCACTGAAGTCCTTTGCCCACTCTTAAACGGCTTTTTGTTGCTGAGTTATCAGATAGACGCCACCCCACTCCGAGGGCTGCCCCCTGACTTCCAAGCGGCATTAATGACGAAGCCCACGCAGCCGAGGGGCAGAAAAAACCGCCTCCAGAACCAGGAGCTCGTGGGCCCGGTTCCGTCGCCCCAGCGCGGTTTGAAACAAAACGTTTCCGACCTCGGGCGGGATGACGCACGGCTCCCGCCCCAAGGCCCGCGGCCCCACCCGGCCCGCGGCCGCGCCTGGGGCCCTCGGCGGCGGCAGGCCCAAGCCTCCTCCTGGCAGCGGTCCGGGCCGGCCCTCCCCGCCCGCCGCGCTCCTCACCAGCGGGCCGCGGCCGGCATCCGGGCCGGAAAGGAGCGGGAAGCTCGCGGTCTCGGCGGCTCCGCCAAGGCCTGCGGACCAGCGGCCTCCCGAATGGCGGCGAGGCGCAGGCGCGGGCTCCGGACGCGCGAACGTGCGCGCGGCCCCAGGACGGGCGGGCGCGCGCTCACGCGACTTTGGCGCCGCGCCCCCCGCGCAGACCAATCAGGTCGCTGCTCTCGGGCGCCCCTGGCGGCCCCCGACAGCCCTCCCGCGCCCGGAAGTGACGTGTCTCCCGCCCCGGCCGCGCCCCGAGGCTCTGGGGGCAGGCGGGCCCGCGGCTGGTCTCCACCGTATGTGCACGAACCCTAACGCTTTGTGCTTCCCGCGGGGCGGAGCGCCCGGCCGCTGAGTCCTGCGTTTATCTCTCCCTCTGGCCGAGTTCTTTCACGTTGACAAGTCCTGAGTGCGCGGCCGCGACGGAGCCCCGCGAGGAGGACAGCGTCTGGCCGCTGGGTTCCGTGTGAGAACAGACGGCATCCATTACCTCGGTTGCAGGCATCTCTAGTCTATTCCTTTATTTTTTTATTTTATCCTCACTTTCACGCCAAATTCTGAATATTGTCTGTTTTTTTAATTTATGGAAATATTCTAACTTTAAATAGTAACGTGTTCATTCTAGGAAATTTTCATGGTTTTGGTTTTTGTAGCACAATAATCCATACATTTGACCGGACTTAATAACTTTAAAAGAAAACTTTTCGGATTTCCCTGGTGGTTCAGTGAGTATCTGCGATCCCTGGTGGCTCAGCTGGTAAAAAAAAAAAAAAAAATCCGCCTGCAGTGCGGGAGACCTGGGTTCGGATCCCTGGGTCGGGAAGACCCCCCTGGAGAAGGGAACGGCTACCCACTCCAGTTTTCTGGCCCGGAGAGTTCCATGGACTATTGTCCATGGGGTCACAAAGAGTCGGACAGGACTGAGCGACTTTCACTTATAACATATAATTAAAGGCTTTAAATTTTTTCCGCTATCTTTTACCTGAGTTCTGTGGATGCCTCCCAGATGGAGGCACCTGTCTGAGCTTGAAGAGTACCTTAGATTCCCTGTGCCAAACTCGAACTTCGCTTGGCCACCACTGACTTTAGGTGACCAGTCGAGGAAACAACTAGAACTGATGTTTAAACCACCACACTCCAGAAATTCAGCCCCACCCAGCACTCTCTTCTTTCTTGTTTAGAACCCAACACTGGGAACCCATGCCTGCATGTGCTCCCCTCACGTTTGTAGGCGTGAGTTAGTAAGGAACGAGGCGTGCTTGTTCCTTTGGTTGGAAGCAGCCTCTAGACATCGACTTTGTTACTGGCTACTTCAGATCTGAGATGGTGGTGGGGAGAGGGAGCAGAAAACCAGCTTCCTCGGTGGGAGGAATAGCATGGGAGGGTGGCGCTCAGGTGGGTGTCTGTGGGTCTGCTGAAGCCGGCTAAGTACCTCAGTTCTGATACATAGTCTCATTCTTTCCAGATTATTGTCCCAACTTCCGCACAGGCATTTTGTGGCTATTTCAACCCTGTGATTGTAAGATATAAATTTTTTAGCATCTGCATAGCAAGTCCCAATTCTTATGTCTATAAAGTGGGAACACTTTAGACACTGTGTTTGCTGTTTGAAAACTTTCAGTGCTGTTAGAAATTGCTGCTCTGCCTACAATCCTGAATCCTTTTCCCTTTCACACTGTTCTGTGGCATTGCCAACGCAGCTTCCTCAAACCTGGCCCCTGATGAACAGTTTGTTTTAGGTGACTACAGGTAATTAGTCATTCTCCACCATAGGGCATGGGCTGCTAGATTCTCATCCCTGAATATTAGTGGAATTTTTACTCAGGGCAATGTAGCTTATCTCCCCAAATTTTCTTACTTCCCTATTTATCAGTTTTCCTTTGAAATTCTTGGTTTTAAGCAACAGAAACAATTCTAGCTGACTTAAGCAGAAAAAGAACTTACTGGGAGCATCTCAAACAGCTCAGAGTCAGCTGGAAGCCGGGAGTATCAGCAGTTCTGAGGCAGGACTTGAGGATGCATTTCTAATAAACCCCCAGGAGCTGCTGAGGCCTGGGGGGGCCACTCTGAAAATCATCTCAGCAGAGCAGCAAAGTTTCTCATGCATTCAAACCAAAAGAAACAGACAGTGACTCAGACTCGTCCCTTGTCCACAGGGAGGGGCGTCCAGGGTGAGCTGCTCTGGCACTGCCAGCAGGAGCCCATGGCCTTCCCACCTCTGCTCTGAGTGCACAGCTTGGGCCTCCTTGGTCACTTTAGGTGACAGTTTCTGCCAATAATACTGAATTATTCCATTTTATGTTGATGGCAAGACGACTGTGAAGAAAATTTAACGCTGGATTGTTGTTCAGTCGCCCGGTTGTGTCCGACTCTTTGTGGCCCCATGGACTGCAGCACACAAGGCCTCCCTGTCCCTCACTATCTCCCAGAGTTCGCCCAAGTTCATGTTCATTGCAGCGGTGATGCTGTCCAGCCATCTCATCCTCTGACACCCTCTTCTCCTTCTGCCCTCGGTCTTTCCCAGCATTAGGGACTTTTCCAATGAGTCATCTGTTTGCATCAGATGACCAAAATACTGGAGCTTCAGCATCAGTCCTTGACTGGCTTGATCTCCTTGCTACAACTTTCAGGAATCTACTCCAGCACCACAGTTCAAAGGCATCAACTGTTGGCAGAGTAATGTCTCTACTTTTCAACACACTGTCTAGGTTTGTCATCGCTTTCCTGCCAAGAAGCAATTGTCTTCTGATTTCATGGCTGCAGTCACTGTCCACAGTGATTTTGGAGCCCAAGAAGAGGAAATTTCTCACTACTTCCACCTTTTCCCCTTCTATTTGCTATGCAGTAACGGGGCCGGATGCNAGCAATTGTCTTCTGATTTCATGGCTGCAGTCACTGTCCACAGTGATTTTGGAGCCCAAGAAGAGGAAATTTCTCACTACTTCCACCTTTTCCCCTTCTATTTGCTATGCAGTAACGGGGCCGGATGCCATGATCTTAGTTTTTTAAATATTTAGTCTTAAGCCAGATTACTGACAGCCTAATATATAAAAATTTTATCTTCTGAACAGTTACTCCTTTGAGGATCTGATGAAAGCTTATATAGACCATTCCACAGAAGTGTACAATATGCTTTTCCATAATAACATGATCCCAATTTATGGAAGCTAACAATGGTCAGGACAACAGTATCACAAGAGCACCTAACAGATTTGGGGTTAAGAATTCCTGGTTTAGGGGGACTGATTCTGCCATTTGTGATGTGGAGGATTTGAGGAAGCCTGCGAGCTTTCAGGGGCTTCCATCCCTTTTGCGTGAAAGGAAGAGCACAGGCCTCTGGGGTTGGGCTGGTCGGCTCTGCTCACCGGTGCGTGGCTGACACCTGGAGAAGTGCCTGCTGTACAGAGGCACGTGGTGGCCTCGTGTGTGTCACTCCATTCAGCTTTTTCTTACTGTTAATCGAAGTATAGTAGATGTACAGGATTAAATAAGTTACATTATCATTGCAACAGTATTACATGTTACAGGTATGCAACATAGTGATTCATAACTTAAAGGTTATATTCCATTCATCAGTTCAGTCGCTCAGTTGTGTCCAACTCTTTGCAACCCCATGAATCGCAGCGCACCAGGCCTCCCTTTCCATCACCAACTCCCGGAGTTTACCCAAATTCATGTCCATCGAGTCACAGTTACTATCAAATGCTGGTTATATTCCTTGTGTTGTACAATATATCCTTGAGCTTAAATGTTTTGTACACCATAGCTTGTACCTCTTAACCCACTACCCCCTATCTTTTCCCTCCTTCCTCTGCTCTCCCCATTGGTTACTGCTAAACTTTTCTCTGTATCTGTGAGTCGTTTTTTGTTGTTGTTTTATTCACTAGTTTTCTGTTTTAGATCCTACATATAAGTGATACCATATAGCATTTACCTTTGTCTGAGTTATTCCACTTAACATGAAGCCCCTGAAGTCCATCCATGTTGCTGCCAACAGAAGCCTTTCCTTTGGGGCTGAGCAGGGCTCCACTGTGCATGTGCCCCTTCTCCTCTGTCCTCGCTTCTGTTGGTGGCACTTGCCTTGCTTCCGGGCGTTGGCAGTCATCAGTGACGCTGCTGTGGACACTGGGGAGCACGTATCGTTTTCAATTAGTGTTTTCTATTTTTTCAGATTTATACCCAGGAGTAGAATTGTGTGATGAGGTTACTACTCTGACAGCTAAAAGGAACATATATTTATGTATTCTTGTGCTTAAACATTTTGGTTTAATTTTGACTACAGTAAACATCAATAGCTGATAAACAAAAGTCCTTTGTGGCTGCTGATAATTTTTAAGAACGCAAAGTGCTCCTGAAACCAAACAGTATTAACAACCATTCCTTTAAACCACGGATCTTGAAAATGAACCCTAACAGACTGTGGTCCACAGGCCAAATATTGAATGTTCCTGTTTTTATAAATTAAGTTTTATAGGAACCCAGCCCTACCCATTCATTTTTCTATTGTAAACGTATTCAAAGGCTGCTTTTTCCACTATGACGGCAGAGTTTAATAGTTGTTACACAGACCTTATCGCCTGTAAAACCTGAAGTGTTTACTATCTAGCCCTTTTCAGCCAGAGTTGAAGCTGCTAGGTCGCCTGGACCTCACTGAACCCACAGCAAGCCCACCTTTCTTCCCCCACCTCCCGAGTCAAGAGCTAGCACACAGCAGTGCTAGCGAGCTGACTGCCCACAAGCAAGGAGCTTTTTCACAACAAATCTCAGTTTCCTGAGAAATATTTTATATCTTATAAGGAATAATCAAAATATTCAGATGATTACAGCTACATTTTAAAAAGCAGTTTTTTTATCACATACATTCTACGTAGGGAAAGTATCATAACTGGAGTTCAAACTCATAGCAACTAACATTTTTATTTAATAAATGGTACAAAGCACAGTGCCAAAAACATTAACATTTAAAATTTCACCAAAAGAAAAAATACTATAGCATACACAGTTGCAAAAAGCTACATTAAGTTATTTTACAACTGCCTCAGGCTGCAAAAAGAAAAAAACCCAATGCCATACCTAAGTTATCCCTCTCTCAAAATAATGCCATCTATGTTATAAACCATGAGCACCCCATCAAAAGACTGGAACTGTTTTTGTTAATTCTGTGGCCATATTGTTAAAAGGGCAACAATTAGACCTTTGGGGCTTTATACAGAGATAGAGTTCCTATCAGAGGGGCAAGAGCACCACAGCCTTGGCGAATCCTGATGAAAGGAGGCACGTGAATGACGGCACTCAAGAGTTACACGGAATGAGAGCTGCGCACTTCCCAAAAACTACAGCCCACAGGAGACCAGCAAAGGCGCAAGACACAGGCCATTCACTTAGGAAGGTGTGAAACTCAGAGTCCACGTTATTCCTGCAACACGTGGAAAGTGCTTCGGAATTCACACAATACTAGTTTTCCTTTCGTTCTGGTTAAATCATATATACCAGTTTATCACAGAAATGGTAAAAATCTGTAACTGTTCAAGGTTTTTAGAAGATTACTTAAGAATGGTTTCTTGTCTTTCTATGCCACCTCTACAGTTCTGGCTTCTCATTTCTTCATTAGTAAATTCAGGGTGCAGGTTTTATCCCAGGCTAATTTATACACTTCCGGAAGGAACGCCCTCTCGAATCCACAGAGTGTTGAGGTGGGGAGCCCCCACCCACGTCACCAACATGCATGTCGCCCCACACCGCCTCTTCGCTCTTCTCAACTAAAGCCACCGTTGAGTCTTCTGCCTCACCCCTCCTCCCGTCGCGGCCCTCCTCAGGGTGTCTTCCATCACAGTCACGGGCTCGGATGCGAGCTCTGGGCTGGTACAGCTGCAAGCCTGGCCAGTCCTGCCAGGACAAAAGGCGTGTTACTCTTCCGAGGGCCAGAAACACAGGTTGGGGCATCAGCTCTATCTATTTTGGGCCCTGATAATCCTAATTATCTAAAGAAATCAGTCTAGCAGGTAAAAATCAGCCTTTTTCATAGCACTATCTCAGAAACTAGGCATTTTGAGATTTTAAAATAGGCCATAAAAAAGAAAGAGTATTCAAAATAACTCGTAAAGTTAAACTCTGAGAAAGTGTTATTGCTCAAACCTAGACCACTCTGTGGAATTGGTACCATCATGGCATTCCCTCCTATTATGAGGTGAAAACTCAAACACACTCATCACAACCCCTCAAACTCACCATGCACGGTGGATGAAAACTTGGAAACACTAAGACATGGCCTTTGAGCCACGAACTGAGCAGTCACACATTTGTAATGAGCTGTGATTTCTGTGTAGCTTACCCCTCCACTGTCCCCTTTATAGAAAGTACTAACCGGTCATCACACTAAACTCTTAGAGCTGGTGGGGTAAAAACATGACTGGATAAAGCACATGAAATGAAATGAAACTGCTTCAGGGCGTGGGAAAGCAAAGCCAGGGAAGGACAAAGCGATTCTGCAGGCCAGGGCTGCTGAGGAGGCCAGCCAGCCCCGCGGGAGCTGTGTGTGTGTGTGCCTGGGCAGAGCAGCAGCCTTGGCTGCCTGGGGGGCGCTCAGGCTCTGGGGGCGCATCCTGTGCTGCTCCTCTAGGGCTCACACTCACCTGCACCCACCACTCACCTGTACCCACCACTCCTGGGCTGTGTGTGGAGTCCCCACAGTCACTACCGTGGGGGTTACCAGAACGTCCTTGTCCTATTATCAGCCTGGCCAATGAGAAGAGTGGGAAAGAGCTTGGAGGTCTATGTAGCCTATCACGCTCTTTCCCACACTCTTGGATCAGAAAAATTAATACTGCTAAAACGGCCACACTAGCCAAAGCAACCTACAGATGTAATGCAATCCCTACCAAAATACCCATGATATTTCTCACAGAACTAGAATAGATAATCCTTAAATTTATATAGAACCACAAACATCCCAGAACTGCCCAGGCAATCCTGGCATAAAAGAACAAGGCTGAAGGTATAACCCTTTAAGATGTCGGACTGTACTATAAAACCACAGTAATCAAAACATTACGGTACAAAACCAGACATACGGATCAATGGAACAGAGTAGAGAGCCCAGAAATAAACCCACATATCCATAGTTAATTAATCTAAGCCAAAGGAGGCAAGAATACACAATGAAGAAAAGACAGTCTCAGCAGCAAGGGGTGTTGGGGTTGCTGGACAGCTAAACACAAATCACTGAGATGAGAACACACCCTCACACCAGGCACAAAAATACTCAACATTGTTTAAAGACCTAAATATAAGACATGACATAAAACTCCCAGAAGAGGACACAGGCAAAACATCCTCTGACAAATCACAGCAATGTTTTCTTAGGTCAGTCTCCCAAAGCAAAAGAAAATAAACAAATGAGACCTAATTAAACTTAGATGCTTTTGCACAGCAAAGGAAGCCACCAATAAAAAGCCCCTACAGAATGGGAGACAATATTTACCAGTGATGTGACCAACAAGGGGTTAATACCCAAACTACATAAACAACCCATAGAACTCACTAAACTCATGTGCTACTTGTGTGAGAAGTATTATGAGCCTATTACAAAACAGGACTACATAGCCAATTGTGTCAGTTGGGCACCTGGGCTAACTCTATTCGACTTATGAATAAACTGAATTTAATATACACACTCCTGATCAGAATTTGTTCGTATGTGGGAGACTTACTGTAGTCAGGGTATGAAAGCAACTTAAGTGCCCACTGACAGATAAGTGGGTAAAGAAGATGTGGTACATATATACTATGGAATATTACTCTGCCATAAAAAGAATGAAATAATGAACATCTGCAGCAACGTGGATGAACCCAGAGGTTATCGTACTAGGTAAAGTAAGTCAGACAGAGAAAGTAACTATATGATTACCACTTATATGTAGACTCTCAAAATAATATAAATGAATCTATATACAAAACAGAAATAGGCCCACAGTCATAGAAACCAAACTTATGATTATCAAGGGAGAGAAGGAAAGAGGGAGGGACAAATTAGGAGTATGGGATTAACAGATACAAACTATTAAACATAAAACAGATAAGCAACAAGGGTTGGCTGTACAGCACAGGAACTGCATTCAGTATCTTGCATGAACCTATCACGGAATATAATCTGGAAAAAAATAGCCAGGTGGCAGCACACCTGAAACCAGCACAGCATTGTAAACCAACTGAACTTCAAGTTAAAAATCAGAACACTGTTAATAACGTGAAAGGAAGCACCAAGGCATATCATATTTTCCTTACTGTCTTAGGGGAAAAATAGATAATCTTTCCATTACTTATTCTTATGCAAACAGTGTGAATGTGCAGTTTTATGCTAAATAAAAGGGTTTTGTGGGTTTTTCTTTTTTCCTTTCTTGGTTAAAAAAAGAAATCAGTTCTCTGAGTAAAGGAGATGCTGGAGTCACCTCAGACTCTGGTACCATCTCACTTGACAAGAATCACTGCTCTACAGACACAGCCTTTCAGGACAAGGAGCCCTAAGACACTGTCAGAGCCTGTGGTCCTGCATCTCAAGACACCTCAAGATACTTGGTTAAATAAAACATTTTTGTTTGGAAAAGCAGCTGTAAGCCTGCAGGATTATAGTTTATACTTTGAGCAGATGAAATGAATGGAAGATTATCCACAAAGAATCAAAGAACCTTGCTTCCCGTACGCTCCTTTCTGGGTGCCGGCCGGTCTTCACTCTTCTCCCTGCCCGGCCTCTCCGCCGCTTCCACAGGGCAGCCCCTCTCCTGGCTCCCTATCCTCCCTCTGTCTGCGGCCGACCCCTTCCCGAGTGCCAGCTCTTCGTTTCTTCCCGAACATTTTTCCAGCTCATAGTGGGCTCTGTGTTTCCTACTGTCATCCAAGTGGCATCGCTGTGCTTCAAGTTCTTTTTCTCGGGATCTTCTCTCCTTATCCCTTTGCTCTTTATCACTGTCATTTTGTGACCTGTGATTCAACACAAATTATCAGTAACCTTACATAAACTGCCTGACAGTTATCCGTCTTCCCTTCCAGACTACAAGTTCAGAAACAGGCAGGGGACATACAGTCTGCTCACCACTGTTGTGCAGGTTTGCACGTGAGGGGCACACGCCAGATGCTCCATAAGGAACGTTAGAAAAGATGAACAAACGAGTAGCAACAACATTTACGCTTGAGTGACATATATGTGATAGGCACTAAGCCCTGATATACACGCACACACACTCTTATAATTCCTAGTAAATATAACCCTCTGTTTTTTTTACAGATAAAGCAAATGAGACTAGAAGTAATCAAGGGACTTTCCTAGTAGATCAGATGAACATCCATCATGACACAGAACTGTTATTTACAGTTTGAGTTTCCGTTCCAAGCAGAGCTAAAATTAATTCAAAAACAGGACACCCCCCTGCTTGAAGGCTGCCTCGGGGCTGCAGACGGACAGATCACCGTCAGCATGAGCCTGACCACAGAGGCAAAGGTGTGCACACGCGCGCCCCAGCGAGGCTCCTGGACTCCAGGCACGTTTACGGAATACAGGCACTCACGCACACTGCAGAAGGCGAGACGACCACAGCTCGATGACAGCTTCGGGTGTGGAACAGGTCAGAGAAACGAGAGCTCGGCTCACCTCTCCCGGAGCTCCTCCGGCGAGCCCTCTGCGGGCTGGGGCTTCAGGACCACCCCAGTAGGACAGGGCTCCCACTTCCCGGCTCCAGGGTCAGTCTCCTCCGCTCTTTCTTTTGGTTTCTCAGTGCTCGGCTCCTCTCCCTTTTCTGGTTTTTTGAGAAGCTGAGAAATTATAATGCTAGTAAAATACCACTTTAAGAGTATATTAAAAAGAAAGTATTTAATAAATATTTTAAAATATATACCGATACCGAGCCCAAATGTTTGAATAGCAAAAAACATAAGCTAAAGATCCAACGAACAGGTTTTTGGTTAAATATACCCAGCAACATTCAGTCAATGAGATACTTTGTAGTTATGAAAAACAATTTAGGATAATGTGATAAAAAGATATTATATCAATGAAGAAGAGAATGTTACAAAGTAGAATGATCTGATTCCTATTTATATGTTGATTCACAGATATATTAATAGAAATATGTCTAAAAGGCATGCAATAGTGTTATTATTTTCAGTTGGCAGAAATGAAATGATTTTCTTTCCTTTCATCTATAGGTTCTAGTTTTTCTAAAATGAACACGTATTATTTTTATAATACAGAAAAAAAATTTTTAAAGATGTCTTACTGTTGATGACTTTGAGAATAGTTTTCAAGATGCCTACTGCTCTCTTTCCCATAACAGACTTAGAGTAACACTGATACACTGCTTCTGGTATGAGGTTGGACCTCCCTTCTGTTCTTACTCTCTGAACTTTGGTACCACAGGCAGAGTCATGAACTTAAGCTTACATGTAAGAATTTTGCTCTCATTCATAAAAGTGAACTTATTTAAGTTGTGGTATAGAAAAACTATACACAGACATACTTCACTAAATGTGATCATTTAAGAATGAAATGTAGACTGTCAGGCACAATTGTAAAAGTTGCTTCTCATCAGAGGTTACCTGCCTATGGAGACTCCTTTCAGGTAACAGTCTTATCTTTTTTAGTTTAAAAAGCAACATATGAAACCATAGGGAAATGCAACAGTGAGTGTCTCCATCCATCCAACTAGTAGTTCATGCACCTACAAACTGTCATAACAATATTTCTGAAACCAAAGAGTTTTTCCAACACCACCTCCCCGACTCTCAACACAGGCTGGTGCCCTATGAGCCAACCCATATCTGACACCATCTACCTGGGGTCAAGGTCAGACCCCATGGGGCCGTCCCCACATCAGAGGCCAGGTGCTAGTCCCAGGCTGTCACCAGTACTCGTGACTGACTGGCTATAAATTCAGGGAGTTCTTGAATGAGAATTACTCATGGAACTCAGGAAGCACTTTACTTACTATTACTGGTTTGTTATGAAGAGTACAACTCAGGCCAAGCCAACTGGGAGAGAGCTCGGGGCGTGGTACCTGGAAGCAGTCTGAGGCCTCCCTCCTCCACTCTCTCGGCAGCAGGATGTGTGTGTCCACCAGTTAGGCTGCTCTCCAAACCCGACACTTCCGGACTTTTACAGAGATGCCATTCCACAGGCATCACCAATTGCACCTCTGGCCACTGAGGACTGAACTCAGTCTCCAGCCCTTTCCCTCGGGGGAGGTGGGGATGGCGCTGGAAGTTCTAATCCTGTAATCACACCTGGTCTCTCTGGTGACCAGCTTCCATCCTGAAGCCATCGAGGACCCCAGCCACCTGTTAGCTCCTAGCATACAGGACATTCCTATCGCTCCAGAGGTAGCAAGGGTTTGATGAGCTGTAGGAGAGCCCCAGCTCAGGGCTAGGAATGCAGTTGTGTGAAATGAGGGCCCACAGTTAGGGCCTCACACTTGATCCTCTTGTCAAGACGGTGGCATCACGGGAGAGGGAGAACCGTAATCACAGCGATGAAAACAGAAGAGTGAGCCAGATAATCTCAGGAGGGTATAAAATGCTACAGACACATGATAAACAGAATAAAGGGACAATGAGGCGTGGGGGAGGGAGGAGGAATGGTTTCTCAAGGGGTCAGGGAAGGGCCCCCTGCACAGACAGGATGTGCCCAGGGAGCAGACGGTGAAGGGAGCCATCCTGAGAGGGCGTGAGTCTAGGGTGGGGTGGGGGAGCTCCCTGTGTGGGAAGCAGGGGAAGGAGCTGGAGGGCAGCGGGGAGGACAGAGGGGAGGGAGCACGGAGGGCAGCGGGGAGGACAGAGGGGGAGTGCCGGGAGCCGCCACGGGAGATCCCACCCATGTGGAAGAGAACTGTTAAGCAAGGCTTCAGGACTCAAGGGGCTCCCTAGGCTTTCTCAAGCATCTACCCCAAAACCAGAATCTGTTTTCCTATTTCATGACTTTCACCAACTCCTCTGACATGAACAGGGGGCTATCCCTGACCACCTTTCTCTGGAGAAAATCAACTTAGGGCTATAGCTAATAAGTCTCCTGGACATGAGAGGAATATTTCAAAACAAACCCCCTCTGTTAGCATTCTAGCTTGCTCGGCAGGTATATCCAGACTCTTGCAGCTACGGATATGATTATTTACAGCCTCCCAACTGTGAGAGGCATGGAAAGCCTAAAACATAGAGCCTTTCAAAGAGTTAAGAGTTATTAGAGCAGTGCCGGTGTAGGATTTCATTATTGGGCCAATGCTTGTTGCTGAGTTCCCACATTTCTTACCCACTGTGCACCTGGGAGTGCGTTAGTTAACATAGTTGGAAAGTAAGAAAAACAAGTGTGGCCTTGAAATTAACCACATCAGACTTTTGAGCTAATTGGTTCTTTCTTATAACTCACTGCACCTTTGCTCCGTGAGAAATGTAACTTGTTTAATACTTTTTGAGGCTGACACAGATTAGAAATATAAAGAAAAATCATTTCAAGGGAAAATAAGTTTTCTGGTTGAACAGCCTTTATTAAAAGAGGGTCATAAAATGTCCACAGGCCTCCAAGGCCAGAAGATAATGTACACAACATTGTCTATGGGAAAGGTTTGCAGAAAAAAATCCTGGTTTTGCTAAATACAAAACAGATGTAATGTTTGGGCTGACTATGTATGACTTTGCATCTTTCATTTCCCTCTATGTATAAGACAAGGTATAAAAGTACCTTTGAAAATAAAGCTATTGGACCTCGCTTGAAAAAGCTTGGTCACCCCGTGGGTTTTTTTTTTTTTTTTTTTNAAAAAAATCCTGGTTTTGCTAAATACAAAACAGATGTAATGTTTGGGCTGACTATGTATGACTTTGCATCTTTCATTTCCCTCTATGTATAAGACAAGGTATAAAAGTACCTTTGAAAATAAAGCTATTGGACCTCGCTTGAAAAAGCTTGGTCACCCCGTGGGTTTTTTTTTTTTTTTTTCTCTCTCTTACTTTCTTTTTCAGGCTGATCCCTTGGAACACAGAGGCTCTCTGCGTTCACTTTCCTGCCTGAGCTTCTAAGACTTTATTAGCTTTCTATGTAAACCAAGGAATATCAGCCTCTTTCTCTCCTCTATTTTCTTATCTACAATATTCTTTCCTTATCTCTCTCTAAATCATCTGCCGACACCGTTTTTCCTTCAGGTTCCCCTGGATCCTGTGGGGGGCTGGACCCCAGCAGGGGAGGGAGCACGTGGGGCAGCAGGGAAGACAGTGGGGAGGGAGCACGGAGGACAGCGGGGAGGACAGCGGACAGGGAGCACGGAGGACAGTGGGGAGGACAGTGGGTAGGACAGCGGGGAGGGAGGACAGCGGGGAGGACAGCGGGGAGGGAGCACGGAGGGCAGCGGGGAGGACTGTGGGGAGGACAGCAGGGGTCAGGGCCTGTGTGCCGCGTCCAGTTCACACCCATGCTTGTAAACTGATCTCACACACCTGTTCCTACAGAGCTTCGTGGAAAAGATCACACAACGTGTGCAGATACTAACCTATAACTGTGCACACTTTTCAGGAATTCCCTTTGTGACTCTGGCAGCCTGGCTGCCTTCTTCAACTTGAGCTCACTGCTGAGTGCTCTGAGGAGAATGAACAGCTGGGCTGCGTGTTCTTTTTATGGTAAAAAGGGCCATGGGGACCTCTCTCCGCTCCTCACTTTTATGTCATCAATACAAATTCTTTTGGTCTTTCTTTACAGATTTTATTTTTTAGGTTTCCTTTTTTAAAAATTTGATTTCCCCAGATGAACCTTAGGTCAGAGATCCCCACACTGAGCACACGCTCATAAAAGGCTCCCTTGGCGTCTGATACATACTGTCAGATCAGAAGCCCAGATCAGATCAGACACTCGGAGGACAGAGCTGTGGACGACTCGTGTCAGTGGGGTCTAACCTGCCACCAGGATTCTGTTTTACCAGATTCAATAAGACTAAGCCTTTTTCCTGCTGTGCCCATGTTTTGCTTTCTTTTTCTATGTGAAGAGTCCTACAGTTACTTTTACTGACATAATTTGTTTTTATTTCTTTGGCTTATTTTGATTTCTAATTCCATATTCAAACATGTCAAAATAAAATGTTCTACTTCAAATACCGTTAAGTCTTACTTAAAATTATAGTCAAAATTGTAGGCTACACATTTCAATGATTCTTCCTGAAAAACTCTCAAAGCTGTTGAAAAAACTGCTTTTGGTAGTATTACATTTTGTTGAGAAAGGTAAAGGAAAAGGTTAGACATACCTGCATACCTGCAAGTGTAAAGTCTGCATTAGAGATACACCTTCCTCCCCTCTGGTCAGACAGAGCTGACATTCTACAATGACAAAGCCCTTCCCATAGTACTGCAGCTTCATTTTATTATCTTTCAAGGGCTGTTAATGTATACTGTGGAGACTACGTAAGTTTGTTATAGCAAGTATATCAGCTACATTTCTGCTATGAATAGCTGTGCTCACACTAAACCACATGGACAAACAGGAGACACTCTGAGTTACTTCCAGGGGATACCCTTGCTTTGCCTGTCACTAGGCCCACGCCCTGGCCTAAGCAAGATAGACAATCTTCACTCAGTAATCGTGACTGGGCTCCTCAATTTCATCAATATTGTTATCAGGTTATGAGATTTTAAAGCGACATACACCTGTAAGAACTGTCGTCAAAGCCAAGACGAAGGAAACCACTCTGTCCGACTTCTTGCTCATCTTGCATGCTGAGTTTATCTTTGCAGCAGACATGCTGGAACAACATGACACTGTCCATAAGGCCGAGTTTTTCAGCAAATCCTTAAACTTAAGGAGACGCATTTCAAGGGACGGTCTTCAGAAATCGTTATGCATGACTGCTGTTCATCAGATGTTTCAGGCGCCCCTTCTGATGCTTCTGCTGTCCTTCAAATTGACATTAGGTGGGGATGGGCCTTTCAGTGGCCAGTGAAATGCAGCAGATACAAAAGGTTTAAGAACCAGTGTGCAATCAATCTGCTGTGTTACACACCTCCTCCCCCATCAGAAAGACTGTGGAAGCAAATGCAAGATGGAGCCTCCTCAGCTTGGGTCCCTGGAGGGCTATGATGAGCAATGCGCAGTGGACACGTAGTGTGAGCAGGAACAGCTGCATGAAACCAGTGAGATCCTGAGCCTACTTTCACTGCAGCATCGCCAAGCCAGTCCCGATCGACACACATGGCTGTGTGCTCTCCAGGCACAACGTTAAGAGATTCCATTTAATGCTGCTGCTGCTGCTGCTGCTAAGTCGCTTCAGTCATGTCTGACTCTATGTGACCCCATAGACGGCAGCCCACCAGGCTCCCCCGTCCCTGGGATTCTCCAGGCAAGAACACTGGAGTGGGTTGCCATTGCCTTCTCCAATGCATGAAAGTGAAAAGTGAAAGTGAAGTCACTCAGTCGTGTCCGACCCTCAGTGACCCCTGGACTGCAGCCTACCGGGCTCCTCCGTCCATGGGAGTTTCCAGGCAAAAGTACTGGAGTGGGGTGCCATTGCCTTCTCTGCCCTTCAATGCTAGTGAACCCCATATGATCACCTATGAGAGAAAAGGCCCAGAAAAAGCTTTGCTTTCTTTGAAGAAACGGCAAGTTTTCTCCTCGTGGACAATGAAAACGTTTCGGATCAGCCTTTCTGTTTCTGACTGCTGAGCGTATCAGCAACTGATCTGCTGATCGATCATGGCAACTGTGATCTCTTTCCTTCTCTTTCCTCTCCACCTCGTTCCCACCTGGTCCTGACCTTTCATTTTTTTCCCTTTATATTACACGATTTTAATGAACCCTCAAAGGGCACTTTAAACACCTCATAGAAGAGGTAAGATGCATGACAGGTTGGAATCTAGACTGAGTTAAAGTCACCTGAGCAGAATACTAAGAAGGTAGCGGCTGACCCCAACTGGGGAGTAAATTTTACACAGAGAAAAACCCTAAATCACCTTTTGCTAAATGAATGCATCAGTCAAAGAAAACACCGGGGAAGAGATGTAGAAACCATTGCTGCTGCCACAAAGGAATGACACCATCAGTTCTGTGAGTCAGCCTGCATGTAGAAA
>SJYV01023712.1:43449-59787 GCA_006410875.1 Neotragus pygmaeus
AATTATGAGTGATAAGTGGATGGCCAAGAAAGGAATCACAACTAGGGGTCAGGGAAGTCAATTAATGAGAAAGAAGGGAGAACATATATACTTTGGATACAGAGGCAAAGCAGAAATCATGGGCAATGTGCTCAGGCTGAGATGGAACAGACAGATGGACATGCAATCAGTGAACTGCATTGATTGTCCAAAGCCATAGTGGAACACAGAGGAGGCAGAGGCTGATGCTCACTCTGCAGGCTTCCATGCTGTTGATGTAGAAGCAGTTGAAAGTGTGATATGAGTACTTTGGGGAGCAGAGTGACCGACTAACAGATCATCTCACACAGAGGAATGATCATTAGATGAAGGTATGACATTAAGAGAACCTGCATCATGAGTAGCTTCATACAATACCATGATCACGGAAGTTTTACTCCTAGCATGGGACTATCAATTCTCTGCCTCAGTTGTAAATATCTTCATGGGAAAGGCAACTGTGTGCTAGAAGGCTAGTGCATCTTTTCAGAGCAGGGCAGTTCCCTATAGAAGCCAGGAATTAACAATGTTTTGATTCTTTGTTCAGCAACTAGTTTTGTTCTGTAATAGAGGAAAAGAGACAGGAGAGTAAGATAGAGTGAAGAGAGAGAGGATGAGAGAGTGACAGAGAGAACATTGACTTGAAACACTCTATTGTCATGTTATCTAAAATGCTTTTGCTCTCCCTAATATCAAAACATTTCCATTGTGCCAATATTTCAAGATCCTTATCATACTTTATCACCTCCACAAAGACTTTCTAAATTACCCTGTCCTACATTGAGCTCACATTCATAAAAACTCAAGTAACATTTCTACCTCATTTGTACTACAGAAACAATCATTTAATTTTATATTGATTTTGAATTATAATCTATGTGGAATCTTGTCTTTCTGAATAAATTACATACTCCCTGAACACAGAGATTACATTGTACATGGTATCTGTAATCCCTTACATGTCCTGTTTATAGTAAGTATTAAACAGATGATTGGTGATGAAATAGAACCAAAGGAGAATGTGAGTTGCGTAAATGTCATGACATACATGCTAGTAACAGCATCTCCTGGTGACTCTTCAAGCAACTGAAAAAGAATTAATCTCAAAAATATACAAGCAACTCCTGCAGCTCAATTCCAGAAAAATAAAAGACCCAATAAAAAAATGGGCCAAAGACCTAAACAAACATCTCTCCAAAAAAGACATACAGATGGCTAACAAACACATGAAAAGGTGCCCAACATCACTCATTATCAGAGAAATGCTAATTAAAACCACAATGAGTTACCATTTCATACCAGTCAGAATGGCTGTTATCCAAAAGTCTACAAGCAATACATGCTGGAGAGGGTGTGGAGAAAAGGGAACACTCTTACACTTTTGATGGGAATAGAAACTAGTACAGCCACTATGGAGAACAGTGTGGAGATTCCTTAAAAACCCGGACATAGAACTGCCATATGACCCAACAATCACACTGCTGGGCATACACTGAGGAAACAAGAATTGAAAGAGACATGTATACCCCAGTGTTCATTGCAGCAATGTTTATAATAGCCAGGGCATGGAAATATCCTAGATGTCCATCAGCAGATGAATGGATAAGAAAGCTGTGGTACAAATACACAATGGAATATTACTCAGCCATTAAAAGAATACATTTGAATCAGTTCTAATGAGGTGGATGAAACTGGAGTTTAATATACAGAGTGAAGTAAGCCAGGAAAAAAAAAAAAACACCAATACAGTACACTAATGCATATATATGGAATTTAGAAAGAAGGTAGTGATAACACTGTATGTGAGGCAGCAAAAGACAAAATGATGTATTGAGCAATCTTTCGGACTCTGTGGGAGAGGGCGAGGGTGGGATGATATGGGAGAATGGCACTGAAACATGTAAAATATCATATGTGAAACAAATCGCCAGTTCAGTTGTGATGCATGATACATGGTGCTTGGGGCTGGTCCAGTGGGATGACCCAGAGCGATGGGATGGGAGGGAGGTGGGAAGGGGATTCATGATGGGGAACACATGTAAACTCATGGTGGATTCAAGTCAATGTGTGGCAAAACCAATACAATATTGTAAAGTAAAATAAATTAATTAGTTAAATTTAAATAAATAAAGATTGTAAATAGAAAAAATTAAATAGAATCCAGTTTTCAAATTGGAAAAGAAGTAAAACTCTGTTTACAGATGACATGATCCCCAACACAGAAAGCCCTAAAGACACCACCAGAAAATTACTAGAGCTAATCAATGAATATAGAAAAGTTGTAGAATATAAAATTAATATACAGAAATCCCTGGTATTTCTATACACTAACAATGAGAGAACAAAAACTGAAATTAATAAAAAAATCCCTTTCAGCATTGCGATGAAAATAATGAAATGCTTTGGAATAAAACTACCTAAAGAAACAAAAGACTTGTATATAGAAAACGTTAAAACACTGAGGAAAGAAATCAAAGATGAAACAAATATATGGAGAAATATCCCATGTTCATGGATCTGAAGAATCAATATAGTGAAAATGAGTATACTACCCAAAGCAATCTATAGATTCAATGTAATTCCTATCAAGCTATCACTGGTATTTTTCACAGAACGAGAACAAATTTCACAATGTGTATTGAAATACAGAAAACCTCAAACAGCCAAAGCAATCTTGAGAAAGCAGGATGGAAAAGGAGGAATCAATCTATCTGACTTCAGATTACACTACAAAGCTACAGTCATCAAGACAGTATGGTACTAGCACAAAGACAGACATACAGATCAATGAAACAAAACAGAAAGCCCAGAGGTAAATCCACACACCTATGGACACCATATCTTTGACAAAGAATGCAAACATATACAATGGAGAAAAGACAATCTCTTTAACAAGTGGTGCTGGGAAAACTGGTCTACCAAATGTAAAAGAAGGAAACTAGAACACTTTCTATGACCACATACAAAAATAAACTCAAAATGGATTAAAGATTCAAATGCAGGACTAGAAACTCTAAAGTTCCTAGAGGAGAACCTATTTAAAACCCTCCCTTACATAAATCACAGTAGGATCCTCTATGACACACCGCCCAGAGTAATGGGAATACACGCATAATTAAACAAAGCAGGTTTAATTAAACTTAAAACCTTTTGCACAACTAAGGAAACTATGAGCAAGGTGAAAAGACAGCCTTCAGAATGGGAGAAAATAATAGCAAATGAAGCAAATGACAAAGAATTAATCTCAAAATATACAAGCAGCTCCACACCAGGAAAATAAATGACTCAATAAAAAAAATGGGACAAAGAACTGAAGAGATTTTTCACCAAAGAAGACATACAAATGGCTAACAAACACATGAAAAGATGCTCAACATCACTCATTATCATAGAAATGCAAATCGTAACCACAACGAGGGATCATCTCCCACTGGTCAGAACGGATGTTATCAAAAAGTCTACAAACAATAAATGCTGGAGAGGCTGCAGAGTACGGGAACCCTCTTACACTGTTGGTGGGAATGCAACCTAGAACAGCCACTACGGAGAAGAGTGTGGGGATTCCTTAAAAAACTGGAAATAGAATTGCCATACAACCCAGAAATCCCACTGCTGGGCATACACACTGAGGAAACCAGAGCTGAAAAAGACATGCATACCCCAATGCTCATCGCAGCACTGTCTACAATAGCTACGATATGGAAGCAACTTAGATGTCCTTCAGCATACAAACAGACATGAAAGCCGTGGTACATATGACTCAGCTACTAAAAAGAATGTATTTGAATCACTTCTAATGGGGTGGATGAAACTGGAGCCTATTATACAGAGTAAATTACGTCAGAAGGAAGAAAACACCAATTCTAACACATATATATGGAAATTAGAAAGATGGTAATGATGGCCACATATGTGAGGTGGCAAAAGAGACAGAGATATAAAGAAGAGACTTTTGGACTCTGTTGGAGAAGGTCAGGGTGCAATGACTTCAGAGACTAGCATTGAAACATGTATATTATGATATGTGAAATAGATCACCTATCCAACTTTGATGAATGACATAGGGCACTCAAAGCTGGTGCACTGGGAAAACCCTGAGGGATGGGATGGGGACAGAAGTGGTNTGGAGAAGGTCAGGGTGCAATGACTTCAGAGACTAGCATTGAAACATGTATATTATGATATGTGAAATAGATCACCTATCCAACTTTGATGAATGACATAGGGCACTCAAAGCTGGTGCACTGGGAAAACCCTGAGGGATGGGATGGGGACAGAAGTGGTTGGGGCTTCAGGATGGGGAATACATGTACACCCATGGCTGATTCAACTAAATATATGGCCAAAACTACCACCATACTGCAAAGTAAGCAGCATCCAATTAAAATAAATACATTAATTCAAAAGAAAAAGACGCATGTACATGCCATCTACAAGAAACCCACTTCAGACCTAAAGACACATATAGACTGAAAGTGACAGGATGGAAAAATATATGCCATGCAAATGGGAATGAAAAGAAAGATGGAATACCAATCCTCCTCTCATACCTTAAACTAAAGAAGATTACAATAGATAAGGAAGGACACTACATAGTGATGAAGGGATCAATACAAGATGAAGACATAGCAATTGTAAACATCTATGCCCCCAACATAGGAGCACCTCAATACATAAGACAAACACTAACANTTGTATGTATGGTGTGTGTGGGGGGGGGGGTGTGTGTGACCAGCAGGTGGATATCCAACTGCCCAGAAGAAAAGGTCCTGCACAGGGTGCTTAAGCAGCAGCAGTAAAGAGATGGGAGGGAAGGAAGCTGAGTTCTGTGCAGTTTCTAGCTTGCTTCCTTGTTTAGCTCTTCTTCAAACCACAATGTTCTACAGCGAAACTGCAGTCTCCCCTCAGCACCGCTTCTCTTCACCTCAGTCACGTTGCCGTAAGCAGCTGACCTGCACAGGCTGAGCACCTGGGGGCCATGACCCTTCCTGCTGTCTCACCGCCACACCCAGTCCTCAGCCAGTCCCGACCCTTCCTCCAGAACACATGCTGAGTCTGCAGGACTCCTCCAGCCCCTCCCCAAGGACAGCAGCGCCTCTAAGCAGAGTCTTCCGCAGCAACCAGAGTGATGGGGAAAAATAAATCAGACGGACCACACCCTCGAGGGGCTCCAGCCCATCACGCGACAGCCCCGCCGCTCCAGCAACTCTGCCTCTCGCCGGCTGTGTCCAAGCACGCAGGCCCAGAACGCAGCCTCCAGCCCTCGCCTCCCGTCTCTTGGCTCTGCTGGACTTAGCTCAAATACAGTCCCGGAGAGGCCTCACCCTCTATCCCAGTACCCTACTCCATCATGTCTGCGGCACTTCTCACAAGAGGAGATGTCTGAGCTGAAGCGCTGCTGCCTGTTGTCTCCTCCAGTCACCCCAGCAGGAGGGCAGCTGCAGAGAGCGGAGGCGCTGTGTCCTGCTCTCCTGCTGTCCTGGACCCAGGCTCAGAATCGATACCCAGTCAACATGAGCTAAGCACATCTCCATAAATACTTAAGCGATTAAAGATCCTTCCAGCCACACATTAAATCACCTCCTATAAAACATAAAACTTCATTATTAGACTAATGAAGAAGGTTTCAATAATGTTAATATTTCTTACTAATTTATGCAACACACATTTACCAAATATCTAACTTGTCCAAGCAATGTGTTATATGCTGAGACCACAAAGACTAAAATACCATTCAGTTGTGAGGGTGGGGGGCAGGGAAGCAGAATGAGAGGAGAATTACCTAGGGGGAGAGAACAAGAAGATAAAGTGTAACAGTGTAGCTGTTCTGTCTTGTAAGTCTTAGTGGATGAGCAGGAGGTAGGCTTGGGAGGGGAGGGCAGAGGAGTGTTAGGCAGTGAGGAGGCCCCAGACCCATGTGTTTGGGGGTGACAAGCAGGCTGCCTGATAGAGAAAGGAGTCTCATGTCTACCCCCAATCTTCGGGCAGATTGCTGCCAGGATATAGCCATTCCCAAAATAGATCACTTGTGGGAAGAAGGCTGAAGGCCTGATTCAAACCAGACTCGGCACTCTGGCTGGGCTTATCCACACATCTGCCTCACTTGCTCAGGGGCTGTGACAGTTTTTGAATGATGGCAAGATGACATCACACTTAAGCAAAGTATCTCATTACCATAGCTGCTCTTTGCAAAGATAATTGGCTTCAACTCTGAGACATAAGCTTCCCTGATGTAGCCCAGCACACAGCACTCAAATGTCTTCTCAGCTGCCAATTCAGAGCATCAGAACTTTGAAGCAGAATGACCGTAGCTGAAAACTCAGGTGTTCTCTCTCCACCGACAGATAATCAGAAATATTTTCCCCATTTGCCATGTTGACATCCTTTTCCTTCTGTCAAAACTGGGAAACTACATTTCTGCCAAGCCTGTCACATGCGTCCATTTTTATAATAATCATGAAAAAGAAAAATATACTCTATAAATACATATCTCAGGAAAGAGAAAAAAATGAGCAAAACAGACCAACAAGTTCTCGGGCCTTTGCCTCGATGTCTCCCAGAAGAGTTTCAGGACTGGCACCAGTTTTCTCCTCCTCCACACAGTAAGTTTCTAAAAATTTCCTGTACTCTGGGTCTGTAAATTAAAATAGAAAAACAGGAATGTATTGCTTCCCATGCGTGGGAAAGACTTATACTTGACCAGTGTGCCTAATTTCGCAGCTTCACCATCCGCCGCTTGAAGAAGGGCTCACCGTCATCAATGCTTCCCGTTCTGGCGTCTTTCTTCTTCAGCTTCTTTTTGGCTATCTTCTGGAATGGAGCAAATTCTACCACTGCAGGATATTCCAGCCCTTCAACAGGAAACAAATTACAAAAGCCAGTCTGAAATTCTACTGTATTCATTTTGTAACAATAATCTAGCTTACTTAAGCATTGAGCATAGCATTGATAATGTTACTGTTTAAACTATAATTTAATTTTACTTTCAAATAACAGTAATCTTATCACATCAACTTCCAGATTTAAACAAAGAATTAGCAATTATTTACTAAATAATTTCTTATATTGTAGTTGTGGTTACATGACTGGAGATATTCAAAATTCATTAAACTATATACCTTAAAGTGGTACTTTTTAACCATATGTAACTNAAACTATAATTTAATTTTACTTTCAAATAACAGTAATCTTATCACAACTTCCAGATTTAAACAGAGAATTAGCAATTATTTACTAAATAATTTCTTATATTGTAGTTGTGGTTACATGACTGGAGATATTCAAAATTCATTAAACTATATACCTTAAAGTGGTACTTTTTAACCATATGTAACTTATACCTCAATAAACCTCTTCACCCTCCCACCAAAGAGCTTACTTTGGAATACCTTTAAATACCTTTAAATAGCTTTCCTATTCATAGCTTACATTTTTTAATTTTAAAGGTTAATTCAATGATCAATCTGTTATATGGATTTGAGGAAGTGACATAGTTTACAAGAGACACTTATTTAAAGAGAGGGTTTCAAAGGATGTACATGATATTCAGGTAAGATTTGCTTCATACAGAAAATTCAGGATGAAAGTAACTTTAATTTTGTTGTTCTATTGGGGTGGGGACAGACAGAAAAGTTTACTAAGAGAATCTGCTTAATCAAGAGATGAAACACTTCTACCTTGGTGCCAAACCCTTCAGCCACTTCTATATTTGTCAGATGACTGATATTTTAACTCTCATTTATCTGCAAGACACTCTTCTATGTTTTCTTTATACTCAACTATGCAGAACAAAGTCAAGAACCAGGAGAAGAGCAGGGCTTCAGACAGAAGGGGCAACGTCAGATTCGCTTTTCACGCTGCGTCCACACTGCCTAGTGCATAGCACTGGGATACAGCAATTCAGTTGCATAAAAAAAATAAATTTTACTTATCCAGAAAAGTTTACATAAAACAGTAAAGTTTACTTATCCAGAAAACTCATTATGAGAAAAATTTCACTGTCTAATGATAATTCCTAAGTAGGTTGTCTACACAAAATTGCTAGAATTCTTTGGTTTATATATAATTTTAATTTTCAACATAAGCTCATAATCACAGTAACATAATCAAAGTTTAAGACGTTATTTTAGATTAGCATCTATGGATTCAATTAAAACTCACGAACATCTAGCAAAATTTAATTACTGTACCCAGAAATTATAATGAAGAGTTTAAAAAGCCAATGACCCAACCTTTACTATCAATGAAGATATATCCATCAAAACGATCTCTAAAAAGAAGGATGTCATCTGGATTTCTAAAGTTAATGTATGCTCTTGAGTAGAGATGAGGATAAAGACTGAAAGAAGAGACAACAATGAAAAGAGTAAAACACTTAAGACCAAAACAACTTAAGACTTATTTTAATTTTTTTTTCTTTTCTGGATACAACAAACTATTTCAGATAAAACCTTCATGCCAAAGAATCATTTCTCCGTTAATTGCAATAATCTGGGCACTCTTCATCAGAAAAATCCAAACAAAATATTAACTGAGGTTTGTTTTTTTTTTAAAGATTTCGGAGGTATTTTAGGTTGGCTTCTCTACCGCACAGAGCCAGGGCTAGAGTACTGGTTCTCAGTTGTAGGAAATCAAAGGCAAGGGTATTCAGATATCCCTCCTGATCATACATCATGACTGCATCACAGCCCAGTCACGATTCATTCAGAGACAATGCTACATTGTAAAGAGATCCCTTACAGATTTAAAGAGCATGTTTAGGTTATCTTAAAAAAGTATTTGTTATAGCATGCAGNTGCTTCCTGACCTGCATATAGGTTTCTCAAGAGGCAGGTCAGGTGGTCTGGTATTCCCATCTCTTTCCAAAAAACAAACAAAAAAAGGTATAGGGGGTCATTTGTGGGCAAATGGTGTAAATTTTTTATTAACCAAAGATTGTAATTAATTTAAATCTATGTGATGTGCCTAAGGTTAAAGAGAAGAATAGAGACTGAAAAAGACAGAGAAAAGACTTCTGTCAGTTATACAATTTTAATTAAAGAATTTAGACATGCTTTGCTGATTTGCTATGACATCCTAGAAAACTCACAGTTACAAAACAATAAAGCAACCCTTAGCTTTTAAAGGCAAGGAAACCAATATTCAGAAAAAATAAATGACAAAACTCAAGATTAGATAACTAAATGAAGTCAGAGGTTGAGTTAAACCTAAGTCTCCTGATCAAATTCAGGTTCTTTCCATTAAATGACATCATCCTATCTGTTTGATCTTAGCTCTTCACGTATAATAAAAAGCAAAACTCCTACATTTCATAATGACTATATTATGATAACCCACAAATTTATGAGATCTGTAACTCAAACCGTAGATTATTGTGTGTGTGTGTGCTCAGTCATGTCCAACTCTCTGCAACCCCATGGACTGTAGCTGGTCAGGCTCCTCTGTCCATGGAATTATTGTGGCAAGAACACTGGAATGGGTTGCCATTTCCTTCTCCAGGGGATCTTTCCAATGCAAGGATCAAACTCCAGTTTCCTGGTGGATTCTTTACTGAGCCACCTGAGAAGCCCACAATGCATTATTATATAGTCATTAAAAAGCACATTGTAGCAGAACACTGAATTACAGTGTTCATTTTTTTCATTGACTAAAAAAAAAGGATATAAAATAATATGCCCCGTTTATTTTTAATAAAGTATTATATGCACAGAAAACAGAAAATAGGAAAGATGCACATTAAAAATGTCACCTCACCAATGGAAGATGAGTTTATTAGTCAGTTTCACTTTGATCTATTTCTAACTTACCAGGTAGTATATTGAGGAAAAATTTACTTCTTAAAAAGAAAATCAGGTGATGGATATAAAGTCACACCAAAGCCAGTTAGGGGTATAACTGAAACCAATCCTTTCCTTCATGGCCAGTATTATTAGGATAATCTTTTTATTTTTGCTTATATTGTTGAGTAGAGCTTTTCAGACATAGGTCATGACAGTGTTCAGGAAAGTTCCTTGTGAAAAATGAGAATTAAAACTCATTCCCTAGGGAGCACAGGAGATTTATAGGGCTGTAAATTCTTCTGTGTGATACTTTAAGGATGGATACATGCCATTATACATTTGTTGAAGCCCACAGAGCAACACAAAGTATGAACCATAATATAAACTAAGAAATAGTTAGAGCCTTATCCCTCAGCTCCCTTATATAAGTCCTCTGCTCCAACCTGATGAACCCACTCCCTCTGCCAAGAAATAGATAATGTGCTTCTCACCTATCAATGAAAATATCATCTCCTGTATTCTGCTCTTCAGTCTTACAAGTACTGAAGCTCCTTTGCCTTCAAGAAGTCATCCCATGGGAAGCTTCTCCACTGAANCTCTGCTCCAACCTGATGAACCCACTCCCTCTGCCAAGAAATAGATAATGTGCTTCTCACCTATCAATGAAAATATCATCTCCTGTATTCTGCTCTTCAGTCTTACAAGTACTGAAGCTCCTTTGCCTTCAAGAAGTCATCCCATGGGAAGCTTCTCCACTGAACACCCAGTCCCACTTCTGTTCATCATTTTGACAAAACAGATACCACTGCTTTGTAAATGATTTTGTACTCTCTTCTGTGGCTACTCAACTTTGACATTGTTGTGTGTGTACTAAGTCACTTCAGTCATGTCCAACTCTGTGACCCTATGGACTGTAGCCCACCAGTTCCTCTGTCCATGGAATTCTCCAGACAAGAATGGCAAGGGAGCATGGCTCCTTCTCTGTCTACACAGCAATAGTTGTAAATTCAGGGAAAATTTTGGTTCCAGTATTAATAGCCTAGAAAGTTCTGCTAATCAAGTACCAATATTCCTTGAATTCTTTCAGTTCAAAGATTCACTCTTCCTAATTGAAGGAAGACCCATCAACCATTTCAAGAAATCCTAGCTTAAGCCTTAAGGATTTGAATCCCAGCTCGATGTCATGTGTCTGATTAATACTAATAAGAATCTTATAGCTACAGGGGAGAGGGGAGATTTGCTCATTTTTCTGAGCAAAACACACCAAAAATAATAAATAAACCAAAAAATAAAAAGAGTTGTTTGCAACATAATTGGCTCTAAATGGAAACCATATGAGAAGAGAGAGGAAACGGAATAATCACTGCAAAAGTCTCCTGAAAGATAACTTTTGAAAAGTATAAACAAAATATCAGCAGCTTCCTTTGTTTTTGCATTAAATTTTACCTAGTTTAGAGGAAAATGCAATACTTTAGGTCAAATGAACATAATTACAGAGAATGAAACATATACTTACAAATTTGATTTAAAACTTTTTGCCACCATGTAGAAAGCATTCATATAGAAATACCTATAATTTAAATGAATTTAATTAAACTTTAGGGAGATCTTAATGACAACAGATGCATTTGACCATAGGTTCAGAGTGTTGGGCGTCAAAACGTTCTTCCCTGAGGAATTAGAGTGGCCACAGAATTCTGATCTTTAGTAATACTGAGGCTTTTTTTTTTAAACTCCTATTTAAACTTTCTTTTGTCAATTGCCATTGAAATTGGCCAAGGATGCTCAGACTCCAATGAACTAAGTGAGGTGTTTAAAGAAACTGAATCCTGACATGGTATTGATGGTGATGGTAATAATATGAATGGTCTTTGGTGTGAGCTATTTGTCTGCCATCCCATGCCATGCTTAGTCATGTCCACCTTTTGGAGGCCGTTTGGATTGTAGGCCATCAGGGTCCTCTGTCCATGGGATTTTTCTAGGCAAGAATACTGGAGTGGGTTGCCATTTTCTTCCTCCAGTTGATCTTCCCAATCCAGGGATTGAGCCCACGTCTCCATTGGGAAAGCCCTCAACTGTTTGTCTATCTGATCTATTTTATCCTTTGTTCCGGAAACATATCACATCTCTCCTGAGACCTGATCTCCTCATTCACCACACTTAGCAGTCGTAGTGAGAGCTGCATACCTTTTGCCAAAGGGTGGGCAAGGGATCCAACCCGCCTTCATTAGTTAAAATCCTTTCCCTTTCCCAGCTTTATGAGGTATAATCGGAAAACAAAGTTGTAGGGCTTCCCTTGTGGCTCAGCTAGTAAAGAATTCTCCTGCAATGAGGGAGACTTGGGTTTGATCCCTGGGTTGGGAAGATCCCCTGGAGAAGGGAATGGCTACCCACTCCAATACTGTGGTCTGGAGTTGTAGAGAGTCAAATATGACTGAGCAACTTTCACTCACTCACTCAAGATATTTAAAGCATATAATATGCTGATTTGATATGATATACATACACATTATGAAAAGATTCCCCTGCTGAGCTAATTAATATGCCAGTCACCTCACACATTCACCCTTTTTTTGCTATTGTTTGGTGAGAACACTCGAGTTCTACTCTCTTAGCAATTTATACAATACAGTGCTATAGCATCTGTAGTGTCCTGGACTTTTGAATTGCAACTAAGGAGAAAGAGAAATTTCCTCTCTAATGGTAAAGCTGGGAAAAGCCAATGACTTCAGGGTTCAGTTGCACCTTACAGAATGTGGAAATCTCTTCAGTAGGAACAAGTGAGGCTGAAATAGAGAAACAGGAGAGGTGGAGGAAGGGCCCGATGCAATTTCCCAAATGGATTAAGAAGGGTTGCTTTTACTTTTACTTTCCATTGAAAGAATCTTGGTTACTGTAATAACTACCATGACGTGATGCTGACTTGGTGCCAGAAACCAGCCTAAGTGCTTTATACACATTGATTCACTTAATCCTTATAACTACTCTATTAACCAAGTATTATTTTTTTCCTATTATAGAAAAAGAAACTGAGACTCAGAGAAAGTACTTTACCCAAAATACACTTTTAGTTAATTGCATAATTTAAAGTATTTTAATCTGCTGTCCTCAATGTTCCAGCTCATTTTCATTGTAGGAATCTATGTCCCTCATCCCTTCCTAACTCATATGTCTTTTCCAAGCATGGAGACAATAGCCAGTTTGAGATTAGGACGCACTAGCTCATTGGACCAAAAGGAACCATCTTCTTTTGGATACTACAATGTGATCCTGAACTCCTGCTAATAAATGAATAAGGTCACCTTCTCTGTGTTCTAATATTTGAACTAAGTTGTTATAGTATAATCATGAGGTTTGATTAATGGGCACAAAAATAATTATAGTAATTTTGAATTTAAATTCAATATTCTAATTTATTAGACATGATGCCATTGANTAAATGAATAAGGTCACCTTCTCTGTGTTCTAATATTTGAACTAAGTTGTTATAGTATAATCATGAGGTTTGATTAATGGGCACAAAAATAATTATAGTAATTTTGAATTTAAATTCAATATTCTAATTTATTAGACATGATGCCATTGAGTCAACAGGCTCCATAAGTTCTGATTTTCAGAAAAGATACATCAGTCCAGTGTAGCACACACTTATTAGAGCTCTTTTTAAATTTCTGTTGTGTGCTGGATGCTAAATAATACACCAAATAAATTTTTAAAAAACCAGTATTTTCCTCTCCTGTAGAACATTACTTGGAGGAACAGGACATACATACCTGAAGCAGCTTAGTATCAGTCACTAAGAAACAAATTTTTATTAAAATTATAAATCATAGAATCACATGGTATATTGATTCAAATGGTAGAAAATCAGTGTGTGCTGGAGGGGAGACTGAATGTCCTGTGGGAGGTGTAATAGAATCTTTAAAGATCAGTAGGAAGTGTAAAGGTAAAGAAGAGATGCAAGGGTACTTCTGACCCTCTAATTGCATTTAGGAATGCAAATATTTAGGAAGCCAGCACAGAAGCTGTTATAGAAAGCCACATGGAAGTGCTCAAGTGAGTGTGTAGCAGAAGGAGACACAATAAATATTCCAAACAAAGTGTATCCATAGAGCAGCCACTGTGGAAAATAATGTAGAAGTTCCCTTAAAAACTAAAAATAGAATTACCCTATGATCCAGCAATCCCACCCCCCACCATAGATCCGGAAAAGATAAAAGCTCTAACTTGGAAAGATACATGCACCCCAATGTTCATAGCAGTACTATTTATAATAGTGAAGACACAGAAACAACCCAGTGCCAAACAACAGATGAAAAGATAAAGAAGACATGGTATATATACACAATGGAATATTAATCAGCTATTTAAAAAAAGAATGAAATAGTGCCATTTGCAGCAACATGGATGGACCCAGAAATCGTCATACTTAGTGAAATAAGTCAGACAGGAAAAGACAATATTATATGGTATCACTTGTATGTGTAACCCAAAATAATACAAATGAACTTATTTATGAAAGAGAAACAGACAGACATAAAAAATAAAGTTATGGGTACCAAAGGGGATGGAGGTATGGGATAAATTGGCAATATGGGATTAACAGATGCACACCACCATATAGAAAATAAACAACAAAGGTTTACTATATAGGACAGGGAACCACATTCAATATCTTATAATAGACTATAAAGAAAAGGAATATTAGAAAGACATATTAAATTGGCTTTTAATAGAAGGAAGATTGTAGATCAATGTTTAAAGAAACAGGTTGATTGAGGTCTGTAGTTCAGTTAATACTGTACTAATATCAACTTGTTGAATGTTATAGTCTGTGGTTATGTAAGATATCATCAAGGAAAGCTGAATCAAGGGTACATGGGAATTCTACTATTTTTGCAACTTCTTGTGAGTCTTAAATTATTTCACATATTTTTAAAAGGTTAAAAAAAGAAATCCATAAAATGAATGCACTATGATAACCATATATCATTATATATAAACATATTAAAGTATTCCTCCTCAGGATTGATACTAAATAACTTTGTTTTTAATATGATTGTGTTTTTAATACTTGTAGTATGTAGAACACAAAAAAATGGAATCAAACAAGCTGTGGTAAAAATCTAACCTCAGAAACTATAGCTTTCTGATCTTGGAAATTTTACTTATCTTCTCCAGCCTCAGTTTTTATATCTATAAAGTGCAGATAGTAACATGTAACTTGTAGCACTGAGAGATTTAAGTTAGATAATGTATGTACAATGCTTGGTAGATGTCTGACACAGAATGAGCCTAGATGATAAGAACTCAGTAAGTGGCAGCTAGTTAATTACTATCGATAGTTTTAATTAATAAAATTGAGTTTCTTTCAGAATAGCCTATAACTTGATTCTGAATTAGGTTTTTAACACATTTTTATAAGAAAAATCCATTCATATGGCTCCTGCCAAATTCCAACTTGCTAACCTGATAACAATTAAAGATTCTTATTGATTTCTGTTAGAAATGCCTCCCTGACAAATTCTTCTGGGCATCCGAAAAGCACTTCAAACTCAACATGACCAAATCTGAACTCTTCTTTTCCAACAAATTTAGTCCTCCACTAGTGAACGGTTCTGCCACCCATTTACAAAACCAGAACCAAGAAAGCGCCTCGTGCCCAATTCATCCTCAGATGGAGAGGACCACCATATCCTCTGCCTGCCTTCTGTCTGGGAAAACTCTAGTCAAAGAATAAGATTAATCAGAGAAGTAAGAAATGCAGAAACAAAGGAAAACAATAAGGAGACTAAATAATAATAACATAACCATCAATCATAGTCAAGGACCTTTCGCTCTTTCTCTAGGGCTTATAGATAATCTTCTAAGGCATATCCTATGCACTGTCCTATAGATACTAAAACACTAGATGGAAGAAGTTAACTACATGATGACCAGACTACCCAGGACATGAGCTGCCACAATTCTGAGAACTGGCCTCAAAGAAATGGGAACAAATGGAACTGAGTTTAACTGTAACGCAACAGGAGATGGAACAACAGACTGGTTCCAAACTGGGAAAAGAGTATGTCAAGGCTGTATATTGTCACCCTGCTTATTTAACTTATATGCAGAGTACATCATGAGAAATGCCAGGCTGGATGGAGCACAAGCTGGAATCAAGACTGCCCGGAGAAATATCAATAACCTCAGACCAGCATATGACACCACCCTTATGGCAGAAAGCGAAGAAAAGAGCCTCTTGATGACAGTGAAAGAGGAGAGTGAAAAAGTTGGCTTAAAACTCAACATTCAGAAAACGAAGATCATGGCATCTGGTCCCATCACTTCATGGCAAACAGATGGGGAAACAATGGAAACAGTGACAGACTATTTTCTTAAGTCCAAAATCACTGCAGATGGTGATGGAAGCCATAAAATTAAAAGACACTTGTTCCTTGAAAGAAAAGCTATGACAAACCTAGACAGCGTTAAAAAGCAGACACATTACTTTGCCAACAAAGTTCTATATAGTCAAAGCTATGGTTTTTCCAGTAGT
>SJYV01023714.1:0-10645 GCA_006410875.1 Neotragus pygmaeus
ATAGACCTCATTCCATCACTATTCCCCCTTTTAAAAAACAGATGAGGACACTGAGAGGTAAAATGACTTGTTCAAAGTCACAAACCCAGCTGCTTGTCAAGGCAGGACTAGAAATGGGGTCATCCAACTCCCTATAGAAAATTAGAGATACCAAGGGACTATTTCATGCAAAGATGGGCACAGTAAAGAATATCAAACCAGTCAATCCTAAAGGAAATCAACCCTGAATATTTATTGGAAAGACTGAAGCTTCAATACTTCGGCCACTTGATGTGAAGAGCCAAGTCAATGGAAAAGACCCTGAGGTGGGAAAGATTGAGGGCAGGAGGAGAAGAGGACGACAGTGGATGGGATGCTTGATGGCATCACTGATTCAATGGACATGAATTTGAGCAAACTCCAGGAGACCGTGAAGGAGAGGGAAGCCTAGTGTGCAGCAGTCCATGGAGTCATAAAGCGTTGGACAAGACTGAACAACTGAACAACAAGCTCCCATAGAGGGTGCCATGGGTCACACATCCTGCTTTCTGACTAGATGTCAGAGTTAGTGTTATAAAATTACCCACATTAGAGAAAAAGAATGATTATCTTTAGTTTAGTTTATGGAGTTGTGTCCTCAGTCACTCAGTAGTGTCCAACTCTTTGTGACCCTATAGACTGTAGCCACAAGGCTCCCCTGTCCACGGAATTTTCCAGGCAAGAATACTAGAGTGGGTTGCCATTTCCTCCTCCAGGGGATCTTCCCAATGACCCAGGGATCGAACACTCATCTCCTGCATTGGCAGGCGAATTTTTTTACCACTGAGCCACCTAGGAAGACCAGATGCCAGGTGAGCCGACCTTCTCTAGTAATCTCGACCACCCATTCTGCCTGACGATTACAGGGCACAACTCCAGGGCCACCATATCAGAATGAAGACAACACTTGTATCTGAGGAAGAAGTTACTGAGCCACCCACTCAATACACCTGTGAACCTGTCACAGACCTTAAGTTACCTTCTTTTTTAGAGAGTTACTATCTCACAATTCTACCTGATCACAAAATTTAACAGATTTTTCCACAGTAAGCACAGTCAATAATGCTTCTTATGAAGAACAATGTTAAGTATGAATAGCTATATTTTCATTTAAACTCACTAAAGCACAACGCTTTATCTTTTCTGGCCATGTCCAATTATCTTCCCTTCTTAGACCTAAAGAATTTAAAGAGTTGTTGATAATCTGTGATACTAACATGGGTGAGTGGGTGCATGTGCTCAGTCATATTCAACGCTGAGCACCCAGGGATTGTAGCCAGCCAGGCTCCTATGTCCCTGGAATTTTCTGGGCAAGATACTGGAGTGGGCTGCCATTTCCTTCTCCAGGGAATCTTCCTGATCCAGAGATCAAATCCATATCTCTTGCATCTCCTGCATTGTCAGGCAGATTCTTTACCACTGAGCTACCTAGGAAGCCCATGATACTAACAAATAAAGCTAATTCAAGTGTATGAGTCTGCTTGGACTACCAGAACAAAATACCATAGACAAGGTGGCTGAAACAACAGAAATTTATTTTCCCACAGTACTGGAGGCTGGAGGTCGAAGATCATGGAGCCAGCATAGGTCAGGTTCTGGTGACAGTGCTCTACATGACTCGTAGACAACCATCTGCTTGCTATTTTTCACATGGCTTTTCCGCACTGTAATTGCATGGAAAGAGTGATCACTTAGAAGGACACAGCCCTCCAATGGGCTAGAACTCCATTCCAGTGACTTCTTGCAGCCTTACCTACCTGTTAGGTGATCTCCATACACATTATCTCAGGGGTTAGGACTTCAATATATGTTTGGGCAGTACACAATTCAGTCCATTACATCAAGTATTTGATACATTAAAATAAAAAAACTACTATTTAATTGATTCAAAACACATATATGCTATTCCATATACGATTTTGAGAGATTTGTCCAAATTTGGTAACTTAGAAATCTTATTAACCCTACAAACTCACTTGAGAGGGAAAATAATAATAATACAAAGATTTTTATTTATAGTTAGTAGTTGTTCCTCATCTTCTCCAAGACCTACCTCCTCAATGCATTGCCAGTATAAGATAAGTGTTAAAGCAAAACTGCCTCCAACGTGTAGACACAGATCTCCATTTTTCATTTGGCTTTAACATCGATGCAGGATGCAGGATGCTTGGGGCTGGTGCACGGGGATGATCCAGAGAGACACTGTGGGGTGGGAGGTGGGAGGTGGGAGGGGGATTCAGGATTGGGAGCTTGTGTACCCCTGTGGTGGATTCATGTCGATGTATGGCAAAGCCAATAGAGTATTGTAAAGTAAAATTTAAAAAATAAATTAATTAATTTATAAATAAATAAATAAAAGAGTTTTGAAGTTTGAATTAACCTCTAAACTTCCAGTCCCACTCTAGTATTTCCTATTTTATAGAAGAGGAAACTGAACCTCACAGATGTTCATAATAACAACATTGTTCCTATTAATTTAAAAAGTGCTCCAATGTTTTTTCATTATGTCTTTACACTATCCCATTGAGGAAGACAGTGGATGTCACTTTATGATTTCATCCACAAGAAAATGAAACCTCCAGAAGCCATGCAGTTTCCTCCGCACGCCAAAGTCCCAGAGTCAGACATGAATGTGTGAGCAGAAGCCTGAACCAACAGAAATGTCCACCAGGTACATCCAAACTCAGCCATCTAACCACAAACACACTGCCAGGATGTTCATAGTTAATTTAAACAATAGGAACCTAAACATCAATTAATGACAAATAAAAAACAAAATCATAAAGAGCAGCATGTAGAACGGGTTGGAAGAGAAAGAGGAATAACAGCGTGATGGACCAGCAGCCTGAAGGCAAGACTTTAGAGTCACACCTGGAAGCTTCACGGTTTTCAAGGGGGCTGCCACGCAGCAGTACCCCCCATGCTTTGGTCACCCGGGAAGCCCCCAGAGGTCATAAATGGACCCTCCTATGCCCTTTCCAGCACTCCTCACCCTGGGTCCATGGTCTGTCCAACCATCACAAGGTGGATATCAGCACCTATGAAGTTAAAAGCATGATAAGTGATTCTCTTCTGAAAGCTCACAAAGTACGTTTTTGGAAAACACTCTCCTTAATATTAGTCACGATCCAGGCAGGAGACAGAATCCAAATCAGCTGATTCAAGATACTAATGGGTTTTATTTTCAGAGATGCTGGGACATTGAGGGAACCACAAAGTGATGTGAAAGCACCTAGAGGCCATCACAAGGGAAGCTGCTGCTTCCTGGGGACTGAAGGGGCAGGAAGTATCTTCAGAAGCCCAGTGAGAACAGGGGCTGAAAAGATGGCAGTGTTGAGAGGGTCAGCACCCTCCAGAAAGCGTGGTTGGAGCAGATGGTACCTGCCTCCTTTTTCCTCCACCCTCCAGTTTCCTGGCTGTACTTTCCATTAACTGAGACTAGACAGAAGCCACCCCGCAGTGGGTCCCAGAGGTGGAGCCAATGGTGTCAGTCTCCAGGACACAGAGCAGAAGGGAGAAGGAAAACTGGGTGGTGGGAGACAGTGAGCAAGCCCTCCCCTTATCTTTGGCATCTAAGAGTACTTTCTATACAAAATGTACTACTTTGGAAAATTATAAATCAAACCTTAAGTGGTTTTGTAATTTTGCTAAAAGTAGAAGTGATTTTCTATACACATACCCCAAATATAGATAAACAGAGGGAGAAAGAAAGGTATGATGAAGATCAGAATTTTCTTTAGGTGATAACAGGTAAAGAATAAAACAGATGCAATTTGCCAAAGGATTCAGCAAACAAACAGCATATTGATTCACCTAACTTATTTAGCAGTAACCATCCATATATTTAGAAACATGGATGCACATTTCACTGGAATGTGGAGTCAAACAAACCACAGAGCCAGAGTCTTGCTAAGCAAAGAGGACAAGCCACTGCCCTATGCCACACACACCACCCCCCCACACACACACATGGGAAACTATGGGAAGTGAAAGGCCCGGGATGTGTGCAAGGCAGACGGTGCTGGTGGCCAATGCCAGCAGCAAATACGGTCCACATGCTCACTTCACCTCAGGGACTCATCCTAGGGCACAAGGTCTGACCAGACCAAGATGACCAAGATGAAGATGCTCAAACCTTCCACCAGTCCCTCCCAGGACAGAGATTAGATTAAGTCTGTGTCACAGTTTCGGCTTCCCTTGTAGCTCAGTTGGTAAAGACTCTGACTGTAGTACAGGAGACCCACATTCAATCCCTGTGTCAGGAAGATCCCCTGGAGAAGGAAATGGCAACCCACTGATTCTCCCAGTATTCTTGCCTGGAGAATCCCATGAACAGAGGGGCTTGACAGGCTATAGTCCATGGGAACCCAAGAGTCAGACAAGAATTAGTGACTAAACCTCCACCATGTCACAGTTTATAAAATATTTATTTTTCAAACTCTCTTGTTTGAAACTTGACATTAAGGAATGAGATCACTGCTCCCTCTCCCTTTCCTACCCCCATCTCTCATGCCTACTTCTTACCACCACTTCTGGTCACCACCTTGCTGTGGTCTTCCCCACCAACCTCACAGCCACCTTCCACTGGGACCATGGTTGCTGACTCACTCTGCTCCTTTTTCCCACAAATTTACTATTCCTTCTCCCAGTTGGCTTGGACTAGACAAGTGGTTCCAAAGCACAGCTGCAAAGAAAGTAGCCACTGAAAATGAGCCCTAGGAACCCAAAGCAAGACTCATAGGAAGTTTCTCTATAAATAAAGTGAAATGGACTAGAACAGTCACTTCTGAGAGTTTCTATATGATTTAATAAAGAGCATAAGAAATAGCTGCTTTTCTTCTTTCTTCTAAGAGTATCATTCAATTAAAAGTTACATGTAGCACTTATAATAGCTCAAGTGACTTCTCTGGCCTTGAAGGCCCCTCCTGCCTCTTGGTCAGTTCTCCTTAGGCCGTAAGGCTAGGCTCCACTTGGCCCCCCAAAGCCGTTACTGATGCTTTACCCCGCTTTCCTGAACAAAGCATCCCTCTCTGAGCAGATGTGAAAATACTCCCAGGATATTACTCATTTCATGACTTAGCAATTAATACAACATCTATGTTCCCTGGCAGAGATATGATTTTCAACTGTTGAACTGAACTAGCAGTCAAAGAAGCAAAAGGAATTACCGTGTTAAATAGGCACAACATACAGTATCGAAACTTAGAATCAATGAATTCATATATTAATAGGCCATCCTAGATTTTAGGATACAATTTCTCTTTTATATAGCAACCAACTATAAAATATTTCAGTAAACTGCTCATTCAAGTAAGTCACAAACTCTCATGGCATCCTATAGCACCAGGTTGCAAAGGATGCTATGAAGCCTAGAAATCTTACCTGGTAATTCTCATTGTCAGTATTATTCAGCCAACAATATTTAATGCTCATGTGTGGTTAGTTGTTAAAATCATCTGCATTACAGATTATTTTAAGGTAATTCTTAAGCATGCACATCAGAGAGTAAAGACACTCATAAACGGAGAATAACTGTTTATCTAGATCTCCTGAGTAAAGACTGGGCAGAATTGCAAATACTTGGTATCTTTTATCTGAATAGTACCCAAAACTAATGCATGCTATGTGCTTTGTGAAGGGCTCTGGAGCCAGGACAGGAAAACAGAGGTGGAGAATCCATCTTCCCCCATTTCCCACTGATAAGGCTCACTGAAGTCAATAGAGTGAGATGTGCACAGCAGAATCCATTTTCTTACTACTATAAAAATCCAGCTCATCCTAAAAGCTATGTAACTCAGTTTTTCTGTGAAATCAACTTTGATTTTAACTTTATCACCTCTTTCGTGTCTAATTTAATTTCACTCCCTGCCATTTGACATTTAGTACCAGAAATAATTTTAAGAAAGTTTTACCTACCATTTTGCTTAGTATTCATGATAAGCTACACATTTAACTAAACAGACTTTAGTATACTAAAGGAAAGGTAAGAACTGGACTTTGTCAAGTGCAAAAGCTGAAGTTGAAAGTGTTGTTCTTTATAATATTGCCATTTCTCTTTGGTGTAGACAAAAGAAATCTGCAAAGCCTTCAGGAAAATGCTGAATACAGTATATTTTTCTGAATATAGAGGTTGTTTGTCATTGGCTTTGGGATGACTATTAAGGACTTAACCACAGTGCAAGGTAATTAGGAAGCTTTCTCTTTATGTGACTTTACCTACCACTCTATCAACTAGAAACCTCTATTACCCAGCACTTTTACACTTCGCTGTTCTTTGCTGTCTAGTCCCTAAGTCTTGCTTGACTCTGCAACCCCATGGACTACAGCATTCCAGGCTTACTTGTCCTTCATTGTCTCCAAGAATTTGCTCAGACTCATGTCCACTGAATCAGGGCTACCATACAATCATCTCTTACTCTGTTGCCCACTTCTTCCCCTGCTCTCACTCTTTCCCAGCATCAGAGTCTTTTCCAATGATTCAGCTCTTTGCAGCAGGTGGCCAAAACACTGTTAGCTTCAACTTTAGCATCAGTTCTTCCAATTAATATTCAGGGTTGATTTCCTTTATATTGACTGGTTTCATCTCCTTGATGTCCAAGGGACTCTGAAGAGTCTTCTCCAGCACCACAGTTCAAAAGCATCAATTCTTTGGTACTCACCTTTCTTTATGGTCCAACTCTCACATCCATATGTGACTACTGGAAAAACCATAGCTTTGACTATATGGACCTTTGTCAGCAAAGTGATGTCTCTGCTTTTTAATACCCTGTCTAGGTTTGTCACACTTTCCTTTCAAAGAGCAAGCATCTTTCAATATCATATCTGCAGTCATCATGCACAGTGATTTTGGAACCCAAGAAAATAAAATCTGTCACTATTTCCACTTTGTCCCCTGATGTTTGCCATGATCTGATGGGACCTGATCCCATGATCTTAGCTTTTTGACTGTTGAGGTTTAAGCCGGCTGTTTCACTTTCTTCTTTCACCCTCATGAAGAGGCTTTTTAGTTACTCTTCACTTTCAGCCATAAGGGTGGTGTTGAGGTTATTGATATTTCTCCCAGCAATCTTGTTTCCAGCTTGTGATTTATCCAGCCCAACATTTCACATGATATACTCTGCATACAAGTTAAATAAACATAGTGACAGTATACAGCCTTGACATATATTCTGTGGCATATATCCCTTCTCAGTTTTGAAGCAGTCCATTATTCCATGTCCAGTTCTAATTGTTGCTTCTAGACTTACATACTGGTTTCTCAGGAGACAGGTAAGGTGGTCTGCTATTTCCATCTCTTTAAGAATTTCCCACAGTTTGTTGTGATCCACACAGTCAAAGGCTTTTGCATAGTTAATGAAGCAGAAGTAGATGTTTTTCTGAAATGCCTTTGCTTTCTTTATGCTTCAATGAACGTTAGAAATGTGATTTCTGATTCCTCTGCCTTTTCTAAATCCAGTTTGTACAGCTGAAAGTTCTCAGATCACATACTGCTGAAGCCTAACTTGAAGAATTTTTTTAGCCTAATCTTGCTAGCATGTAAAATGAGCACAGTTGTAGAGTAGCTTAAATGTTTCTGGCATTGCCCTTCTTTGGGATTGGAATGAAAGCTGACCTTTTCCAGTCCTGCAGCCACTGCTGAGTTTTCCAAATTTGCTGGCATATTTAGTGAAGTACTTTAGCAGCAACATCTTTCAGGACTTGAAATAGCTCTGCTGAAATTCCATCACCTCCACTAGCTTCATTCCTAGGGATGCTTCTTAAGGCCCATTTGACTTTATACTCCAGAATGTCTGGCTCTAGGTGAGTTATTGCACCCTCATGATTATCTGGGTCATTGAGACCTTTTTTGTATAATTCTTCTGTGTATTCTTGACACCTCTTCTTAATCTTTTCTGCTTCTGCTAGGTCCTTACCTTTTCTGTCCTTTATCATGACCATCTTTGCATGAAATATTACCTTGATATCTCCAATTTTCTTGAAGATATTTCTAGTCTTTCTCATTCTACTATTTTGCTCTATTTAAAGCCTTCTTGTCTCTCCTTGCTACTCTCTGGAACTCTGCATTCTGTCAGATATGGCTTTCCCTTTCTCCCTTGCCCATCACTTCTCTTTACTCAGCTATTTGTAAAATCTCCTCAGACGACCACTTTCTCTTTCACTTTCCTCCCACTTTGGTATGGTTTTAGTCACAGCCTCCTGTATGTTACAAACCTCTGTCCATATTCTTCAGGCACCCTACCAAATCTAATCCCTTGAATCTATTCACCACCTCCACTGTATAATCATAAATGATTTTATTTAGGTCATACCCAAATGGCATAGTGGTTTGAGCTACTTTCTTCAATTTAAACCTGAATTTTGCAATAAGGAGCTCGTGACCTGAGCCATAGTCAGCTTCATGTCTTGTTTAAGCTGACTGCATAGAACTTCATCTTTGGCTGCAAAGAACACAATCAATCAGATTTTGGTATTGACCATCTGGTGATATCCATATATATGGTCATCTCTTGTGTTGTTGGAAAGGATATATGCCACAACCAATGTGTTCTCTTGACAAAACTCTATTAGCCTTTGCCCTGCTTCCTTTTGTACTCCAAGGTCAAACTTGCCTGTTGCTCCAGGTATCTCTTGACTTCCTACTTTTGCTTTCCAATCCCCTATGATGAAATGAACATCTTTTTTGGTGTTAGTTCTACAAGATCTTATAGGTCCTCACAGAATCATTCAACTTCAACTTCTTTGGCATTAGTCTTTGGGGTAGGTATAGACTTGGATTACTGGGATATTGAATGATTTCCCTGGAAAATGAGCAGAGGTCTTTCTGCCATTTTTGAGATTGCACTTTGGACTCTTGCTGACTATGAGGGCTACTTCATTTCTTCTAAGGGATTCTTGCCCACAGTAGTAAATATAATGGTCATCTGATTTAAATTCTCCCATTCCCATCCATTTTATTCACTGATTCCTAAGATGCCGATGCTCAATCTTGCCATCTCCTGCTTGATCATGACTAATTTACCTTGATTCATGGACCTAACATCCCAGGTACCTATGCAATTATTGTTCTTTACAGCATTGGACTTTACTTTCACCATGAGTCACATCCACAACTGAGCATCATTTTTGCTTTGGTACAGGCTCTTCATTCTTTCTGGAGCTATTTCTCCACTCTTTCCCAGTAGCATATTGGACAAGTTCTGACCTGGGGGGCTCATCTTCTGGGATCATATACTTTTGCCTTTTCATATCATTCATAAAGTTCTCAAGGCAAGAGTACTGGAGTGATTTGTCATTCCCTCCTCCAAGTAGATATTATTTGGTCAGAACTCTTCACTATGACCTGTCTGTCCTAGGTAGCACTGCCTAGCATGGTTTGTTGCTTCATCAACTTATGCAAGCCCCTTCACCACGATAATAAGCCAAGTAATAACTGACTTACAGAAAGATGACCTAAAGTAGGCTGTAGGATCCTAAAGTATGTGCTCCCTAAACACCCACATATACATGTTACGTGAGCCTCAACCTTGTATCAGAAATCTGAGATTCATCACATTCAAAGTATTTTCAAAATTAAATCCATGAACAGTAAACATGACTGGATTCTTTCTTCTCCTGGGTGTTAAGTAATATTTTTTGACCTCTTGATTTCTACATTGTTCCCTCTAAAACCTTCTCTGGCTTCTCACCACATTCCTCCATGAAAATAGAGGCAATGTCTAGTTTTATTCAATGACAAAGATGTTGAAAATGCAAGGCATCCTACCACACCAAAAGCAAAATAACAAGAGAAAATATGAATTGCATTTCATCATATTTAAAACTTTTCATGCTTCTAAGGACTTCATCAATAAGATGAAAATATGACATATAAAATAGGGAAAAAATGTACAAATCAGATATCGGATAAGGAATTTATGCAGACTTGTGTAATGAACACTTATAACTCAATAATTATTAAATGAATAACTTAACTTTGCTCAATTAAAAATGGACAAAGAATTTAAATAAGCATTTCTCCAAAGAAGATACAACACTGTCCAATAAGCACATGAAAACTGTTCAATATTGTTAGCATTTAGAAAATGCAGACCAAAATAAGCAGGGTGACAATATACAGCCTTGACGTACTCCTTTGCTTATTTAGAACCAGTCTGTTGTTCCATGTCCAGTTCTAACTGTTGCTTCCTGCATATAGGTTTCTCAAGAGACAGGTCAAGTGATCTGGTATTCCCATCTCTTTCAGAATTTTCCACAGTTTATTGTGATCCATTAAGTCAAAGGCTTTGGCATAGTCAATAAAGCAGAAATAGATGTTTTTCTGGAACTCTCTTGCTTTTTTAATGATCCAGCAGATGTTGGCAATTTGATCTCTGGTTCCTCTGCCTTTTCTAAAACCAGCTTGAACATCTGGAAGTTCACGGTTCACATATTGCTGAAGGCTGGCTTGGAGAATTTTGAGCATTACTTTACTAGTGTGTGAGATGAGTTCAATCATGGGGTAGTTCGAGCATTCTTTGGCATTGCCTTTCTTGGGGATTGGGATGAAAACTGACTTTTTCCAGTCTTGTGGCCACTGCTGAGTTTTCCAAATTTGCTGGCATATTGAGTGCAGCACTTTCACAGCATC